>CM019070.1:148225605-148328105 GCA_009667805.1 Leptobrachium leishanense | reverse complement strand
TAGTTAAATCTTCTCTAGATTTAGTCGACTAAAATCTTGTGACGTTTACTCGACTAAATTTCGACTAAAACTACAAACAATTCAGACGACTAAAATATGGCATTTTTGTCAAAAGACTATGACTAAAACTAAATTACAATTTGCCGTCAAAATTAACGTTTGTTAAGAACATATCTCTTGAACGCTGCTCCTCCAGGTTCGATTGGTGGTGTCCATTGGCAGATAAGTATTCTAACGTGTCATTGGTTAAGAAATCAACTATAACCTCTACTAGAAGTTAGGAAGACGAGTAAAATTAAACAAGAAGTTGGATGAATAAGGGTTGAAAGGAGGCAGTTGTTGAGGCAAAAATGGGAGATGCTAAGAAAGACAGAGGATGTGGCCACTGGCAGAGAACCATTGGTCAAGACCAGGATTACAGTATGTTTTACGCCTTTTGACCACAAAAGTCTATGCTCTAGATCAGTGGTTCCAACTCCGGTCCTCAAGTACCCCTAACAGGTCAGGTTTTAAGGATCACCTTGGGGAAATGCAGACGGAATCCTGCAATCATGAGCAACTAATCATATCACATGTTCTGTGCTTCAGAGATCTGGAAAACCTGACCCGTTGGGGGACCTGAGGACCGTGGTTGGGAACCACTGCTCTAGATGAAGGCTTTTGGGCCTCCATTCCAAAAGTAAACGACTACTCATCATCACTAAGATGTGAAATGAATTTTAGATGATAAAATGTGTCCGTGCAATGCTTATTACCATTACAAGCTACACAAACGCAAAGTTGTATTTACATAGGATTGTCAATGCCGCCATTTTCTGCAGAGTTTCCGACTCGTACTTGGGCTCCATCGATCCGCTCTGAGCAGCAGTCGCCTCTGTTAGTAACGGTGACTGTGAAGATTTTGTGTGTCTCCTTAAGATTCACCATCCACCATGGATCGTCTTGCTCTGAAGTACCAGCGCATTGGATATGGAGGTAGTTGCTGGAGAGAGACCCATCGATGGCATTCTTCGGTTCGCCATACATGTTATAAAGGCTGGACTGTGTGGCGATACCATGCACTGCCACATTTGGAGCTACGGGGGAAAATCAATGGACAAATATTACATTCTCTACTTGACATAAGACATCGAAGGCATATAATATGCTTAAATAACCCTATTTCTAGAGATATATTCAACTCTGGAAACTATTCATTAAATGCCGACCCATGACTGAGCTAAATATACTTTAGTACCTCCATTGGGCGTTTTCAGCTCGTGTTCCTTCTTTTGTTCGATATCTGTAGCATAAACACAGTATCTTATCAATTTGTACGTATATATTAATTGTTTTTGCAATGCTACGACGACACGGTTTTACGTTTCCTACCTGAACTGCTGGCGGGAAGGCCGAAAACCTGCACTTCACAAAGGATGAGATTTTCTTCCCGTCCTCCAGGTATTGAAACTGAGACATATTTTCCGACCATCCCTTCGCATGAGAATGAAATGGTTTCCCCAGATTCAATGGTGGAGATGGCACCACATCTAGAACACATCGAAGATGGATTAATTATGAATTCTATAGAACACAATGACATGGCACAAGTGGTGGTTCAACGATGGAGTCAACCGTGACTTGTAAATCTTCACTACTCTATAGCCGGTATAGAAAGCACCTGACCCAAACCGGTTAGGGCTTTTTTGGTCTATCTATCCGAAAGCATCGAATTGTCCATGAAATTACCCTTTGACCTACTTTTCTATGGAAGCTGCATAGCCCTGGTTTCATCATAAAGATGGTTTTCTTACATTGCGAGGGGGGATCACTAGAGGATTTTAGTCCCGGGAGACGTTTTACTCATCCTTCTATTTCTCCTAATGTTAATTGACCCCAATTTGAAGTATGAATAAGTAAATAATTGATTTAAAAAAAAAATACCTGGGATTTGTCGTGCCCCCTTGCGTAGGGTCATCTCCGATTCGGACCTCTGCATCGTACAGCCTTTCCTTGCAACATTCTAACACTCGGTTGGTAATGGCAACAGAAAAGATTCGGAAATGGGCTTTTAGATCCACTATCCACCAAGGGTTTGCCTCTTTCTTTGTGTGCGAGCACTGAGACCTCAGGTAATTGTTTGCCAGGGATCCATCATTGGCATTTTGAGGGTTCCCATAGTAGGCAACGGTACTGGACTGCGTAGATATTTTGCCGATGGCTATACTGGGGGCTGAAGGACACAGATTGGTTTTAATGCAAGAGCTTTGTAACAGAGCTGGAATACTTTAATGAAACAAAATGTGATCAGATTAGGACAACAATACATTCTTTTTCCATCTAAGTTCTCCAACCATCTCAAACATGTCACTAATATTTGGTCCCTTTGAGCCAATGAGAGCTTTCTGTTCCTGTTCAAATGCATCTGTGTCTAATCACCCATAGGAAGTGTGAATGGGTTATTACAGAAATCTCTTAAAAGATCAGACTGAGCATGTGCAAAGTGCCATCAGGCAGGGCAGACTTCGAAAAAGTCCATAAATCAAATCTTGACATACTCAGTGGCTACTGTTGCTTTTTTCATACTTCCATTAGTCATGGATGGGAGGACCAACCCATTAAGGGGCCCTATTCAAAGGTTGTCATTAAAAGTCAGACGCTAATGGTAAAAATCATGCACCGGCCGATAACAGTTAGCGACTCACCTTTAACCTCTGTATTCAACCAAAATGCACATCAAGACGCTAAAGTCGACCGGAGACATTAAAATCTCTTAGCGAGACATTATGCCGTGTGAGGAGCAGTGATATTACCAGCTGTAGTTGCTCAGAAGAGCAGGTTTTGGTACATTGGTTAGGACTCTCTCTACAAAGAGGTGCCTTGTCGGGGTTAGCGAGCTTACGTTTCAATGGCCATTAAAACAAACTAAAACCTCCTGATAGTGTTTTGTTGTACATGGAAATAAATAGAAACGAGCGCAGATGACATCTTTTTTATCTTGTTATGTTTTATACATGAACTGGGCTGTTACTCCTGGCTGTTGCAGCCGCTCTGGTGAGTACAGGCGCGACGCCATTTTTTTCTGTATGTATGTATATTACCAGCTGACACTGCTGAAAGTGGGTGCATGCGCGGCTAACACTAATTTTACCACCTGTTAGTGTATATTTCAGCCTTGGTGAAAACTTAATTCGAGCCGTAACAGCTCCATAGACTTCACCTGCTCTGGGACGTTACACCATGGTTTACGTGTCATTATGAGCCTCACACCAGCGTTTAGGAGCCGTTCCATCCCTCAGGTTTGCATCTAGACGTTACATTTATTCAGCATCTTGGAATAGGTTGTTATTCTTGCATTTCTTAATGACTTACGCGTCCCGTGTTAAGAGATGACAAGTACGGTAAGGAACGCAAGCCTCGAGACGCTAAGGTCAGCATGTCTCTCTTAACGGCAAGGCTGGAATAGGATGTGAGAAAATTAAAGGGATACTCTCTAGGCAACATGACCACCTAAGCTTTTTTAGGTGGTCATGATGTCCTAAGTATGCCCTTTTCCTCTGCTGCCCCCGCGGAGGACTTCGGAGGAATTCGTATTTCCCGCTTCTGCCGACTATTGCCGAGTAGGAGACGTCATCGCGCTGAAAGCTGAAAGCGCGATGACGTCTCCAACTCGCCGCAGTAGCTGGCGGCAGCGGCTGAGATTAGTGTTGCACACATCCTCGTGCGCGTAACACTAATCAAAGAAGAAGATGGAGCCGGGAGGAAGCCTGCTGATTGGTTGGTTTACGTGAGAGGTGCGCATGCGCGCTTCTCACGTAAACCATTAGACAAGTTGAAGATTTCCCACGACAGAAGCGGAAGAGGAGGGAGGGGAGTATAAAAAAAAAAAAAGCCGTTGGAAACAAGTGGTTTGTAGGATAAGTATTACATAAAAAAATTATATAATAATTCCTGAGTAACTAGGTGGGGCAATAGGTATAATATAATTTAAAATAAGGGGGGGGTGTGATTTTTAGCTTAGAGTGTTCCTTTAAGCTAATAATGCCTGCCGTCATGTTACGCGTCTCAAACCCTAATCACAACGACAACCATGGAATAAGGACCAATATTTCTACGTTAATTTTTTTTTCCCTTCAATCCAGCTCAAAAAATGCATAACAGAATCAAAGTGTAATAAATAGAACCCAGCGATTACAAAGCCTTATTGCGGTTCCTACACGACGCAAGTTACATAATAGTGCAAACTGCACAGAAAAGTCTCAGGGATCTCCGGGTTCAGGAGTCCCTGAGCCGAAGAGGAGGAGCAGCGTGCGGCGAGGGGGGGGGGGGTGAGTAAAATCACTTAAAAACAAAAAAGAATGAGTTTTATAATAGAATGTTCCTTTAACGCAGCATTAAAACTCCCTGTTCACATCACATGTTAATTGCTAATTAATTGTTTTTCATTAAACATTTCCACAAACAAACGCAGTTGTATATGTCGGCGTTCAAATGATTCTTACCTGGAACCGCATATTTTCTGTGGTTAGGAGGACTCTCACCAGCTACAAGAAGGTAATGCTGACATATTAGTGTCAAAAATCGATGGATCGCACTTTCTCAGCGTACGAGTAGCAGTAAATAGTCCATAATTTAAGTTAAACGCTATAGGTGTGTACTCACCTGCTCCACTATACTCCCCGAAGAGATTACTCAGAAGCAACACCACACAGAACCAATAAAAGGCCATGTTCTAGAGTCCAGTGTCCTCGGCGAGAAGAGTCGTCCCGTGTGAGGATCTGGAAACACAAATTCTCTTTTATACAGAGCGTTTCACAACGTTGTGTTGGAAAAGGCCAAAGTTGCTCTTTTGGACGTTGGATCTGTTTAAATATTAACAGGTGTTCTTCCACGGGTCCCAAATATCATCAAGGAGAACATCTAACACTGACCAAAAATACAGAGCGACACCACACTATGAATAAGTGTCTCTTCTCCACAAACTCCAAGTGTTTTTGTTTCTCGGATCTGGAAGAGTCAGAACTCCAGCATTTTCTGCGACTTCCGATTTTTCAGAATTACTTCTCCCTATGATGCTGTGAACAGGTCCTCCTGGAGGCCAGCGTTCCTCCTAAGACTGCAGCACAGAGCGGTGCATGTTGGGGGTCTTTGGGCAGTCTCATCGTTGGACATGCATCCCAGAGACACAATGGCTCCGCAG
Organism: Leptobrachium leishanense; assembly: GCA_009667805.1. Taxonomy (NCBI): domain Eukaryota; kingdom Metazoa; phylum Chordata; class Amphibia; order Anura; family Megophryidae; genus Leptobrachium; species Leptobrachium leishanense. The sequence continues at coordinate 148,322,926 of CM019070.1, read as the reverse complement.
CATGTCCCTCTGAAAAAGCTGCTGTCATGTCTCACGCCACAGGAAGGCCCAAACCAGTGCTGCTCCATGCTGACCGCCTTGGCAGCACCTTTCCTGCTTCGCCCTGTTCTGGTTCTCTATTAAAGATCCAGGTGCTTCCACTAACAAGTCCTGTGGTCCCGTCATAAGGGTGGAGTTCCCATAGTGCAGTGCTTCTGCATTTGTCTTGGTGAACATTCTCCTGAAGCCTGCTCCCTACCTATGCTCCTGAGACTTGCTGTTTGGAATCCCCATGGAAATATGTGAAACAGAAAGCTCTATATTGGGGCAAATATATATATATAACCAAAATAATCCAGAAGAACACAAAGTCTTAATTCAAAAATATAAAATTGTGTTTATTCCATATATCAGCGTTTCAGTCCCCTCCGGAGACTTTCCTGAAGATAAGTTATAACACATAAATGGCAACATATACCTATATACACTTACTAATTAACACTATATGGAACCATATCACGAGGTAACGCTGGCCAGTCAGGACATATGTGTCACAAACGTAATGCAACTGCCTTCGTTGTTATGGATACATAAACGAATTACAACATATAGACAAAAAGACAACATATTAATAAGGATAGGTGTATCCTATATGGGAGGATATCGGACCAAGGATGGAGGAATAGAATTATAACCATGTTATCTAACCCAGGCCTCAAAATTTCCACTCGCCTGCTCGCATTTGGCGAGTGAAAATTATATGAGGGCGAGTGGGAATGCAGAGGCAGGCAGGGCAGGATAGGGGTTAGGTGGGTCAACTAGGGACTTGAAATATTGAGCTCTGATTCTAACCAATTAAAGTGGGAGATAGTAGTTTTTCTCATTTAAACCAAAGGGAGTCAGTGTATTTAAAGTAAAAATCCAGTAGGAGTCACGTTTCAACAATTCATTATCCCGGTCTCCCACCCTGCTTATGGGGGGGGGGGGACATGGTCTATGCCCATGACCCTGAGAGTTGGCAGTGAATGGGCCGGTTCCCTGAAATGTCATGCTACGGGCTGGGGATTCTCAGCCAAAGTCGCCATAATGGCCGACCGATAATTGTGGATTATTCCAGCCTTGGTGTTAGAATAATCTTAATTTTAATAAAGACAGGAGGCGAATATTTTGCATTCTCTTTTCTTTACTAAAACATCAGCAGCAAAGGAAAGTTTACATAGCAACAGCAGTAACCGATAAACAACAAGAGAGTAGTAAGTCCTTAGCCACGCCCTCTTTTCTTGTATGCGGAACGAGCAGGAGAGTCATGACGTAGAAAATCCAGAAATCCAAGAAGTAGGAAGAAACCGGAAACCAAAGAGGAGAAAGCCAGGACTAGGCAGGAGTCAACGAGATGTGCAGTTGCAGAACTGGAAGCCAACGGGCATCCGAAACGATGGGAGACCAACGGGTCCGCAGAAGCAAATCAAGCTAAGGAGAAAACAGAGGATACGTGAAAGCACCATGTGATGGAGGCTTGCCAATCAACAGTTAACTAACTGACCAGTCAAAGCGAAGAATTATCAATAGTTAATCAAATACGAGACAGGAGTCCTAAGCTAGGCTAACGAGACATGCAAACCCTACTAAGGGGAATGAAAAGTAATTAGACAATAATGGACAAAAGTCTAAGAAGTGTAGACACATAAAATCATACATATTTTTTTTTTTTTTTTTTTTTTAATATAGCAGAAAATCCGGTACAATGTGAGCAATCCCGGGCATGGGCGGGCGGGTGGGAAAAATATTCGCCTCCTGTCTTTATTAAAATTAAGATTATTCTAACACCAAGGCTGGAATAATCCAATTTTATATCAAGTCAGGAGGCTTCATATTTTGCAGTTTTAAAGCTGCACTAAAGCCCCAGATGCATGAGAACGAGGACGAAAATAGAAGGTACGAAATGTAACCGCCCTAGACCAATCAGCTGCCTCTAGTATATCAGATAGAGAACCTCCAGCGTCCGCAACAGAGGAAGCCACCGCGCCCCGCACGGAGTGAGCGCCAAAATGGGGAGCAACGCCTGCTAGGGAGAGCAGCCAGTGAACCCATCTAGAGAGGGTAGGAGAAGAGACAGGTTTGTAAGGAGAGACATAAGAGACCAAAAGTTGGCCAGTCGGAGAGGAGCGCAAAGGACGCAAACGAGAGAGGTAAGTAGTAACACAACGAGCAACACACAGTAGAGGATCGGAGGGAAAGTAAGGGTAGAAAACCATAAGATAGAGTTTTAGTATGCCTGGTAAGTGTGAAGACGACACCCTCAGGGGAGAAAACCACAGCGTGCGCATCGAAGGCCCTAACATCGGAGACACGTCGAAAGGACACCAGACATAAAAAAACTGTTAATTTGGCCGAGAGCTGACGGAGGGGCAGCGAGTCATTGTCCGGCCAGTTATGCAGGAATTCGAGCATCAGCGCCACATCCCATAAAATAACATATTTAGGAGCCGGCGGGCTAGCGAGTCTAATGCCTCGGAGGAGATGACACACGTAAGGGTCCCTACCCACAGGAACGCCATCCAGGGGAACGTGAGCCGCCGAAATAGCCGAGTGGAACAGGTTAATGGTACGGTATGATTTTACCGTTGTGGAAAGATTCGCAAAAAAATTGAGGATCAGCAGTAGAGGGGCTGTAGCGGGATCAGCCTGTTGTTGCACACACCAACTACACCAAGTTCTCCAAGCGTAACGATAACTCTTTCTCGTGCCGGGAGCCCAGGATTCCCATAATAAGGAGCGAGCTGCCTCTGATAGTCCTGGCAGCATGCAGGGTCCCCGGAAATCGTCCACGCCACCAGGGGAAGATTGTTCTCCAAAACCAACGGGTGTGGTCTGCCTTGGGGATCCAGCAGAATGGATTGGAAGGACGGGAGCAGAAGCGGGTGGAGGCAGGAGAGTTCCAGCGTCAGTGGAAACCAGGGCTGAGCGTGCCACAAGGGCGTGATCAGAAGAATCCGGATCCCCCGTCGGCGGACTTCCTGGATCGTTCGCGTGATCATCGGGAACGGCGGAAAAGCGTAGGCTCCCAACGGTGGCCATGGTTGAAGGAAAGCATCCACCGCAGTCGCCTGTGGGTCCGGAAGCCAGCTGAAGTAGGCCCGTGTTTGATGATTCAAGCGGGAAGCGAACAGGTCGAGGTGAAAAGGTCCCCTCAGGACCGACAGACGGTGGAACGTCGCAACGTCCAGTTTCCAGTCGCTGGAGTCCCTCCAATATCTTGAAAACCAATCCGCCACAAAGTTGGAGGAACCGGGCAGGTATTCCGCCTTGAGGGAGATATTCCGGTCCAGGCAGTAATTGAAGAGGGAGAGCGTGAGGTCCGACAGGAGCTTGGAGCGGGAGCCCCCCAGTCGGTTCACGTATTGGACCGCGGAGATGTTGTCCTTCCAGAGAAGAAGAGAGCAGTCCCTGAGATCCTGGGTAAAGCTGCGAACGGCAAACGAGCCAGCGATGAGCTTGAAGCCCAAGTCTTGTAGGAACGTAACCACCAGGGTCGTATGGTGAGAGGATTGAGCGGGGTCCTGTGCCAGTATCAGGATATCGTCCAGATATATGATCGTTCTGATGCCCTGGGCCCATATAAAGGCCATGACCGGTTTGAGGAGTTTCGTAAAGCACCATGGTGCGGAGCTGAGGCCGAACGGCAGGCAAGTGAACTGCCAGAGGTCGCAGTGCCAGTGGAACTGCAGATACGGCCGATGAGTGGGATGGACCGGGACCGTGAGGTAAGCGTCTGTGAGGTCCAGTCTCGTGAACCAGTCGCCGTCTCGGAGGAGGTCCCTGAGGAGGTGTATGCCCTCCATTTTGAAGTGGCGGTAGGCCACGAAGGTGTTGAGGGTTTTTAGAATTATAACCGGTCGAAGGTCCCCAGATTTTTTGTGTACCAGGAAGATAGTGCTGACGAAGCACGGGGGGTCCCGGGCGGGAGTGATGGCGCCTTTTAACTGCAAGGAGCGAAGTTCCCTGTCTATCAGTGTCGCCTCCTGTGAGGAGTAACGGGCCGGAGATGGGGAAGCAGACTGGACGGGGGCCTGGGAGAAGTCTATTAAAAAACCCGCCACAGTTCGCAGTATCCACGAGTCGGATGTGAGTTTGCGCCATTTGTGAAGGAAATAACGTAAGCGACCCGCGACCGGAATGTGTGGAAGTGGGAGCGCAGGGACACTTACCAGCTGAATAGCGGCGTCTGGGTCTGCTGAAGCCACGACCAACGGGGACTCCTCGCGCCAGGATCGGGCTGGGTCTATATTGCACGTCCGTGCCTTGGTTTGACGTGAAGCGAGGTCTATAGGTAGCGTTGTAACGGCTGGCGACCCGACCTCTTGGTGCGCCAGCCCGAGAGGAAAAATGTGTTTGGGGGTGGAAAACCCTTTTCATATTTGACTGAACCTTTTGAAGGTTCGTATAAACGTTAACTTTGCGGTTAAGGTCTCTCAAAAACAGATCTCCAAACAGTAAGCCTTTAGCTGCAGGACCCAATTCCTTGGTAGCCATGCTGGTGAGTTTTGCATCCAGCCGAAAAAGTGCCACCTTGCCGCGTTCTGACGAAATACCGACGTTGGCATTACCCAACAAACAGAGGGCACGCTGTGCCCATTCGCGGACCAAAGCTGGATCAAGCTGGCTGTTGTTGGTTAGCGCTTCGTCCGCCATCAAAAAGATAAGGGAAAGGGGACCGGAGACGTCCAGAAACTTATCCTGGGAGACGCGGAGACCCTGTTCCAAACCCCTACGAGGGTCCCTGCCAGCCTTACCCATGAAGGTGACGAAGTCCTCGTCAAATTCAGGGGTAAGGGACACCTTGTCAGGTAGAGTCGGGCGAGGACATTCGGCCCGCAAGCGCGCTCTATCAGCCTTGTCCAGGGGGCAGCGCAACCAGAAACCCAAAAAACTCCACTATGTGGTCCGGCGGTAGCCAAGCGGAAGACCTAGGGTGGGTGGTGGTGCGCGGGTCAAAAAAGGGCATACCTCGAGCGTGGAGGATCTGTAAAGGAGTATCTGCGGACACTTGGGAGCGTGGCGGCGCAGGCATGGTAGCGAGGGGCACGATCGCCATAGCATCAGAACGGGGCTCACCCATTGAGCTTGGAATGGCCAGTGAGTCACCGGTGGACTCTACTTCCTCCTCCTTTAGGATAGTCAGCCTGGTAGTCATCCAGGTCGTAAGTTTCCACACCCTTGGGGTCTGAAACGTATCTGGAGGATTTTTTAACCGGTCCTTTACCCTTGCCAGCAGATTCTGACTGGCCTTTCCAGGGTCTTTTTCGCGATGGTCCAGCAGATTCAGATTGGTCTGAGTGTGAGCCATCGGAATGGGCCGGTGACTGGGCCCTTGAGAGAACCGGGGGTTCCTGCAGGGGGGCCGGGGGGAGGGCCGCAAGCGCTATGGGGAGCGTTTCGGATATAGCGGCCAGCAGCCAAGCTTTCAACTCCTCCTGGTTGTAGGGAAGTTGTGGAGGATCCATAAGTAATGTAAACAAAACGGGGCTCACCCGTAGGTAAATATATATATTTATTAAATATATTGTATCTGAGTGTATGGGTTTAAGGCACCACTCAGCGAGGCTCACTCGCGATTTTGCACGGGCTTTCAAGGACCCACCGGAGCAGAAAAAAAACTTGCAGGGCTCACCCGAGGTAGCAGGAGAGGGTCCGTGCAGCAGGCTGTGTCCTAAGCCACCGATATCACAGGGCCGAGAGGGATGCTGGCACCTGCCGTCATCGATCACGGCACGAGCATAATGGCGGCAGTCAGTCCTTACAAACTTAAGATGGCCGCCATGTACGCACGCGCGGAGGCAATGCCACGCTACTATGAGGGAATTTTTTATGTGGAACTGCGCGTGCGCGCGGGTAAACGGCGCCGAACATATTGAAAAAGTAAAATTAAAGATTTTTAGCGCCACACCAAGCACCCGACAGCCAAGGGAAAATAATTTCCTCTTGGTCCGCCGGGAGAGAAGGAGAAAAAAAAGGGCAAGCGCAAGCCTGCAGGCGGGAAAGTGCCGACGCAGCAGGGAAAAACGGTTTAAAAAGTATACAGAAACCTTGTACAAACTAAATATCTAACTAATGTATTCTATGTAAACACTTAAAGTAATGAAATAACTGAAATATATCCTGGCGTCCAGGAGCTGTTTCAAAAATGACTCACCTGGAGGCCAGCAGCAAAGAAAAGAGGGCGTGGCTAAAGATTTACTACTCTCGTTGTTTATTGGTTACTGCTGTTGCTATGTAAACTTTCCTTTGCTGCTGATGTTTTAGTAAAGAAAAGAGAATGCAAAATATGAAGCCTCCTGACTTGATATAAAATTGGCCGTATGTGTCCTCAGGCCATTAACTGATTTTCCAATGTAGGTCAAGCCAAATGGACAGGTAATTTTATATACCACGTATTCAGTGGTGCAGGTAATTCTTTGTTATATATATATAAATATATATAGTGAAAGAATAGCTCAATTAGACCCTCAGTTACTGACTGATGAAGGGGAGGAGCGAAACGCGTCTCAGTAAACATTTACTGCAAATACTAACAGCTCAGTTTGTGCCTCTGGATATTTTATTGATTTCATTTGATTTATTTTATTCTGTAAATAAATAAGCCAATATTATTTTGGAGGCCTATTCATCCTGTATTCACCCCAACCCATATCAATGAAGGATCTATGTGTGAAGACGACCATGGTAGGGCCGGATAATTACCCTATCAATGTATGACATGCTGACATACATGAGGCTAAGTACCAAGCAGCTCCATCACTGGTCGATATATTTGCTGTTGACCTGTAATCTGGACCCCGATATGCTTTGGAAGCCCCATCTCTCTACATTTTACATATTAAAGGTTTATTACAAAATGATATTTCTCGTCAAGTTATTTTGGGACTTCAAAGCGCACCTGGATCGAATTTTCAGTGAACAACTGTTTGCGATCATAGTGGCCAATGTCCAAGGTCGGAAAAACGTAAAAGCAGTGTTATCTGTATGTAGCCAAACAATCAATGCTCAGGAAGGTCGAGCAGCACAGCATTGACACAGGATTAACCCCTACAGATATTGGTTCCACGGAATTGGGCAATGGAACATCTCCTGCTACGTTCACCTCAATTTTTGGCAATAAGCCAGTGGATTGGGAATCTCTTGGTCCAAAACCTACAGGGTTATTCAGAGAGTATTGAAATGTCACAGACATTTCGGTGCTCTCCTATTCGCCTCACTTCGGCAAGTTCGATTCGCCGACCGTACAGTGAATTCAGCATTCACCGTAGGGTCCCCGAAGTACGGCGAATCGACCCGCTGAACGAATCTAAAAAACGCCAAAGGCGTCCAACGATCCACCGCAAAACCGCCAAATCAATCTGAAAAAAAATGACGATCTGCCGAACAGACCGCCGACAAAAAAGCCGACATGCCGCCGAATAAAACAAACAAAACACCAGCAACTTTTAAAAGGCGTTTGCAAAAAAACTGCTACGTGGAAATAATATATAATAAAGTCCTATGAATAATAAAAAAAAAGGTCTGTTACAGAATAAATAAAAAAAACACCATTGAAAAAAAAATCTAATTGCTGCAAAAAAAAACAAAAATGCCTAAAAATAAATAGACTTTCTGGTGAAAATGAAAAGAATAAACATTTGGTTAAATATTTTTAACAATGAAACCTATGGGATTCGCCTGAATAAACCTGCCAAATGAAAACACCGAACATGAGGGTATTTCGGCAACTTTTCTCTGCTGTTCGGTGTCTGTGAATAGATTAACCATTGCTTCTCTATGGGGGATTTCACTGCCCTCGAACAGCACTGTATTTCGCTGGCAATTCACTAATATTTGGCAAACTGACGGCTTTCTGAATAGCCACGAAAGTGCACCGTATGGGGAAATTCACAGTTTTTAGGTGAATTTCAGGTCCAATTCGGTGCTCTTGGAATAACCCTGCTATTTTCTCCACCAGGGCCACAATGAGCCTTTTTGGGGTAAAGCGTGGCTCAGGGGCCCCTCAACTTGTGCTATTGTAACAGGGGGTGGGTCCAGATAACAATATTGGGAAGGTAAGAAGGGAAAAGGCTCTTGGAATTTCACCAGAATCAATATTATGGAGGAACACGTGAGCAGCAGAGGAGCCGAGTTATAGATCTAGTTTGAGATGGAGCGTGCATCATCTTGCATGGGAAGTCTGTTACTGTTCCCGTCGGCGTTACTGGGTCCATGCAGTGGCTGTAAATCAGCGCTTCACTCAATGTAAACAGGAAATCCAGAGATATCAGGACGTCTTCATTCGGCGCCGGGAGCCTCAAACTGTTTTGAACAGAGAAAGTGACGGTCACGTCCATTAAAGTGGCATCATGGCACAAATCGGGAAAGTCGAGGGCTTTGTCTCCTCCAATTTCAATCTTATCGGAAACTTGTCTTTGTTCGCGTTGCTGTGCGCTCTCGAGGCGTATCTGGGGTCAAAGTTCACACGTCCCAGCCATTACCAAGTGAAGCTGGTGTACAGCCATGCGTTCTTCTTCCTGCCCGCTGTGATGCTCACCGTGGTGGGTTTCATGTTCACGAGAAGATACTCACGCGGGATCCTCTGCAGGAAATGCTGCTCCTCCAAGTACTTCTTGTTGGTCCTTTTGGAAGTCGGGAAAGCTCCTCTCCTCTGGATCTTGATCTTACTGGTGGATGGACGCTACTTGACTTGTTTTCTGTTCGGAGCTTTCCCCTCGCTGGGCTATTATGGAAACAACGTGGAACCATATGGTCAGGTAAGACGATTCGTATCTTGGGATGTGTACGGAGCTGGTTCCGGGGTGGTAGACTTGAGCCCAATGTGCAATGATCTTTGCTGAGAGTTTTGTTGATGTATAAACAAAAGAGGGTTTATTTAGGAATTCATAGAACATAAAAACAATAGATGAATATAGAAGGGAAGGGAACACACTGAATAAACAATAACAGTAACAACTTTAACTGGAGGCAATATAAGACAATACTAAACTGCGACAAAAGAGAAATATATAAAGGCAGAGTGTTTTTGTAGGCAGAGGTTCCTGGGTCTGTAAAGGGTCCTGGAAATGCAGAGGGTTCAGGAAATGCAGGGGAGCAGGTTCTGAGGATTCTGTAGTACACAGGGCAGAGGGTTCTGCGGGATGCAGGGCAGCAGGTTCTGAGGCTCCTGTAGGATCCAAGGTAGCGGATTCTGCGGGATGCAGGGCAGCAGGTTCTGAGGCTCCTGTAGGATGCAAGGTAGCGGATTCTGCGGGATGCAGGGCAGCAGGTTCTGAGACTTCTGTAGGATGCAAGGTAGCGGATTCTGCGGGATGCAGGGCAGCAGGTTCTGAGGCTCCTGTAGGATCCAAGGTAGCGGATTCTGCGGGATGCAGGGCACAGAGGAAGGAAATGCTGGTGAGGACCAAGCAGTTAGACAGAGGCACAAGAGACAGCTCCCTGTCAGCTTGGCTTACACCAAGACAATGCAGAAGCATTGTGTCTTGGGAGTGGTTCCTTACAGGAAACTGGTTTGCTTTTAGGTTTCCTGCGGTGCTGGCGTCCAGGTTCCTTACAGGATGCAGTAAAACAGGGAGGACGTTCAGGTGGTGGGAGCTGAGGTGACCGCAGGAATGGAGAGTCTGCTGGCACGCCAAAAAAACGGAACTGGGTTGGCAGTCACACTTGCTATACGGGTCTGTCGGGCACAGGTTGGTATGAAAGCAAAGCTGCCAACAGTCCTAGTTTCAGCAGGACTGTCCTGAAATTCCGTCGTCTGTATTTCTTCTTCTGGGCCAGCAGAGACGAGTCCTCATGGAAAGCTGCACAGATCTCACTTTAGACACTCCAGGGTTATCATGTCCTCTGTCGAGCTGGTCAACAGGACTACTAGCAGGACTGTCCTTTGGGTGGGTTGAGCAGGGTCAATGCCCCGGGCTACTACTGACAACTGCCGTGCATTTATACAACAAGTGTCGGCAGTGGCGTGAAGTGCGTGGCCCAGGGAGTGCGTTCCGAATGCCCCAACAATGGGGCAGGCCTGACCAAAGACCCCCAAAGTAAAACCAACGTTCTTTCAATGAGGGAACAGCGCTTGGTGAATAATCCCTAATATTCAACTGATATATATATCGCAAGGGCTGGGGTTGAGCCGTCCAGGTATAAACTGGACACAGTGAAATGAGGGTGTAATATAACAAAGTCCCGGGAATAGACGAGGCTGGATAGAACCAAGAACAAGACAGGGCTGTGGGAAAGGTGTAGGTAGACTGGAATACTTGTACACTTGCTAGGGCAGAGAAAGGCATGGCTGCGGATGGTGAGCTATGCAGTGTAGGAGTCCTTGCAGCCACGGATGGCGAGACATGTAGTGCAGGTCTTGGTATCAGGAGGATACCTAGCAGCAACGGATGGTGAGACACGTAGCATAGAGACACTGCAGGTCTTGATAGCAGGATGCTGAAGCCCAGGACTGCAGGATGATGCTCAGCAGGTCCAGGGCACAGGACGCAGGTAGAAGAAGGCAAGGCTAAGGCATAACAGATTAGGAGCTGAAGCACAGAAGTATCTCCAAACACCGGAGACTCAACGCAAGAGCGTCTGGAGAGGGGCGTAACTCACTCATATAGCAGGACCAGCTCCATCAGGTAACAGGTGAGTAATTGGTGGTAAAGTAGGATTCCCAGAGTGGATCCAGTCCATAGGCCTGAGAGGGGGAAGAACCGGAAGAACTGGCCCTCCAGCGGGCACCAGGGCTGGAAGCAGGACAATCAATGCCATGCGTCAAACTCACTTATCCTGACAGTAACAATTACATATCAAGATGCGACATTAGCACCAACTATGGAATAGAGCCCTGAATGTCACATGACGTGTTTTGGGGATAGTGAATGTCACATGACGTGTTTTGGGGATAGTGAATATCACATGACGTGTTTTGGGGATAGTGAATGTCACATGACGTGTTTTGGGGATAGTGAATGTCACATGACATGTTTTGTGGATAGTGAATGTCACATGACGTGTTTTGGGGATAGTGAATATCACATGACATGTTTTGGGGATAGTGAATATCACATGACATGTTTTGGGGATAGTGAATATCACATGATGTGTTTTGGGGATAGTGAATATCACATGACATGTTTTGGGGATAGTGAATGTCACATGACATGTTTTGGGGATAGTGAATGTCACATGATGTGTTTTGGGGATAGTGAATATCACATGACATGTTTTGGGGATAGTGAATGTCACATGACATGTTTTGGGGATAGTGAATGTCACATGATGTGTTTTGGGGATAGTGAATATCACATGACATGTTTTGGGGATAGTGAATGTCACATGACATGTTTTGGGGATAGTGAATGTCACATGATGTGTTTTGGGGATAGTGAATGTCACATGACATGTTTTGGGGATAGTGAATATCACATGATGTGTTTTGGGGATAGTGAATATCACATGACGTGTTTTGGGGATAGTGAATATCACATGATGTGTTTTGGGGATAGTGAATATCACATGACATGTTTTGGGGATAGTGAATATCACATGATGTGTTTTGTGGATAGTGAATATCACATGACATGTTTTGGGGATAGTGAATGTCACATGACATGTTTTGGGGATAGTGAATGTCACATGATGTGTTTTGGGGATAGTGAATATCACATGACATGTTTTGGGGATAGTGAATGTCACATGACATGTTTTGGGGATAGTGAATGTCACATGATGTGTTTTGGGGATAGTGAATATCACATGACATGTTTTGGGGATAGTGAATGTCACATGACATGTTTTGGGGATAGTGAATGTCACATGATGTGTTTTGGGGATAGTGAATGTCACATGACATGTTTTGGGGATAGTGAATATCACATGATGTGTTTTGGGGATAGTGAATATCACATGACATGTTTTGGGGATAGTGAATGTCACATGACATGTTTTGGATAGTGAATGTCACATGATGTGTTTTGGGGATAGTGAATGTCACATGACATGTTTTGGGGATAGTGAATATCACATGATGTGTTTTGGGGATAGTGAATATCACATGACATGTTTTGGGGATAGTGAATGTCACATGACATGTTTTGGGGATAGTGAATGTCACATGACATGTTTTGGGGATAGTGAATATCACATGACGTGTTTTGGGGATAGTGAATGTCACATGACATGTTTTGGGGATAGTGAATATCACATGACATGTTTTGGGGATAGTGAATGTCACATGACATGTTTTGGGGATAGTGAATATCACATGACGTGTTTTGGGGATAGTGAATATCACATGACATGTTTTGGGGATAGTGAATGTCACATGACATGTTTTGGGGATAGTGAATGTCACATGACGTGTTTTGGGGACAGTGAAGATGTTTATAATTGGGTATAATCAGTCCATCCATTCTCCTCTGCAGAGCTTAAAGCAGGGGTCAAGTCCTGCAGGAACACTTGGGAACACAGTTCCTTCACTATTTGAGCAGGAGGAACTCGACAGAGTTTTAGAAAATATTTAAGGGTTTTTCCTGGATTTAAGCACATTGGGAAGGCATGGGAATGACTCTTTCTCAGTGTTTGCCAGAGAAATGGCATTCTCATGCGTAAAGAAGCGCTGCAGTTGCTGCGGCTCCCAGTAATCTTTAAGACCAGAATGGACAGAAATGTTGGCGAGTTCCCACACTTCGGGTTGGTGTAGTGGCAGCTGCTTGGGATCTGCGCACATGAAGTAAACACATTATTGATGGCGTGCTTCATCTTGCATGGGAAGTCTGTTACTGTTCCCGTCGGCGTTACTGGGTCCATGCAGTGGCTGTAAATCAGCGCTTCACTCAATGTAAACAGGAAATCCAGAGATATCAGGACGTCTTCATTCGGCGCCGGGAGCTTCAAACTGTTTTGAACAGAGAAAGTGACGGTCACGTCCATTAAAGCGGCATCATGGCAAAAATCAGGAATTTCGAGGGTTTTGTCTCCTCCAATTTCAATCTTATCGGAAACTTGTCTTTGTTCGCGTTGCTGTGCGCGCTCGAGGCGTATCTGGGGTCAAAGTTCACACGTCCCAGCCATTACCAAGTGAAGCTGGTGTACAGCCATGCATTCTTCTTCCTGCCCGCTGTGATACTCGCCGTGGTGGGTTTCATGTTCACGAGAAGATACTCACGCGGGATCCTCTGCAGGAAATGCTGCTCCTCCAAGTACTTCTTGTTGGTCCTTTTGGAAGTCGGGAAAGCTCCTCTCCTCTGGATCTTGATCTTACTGGTGGATGGACGCTATTTGAAATGTTTTATGTACGGAGCTTTCCCCACGCTGGCCTATTATCGGAAATTAAACAACGTGGAACCATATGGTCAGGTAAGACGATTTGTATCTTGGGATGCAGTAAAACAGGTAGGACGTCCAGGTGGTGGGAGCTGAGGTGACCGCAGGAAAGGAGAGTCTGCTGGCACGCCAAAAACCGGCACTGGGTTGGCAGTCACACTTGCTATAAAGGTCTGTCGGGCACAGGGTGGTATGAAAGCACAACTGCTAACAGTCCCAGTTTCAGCAGGACAGTCCTGATATTCTGTCCTGTTTTTCTTCTCATGGGCCAGCAGAGACGAGTCCTCATGGAAAGCTGCACAGAAGTTGCAGTAAATTCAACTCAAGGGTAACCACGTCCTCTGTTGAGCTACTCAATAGGACTACTCGCAGGACTGTCTTTGGGACTTTGGGTGGGGTGAGCTAGACCAATGCACTGGACCCCGCTCTACTTTCAACAACTGCCGTGCATTGATATGGCAGGTGTTGGCAGTGGTGTGAAGTGTGTGGCCCAGGCCGTGCATTCCACTTGCCCCACCAAGGGGGAAGTCTGACCATAGAACCCCAAAGTAAAACCACCGTTCTTTGAATGAGAGACCAGCACTTAGTGAATAATCCCCACTGTGCTCCAACACATGTACAGTCAGGTCCAGAAATATTGGGACATGGACACAATTCTAACATCTTTGGCTCTATACACCACCACAATGGAGTTGGAATGAAACAAACACAATGTGCTTTAACTGCAGACTGTCAGCTTTAATTTGAGGGTATGTACACCCCAGCCCGCTCCCTAAGGTCAAACAGTGACCTGCGCCTAGCTTCTCCCCGCATCACCTCTTCCCATGATAGACTGCAGGATTTCTCACGCGCAGCCCCCACTCTCTGGAACGCTCTCCCTCGTACTGTCAGACTTTCCCCTAACTTCTCTTCCTTCAAACGCTCCCTGAAAACATTCCTATTTAGGGAAGCCTATCACCCAGCTCACTGACGCAACCATCAATCACTCTCACCTTACAGTCCTCTCCTCCTGTTTCCAACCCCAACCCTCCCAGATTGTGAGTTCCTACGGGAATAGGGCCCTCATCTCCTCCTGTACTGTTTGTCAAATGTTGTTCAATGTATTGTAACCCTGTCTATACTGTGCTTATTGTACAGCGCTGCGGAATATGCTGGCGCTTTATAAATAAAGAATAATAATAATAATAATAAATAATAATAATCCAACTCAGGTGAACGGTGTAGGATTTACAGCAGTTTGCAGATGTGCCTCCCACTTGTTAAGGGACCAAAGGTAATGGGACAGAATAATAATCATAAATCAAACTTTCCCTTCTTAATACTTGGTTGCAAATCCTTTGCAGTCAATCACAGCCTGAAGTCTGGAACGCATAGACATCACCAGACGCTGGGTTTCATCCCTGGTGATGCTCTGCCAGGCCTCTACTGCAACTGTCTTCAGTTCCTGTTTGTTCTTGGGGCATTTTCCCTTCAGTTTTGTCTTCAGCAAGTGAAATGCATGCTCAATGGGATTCAGGTCAGGTGATTGACTTGGCCATTGCATAACATTCCACTTCTGTCACTTCAAAAACTCTTTGGTTGCTTTTGCAGTATGCTTTGGGTCATTGTCCATCTGCACTGTGAAGCGCCGTCCAATGAGTTCTGCAGCATTTGGCTGAATGTGAGCAGATAATATTGCCCAAAACACTTCAGAATTAGTGACGAGCCCAACACCCCCGTGTTCGGTTCGCATTCGAACTCGAACAATTTCAAAAGTTCGAGTTCGAGCTCAAACTCGAACCGAACTCAATGCAAGTCAATGGGACTTGAAAGTTCGATTTTTAGAGTGCACTCCAAAAGGGCACATATGCAAGATATTTGCCATAAAAGGTAGATGGGGGTCCGGGTATTGCCCTGGGGGACAGGAAACAAGGACAAAAAGTTAAAAAAAAAACTTTTTTAAAGGAACAGTGAGTTTTCCATGCAATAAAGGTTAAGAATAAACACGAAAAATTCCTTCAAATAACGTGCCTAGGAGGTCCCCATCACCTACCCGTGAAGTGGCAGATTTGTAGGATGTATAGAAACATTTAAAAACAAAAAAATTACATTTCAAATGCCGGTAAATGGTTTTCCACTGCTTGGGATGGCAGCTGTATGAAAAGAGGAGACATTTTAGGACAAGCAGAACAAGTTTAGTGATTTTTTGGCTAAATTGTGGTGAAACTTATGCAGGCTTTGGATGAAAGTAACAATAGGTGCTTTAAAATTGGGCCTTTAGTGTCGGCAACAGTGCTGTCACACCGTAACCCCTGTGTGGTATTGTGAAAGAGTCAGTGGTGGTCCCTGCGGTCCAATATTAAAATGATATGAATCTGGTATAGGCGTCAGTGGCAGTGCACCCAAATATTGTGCCTTTGGTGGCACCATTTGCCTTCACGCCGTAACCCCTCTGAGGTATTGTGGAAGAGTGCAGTGGTGGAGGTTTTGGTATTGCAGAAAAGATCCCCGATCTATTCAGTTACATCAGCAGGTATAACAAAGCCGGGTCAGCAATGTTTAGGCACTTGTACTGCGCTACTGTATATGGTGAGAATTGGCGGACACCAGTAGCAACAATTAAGCAAACAGAACAGGCAGGGAATACACAGAGAGAATAGTCAAATGGCAGGCAAAGTCGGCAACAGATCGGGTCCTCAGAACAAGCAGGGTCAGTAACAAGTATACAAACTGATTTGGTAAGCTAGCGATGCGGGAATAAAGGCTGAGACACACTGAGCGTGTAGCGACGCACAGCGAAGCGAAGAGAAGCAAACATTTTGCAGGCTTGACTTCACTCCGCTCCGCCTTGCAGCGTGTCTACACTGCATTGCGTTTGTTTCTCAGCGCACTGGACAGGAATCCACTAACTAAATTAAAATGTACACACAAAATCGTTTTATTTTCACAAAGCACATGTTATATAGGCAAAAAAAGTTTCTACTGAATAAAATACATCAAAAATTACTGTTAATTTAATAGGAATAGTATAAAAATATAAAAAAAGGTAACCCCATATCATATATATTAGAGGGACACGGAGCGCTGTGTATAGAGTAGGGATGCATTGATACCACACACAGACATATACGTATATATCAACACGCAGACCTATATATACATATATATCAACACGCACATATATATATACACCCACCCCCAGACCTCAGACCATATATACACATACGCACATGGGGGTGGCATGTGGACAATCTCAACTAAATGCGCCCCCCCCATTTGACTGATCCCTCCAGAAGAAATGTTGAACCCGACAGAGCAGAGAATATATATATTATTCTCTGCTCTATCGGGTTCAACATTTCTTCTGGAGGGATCAGCCAAATGGGGGGGCAATTAGTTGCCAAAATGTGTAATACAAGTCTGGATATATATATACTTATAAGAATATAGATATATATCTTATCTATAAATATATATATCTATATATATATATATATCATACCTGCCCTTACCTTCCCCTATAAATTTGCTAAAAATATACACACAAAAAACCAAACCACTGCCTGAGACCCGTGCAGCCCACATGCCACCCCCCTCTACCTGGTTGAATGTATCTAATATTTATAATTAAATACATTCAGCCAGGTAGAGGGAAAAAAAAGGTTTATTTTATGTTCCCGGGGACATTTAAAAATGTCCTCGGATTTTTTTTTTTTTTTAGAAATGTGTCGCCTTACCTTAGCCTGGTGGTCAGTGGGGGCTCCCTGGATCCTGGTTGTGGGGGGGTCTGCCGTGGCTGCAGGTGCAGTGGCTCCCTCCCTGCGCTGCCTGTCTCTGCTACATGCACCCGGGTGGCTAGCCTGCACAGTCGCAGCTCTGTCATCCGGGGGCCACATGCTCCTCAAGGGGATCCTTGGGAGGCCCCAGCAGGCTGCCCTCTACAGTGCCTGATTAGAGGGCCGTGTCTGCTTGATGTTTTAGTAACAAGAATGTTTTATCCCATAGGCTTCAACACGCAGAAGAGAAAATAGCTCAGTCAGTAAAAAAGGGGGACAAAACATTTTTTAGATACATAAACGAGAAAAGAAAAGTAAAACAAGGATTAGTTAGATTAAAAACAAAGGAAGGAAGGTGTGTAGAAGAGGATAAAAGTCTCGCTGACTGCCTCAATGATTATTTTTGTTCAGTCTTTGCAGAAGACAAGGAAGGAAAGGGACCTCAGTTAGGAGGAAACACTAACGAGACATTTACATATCAGTTTACAGAGGAGGAGGTTCTACAGCAGCTGTCTAAAGTAAAGACAAATAAGTCAATGGGGTCTGATGGGATCCACTCTAAATTATTAAAAGAGCTCAGTGATGTAATAGCAAAACCGTTAACAGATTTATTAAACCAATCCTTGCTAATGGGAGTCGTCCCAGAAGACTGGAAATTAGCAAATGTTGTGCCCATTTACAAGAAGGGTGGTAGGGAGGAATCGGGGAACTATAGGCCAGTTAGTCTTACGTCAGTAGTGGGGAAATTAATGGAAACCATGTTAAAGGAAAGGACTGTTGAACATCTAAAACACATAGATTACAGGATCAGAAACAACATGGGTTTACCTCAGGGAGATCATGCCAAACTAATCTTATTTATTTTTTTGATTGGGTAACAAAAATAATAGGCACAGGTGGTGCAGTAGACATTGCTTATTTAGATTTCAGTAAGGCTTTTGATACTGTTCCTCATAGAAGGCTTATTAATAAATTGCAATCTTTGAGCTTGGATTCCAATATTGTTGAATGGATTAGGTAGTGGCTGAGTGACAGACAACAGAGGGTTGTGGTAAATGGAGTTTATTCGGCGCAAGGTCTTGTTACCAGTGGGGTACCTCAGGGGTCAGTACTTGGACCCATTCTCTTTAATATTTTTATTAGTGATATTGCAGAAGGTATTAATGGAAAAGTATGTCTTTTTGCTGATGACACAAAGATTTGCAACAGGGTTGACGTTCCTGGAGGGATCCGCCAAATGGCAAATGATTTAGGTAAACTAAAAAAATGGTCGAAGCTGTGGCAATTAAGTTTTAACGTGGATAAGTGCAAGATAATGCACCTGGGACGTAAAAACCCAAGGGCTGAATATAGAATATTTGATACAGTCCTAACCTCAACATCTGAGGGTTGGGATTTAGGGGTTATTATTTCAGAGGATCTAAGGGTAAGTAGTCAATGTAATAGAGCAGCAGGAAATGCTGGCAGAATGCTTGGTTGTGTAGGGAGAGGTATTAGCAGTAGGAAAAGGGAAGTGTTCATGCCACTGTTACAGAGCACTGGTGAGACCTCACTTGGAGTACTGTGTGCAGTACTGGAGACCGTATCTCCAGAAGGATATAGACATCTTAGAGAGAGTTCAGAGAAGGGCTACTAAAATGGTGTACGGCTTGAAGGAGAAAAGTTACCAGGAAAGGCTTAATGATCTTAACATGTACAGCTTGGAAAAAAGACGAGACAGAGGAGATATTGATAGAAACATTTAAATACGTAAAGGGAATCCACAAGGTAGAGGAAGGGAGTATATTTAAACGGAAACAAAGTAGCAAAACAAGAGGACATAGTCTTAGATTAGAGGCGCAAAGGTTTAAAAGTAACATCAGGAAGCATTATTTTACTGAGAGGGTGGGATACATGGACAGTCTTCCAGTAGAAGTGGTAGAGGCCAAAACAGTAATTGAATAAGCAGGCATGGGATAGGCATAAGGCTTCTAAACAAAAGATAAATCCAGGTAAAGTATCCATGTATTGGGCAGACTAGATGGGCCGAAAGGTTCTTATCTGACGACATTTTTCTATGTCACAGCCGTCCATGACCTCTTCCTTTCAAACTCCTTCAACCTCCTAGCTTTAACTGAAACCTGGCTAACTCCCTCTGACACGGCCTCCGTTGCTGCTCTCTCACATGGCGGTCTACACTTGAGCCATACCCCCAGACTGGGTGAGAGAAATGGTGGCGGGGTCGGGCTCCTGCTCTCTCCCACCTGCACCTACCAGCATCTCCCTCCACCCCCATCCCTCTCCTTCTCCCCTTCGAGACACACTGCATCCGCCTGTTCTCTCCTCTGGCTCTCAGGGTGGCAGTCATCTACCGCCCACCGGGACCAACCTCCCAGTTCTTTGACCACTTTGCTACCTGGCTTTCTCACTTCCTGTCTTCTAATCTTCCATGCCAATTCTCGGGGACTTCAACATTCTCATTGACGATCCTTCCGCTCCTGCTGCCTCCAAACTTCTTTCACTCACGTCCTCCCTTGGACTCACACAATCCTCCCTCCTCCCTACCCACCGCGATGGTCACGTTATTGACCTGGTCTTTTTCCAACCTCTGCTCCATTTCTGAGTTCAAATGTCGCCCTTTCCCCATCTCTGACCACCACCTTCTCTCTTTCGACCTATCTGGACTTCCTAAACACCCTGCTCCCCCACCCCGCACACACACTCGCAGAAATCTACATGCTGTGGACCCCATCAATTCTCCAACCTACTTCACCACCTCCCTCATACCTCATCCTTCACCTGCCCTGATGCTGCCACTAATCCACTACAACACTACGCTTATCTCTGCTCTAGACACTCTTGCTCCTCTTCGACTCTGCAAGGCCCCACGCCGCCAGCTTCAGCCCTGGCACACCCTCCAAACTCGCTACCTGCAAAGATGCTCCCGCACTGCAGAGCGTGCCTGGAGGAAATCCCGCTCTGAAGCTGATTTTGTTCACTTCAAGTTTATTCTCCGGTCATACACCTCTGCCCTCCACTTGGCCAAACAATCCTTCTTCTCATCTCTTATATCTACGCTGTCCTCCAACCCTAAACGGCTCTGGTCCACCTTCAACACCCTCCTCCACCCACCTGCACCTTCCCCCTCAGCTGCTTCAGCGCTCAAGACCTGGCAGACTACTTCCTCAGTAAAACTCTAACTATCAGAAGCAACATCCCTACACAAGATAGTTATCTGCCACCTCCACTCCCACAGGTCCCCTCTGCCACCCTCTGCCGCTTCCTCCCAACCACTGAGGAGGAAGTCAATTCCTTATTGTCTCCTCCTCACATCTCACCACGTGCCCGCTCGACCCCATTCCCTCACATCTAATTCCTCCCCTCTCCTCCTCCCTCACCCCTGCTCTCACACACATCTTCACACCTATCTCTCTCCACTGGCTCCTTTCCATCCGCCTTCAAACACGCGCTAGTTACCCCTTTACTAAAGAAACCATCCCTAGACACCAACTCTCCATCCAACTACCGCCCTGTATCCCTGCTTCCCTTCACATCAAAGCTCTTAGAAAAACTAGTCTTCAACCGCCTCTCCCTCTTCCTGTCCTCCAATTCCCTACTTGACCCCTGCAATCTGGCTTCCGTCGCTACACTCAACTGAAACTGCCCTCACCAAAGTCACCAACGACCTCCTAACTGCCTAAAAAACACGGCCACTATTCTATTCTCTCATCCTGCTTGACCTCTCGGCTGCTTTTGACACTGTTGACCACCCCTCCTTCTACAGACCCCAACTCTTTGGTCTCGGTGACACTGCACTTGCTTGGGTTGACTCCTATTTATCCAACAGGTCCTTCTGTGTGTCCTTTGCTGGTAACTCCTCCTCTTCATTGCCTCTATCTGTTGGTGTACCTCAAGGCTCTGTCCTTGGTCCTCTGCTCTTTTCCATCTACACCTCCTCCCTGGGCAAAATCATCAACAGCTTTGGCTTTAATTACCACCTCTACGCTGATGACACTCAGATCTACCTCTCTACCCCTGATCTTCTCTCCCCTGTCCTTTCAAAAGTCAGTGACTGTTTATCTGGCATCTCTCCTCCTGGATGGCCTCCCACCACCTAAAGATCAACATGTCAAAGACTGAGCTCCTACTTATTCCTCCCTCTAATGCCTCCCCACCTCCTACTTCTCTATCACGGTGGAGGTATCACCATCTCCCCATCAAACCAAGTTCGCGTGTCTTGGAGTTACACTGGACTCTGCTCTTTCCTTCATCCCCACATCAAGTCTCTTTCCTCCTCCTGCCGATACCAACTGCGTAAATATTCCAGAATTCGGCCATTTCTTACCGCTGTCACCACAAAACAACTCATACACGCCCTGGTAATCTCCCGACCTCAACGTATTGCATTAATCTTTATCTGGCCTCCCTCTGTCCCGCCTCTCCCCCCTACAATCCATCCTGAACGCCTCCGCCAGGCTAATTCACCTCACCCGCCGCTCTGTCTCTCTGCCGCTCCCTCTGCGAGTCCCTTCACTGGCTCCCCATCCACTGCAGAATTAAGTTCAAAATCCTTATCCTTACCTACAAAACCCTCACTAACTCAGCGCCCCCACTACCTGTCCTCACTAATCACCAAATACACCCCAGCCCGCTCCCTAAGGTCAACAGTGACCTGCGCCTAGCTCCCCCGCATCACCTCTTCCCATGATAGACTGCAGGATTTCTCACGCGCAGCCCCCACTCTCTGGAACGCTCTCCCTCGTGCTGTCAGACTTTCCCCTAACTTCTCTTCCTTCAAACGCTCCCTGAAAAACATTGCTATTTAGGGAAGCCTACCACCCAACTCCACTGACGCAACCATCAATCACTCTCACCTTACAGTCTCTCCTCCTGTTTCCAACCCCAACCCTCCTAGATTGTGAGTCCTACGGGAATAGGCCCTCATCTCCTCCTGTACTGTTTGTCAAATGTTGTTCAATGTATTGTAACCCTGTCTGTACTGTGCTTATTGTACAGCGCTGCGGAATATGCTGGCGGCTTTATAAATTAATAATAATAATAATAATAATAATATGTTTCTATGTTTCTAATGTTAAAAATATTCCCGTTTTAATTCAATATCTAATAAACCGTTGCTTATAATATTCTGCAGTAAAGAGTCTCTTTATTTCTAGATGTTTAGTATTTTTTAAGCATTTTTAGACTTTTTCAAATTATTTTTTTTTAGAACTTTTGGCGAACGTCCCAAAAAGTTCGGAGTTCGCGAACTGTCAAACGGCCGATGTTCGATGCTAACTCCGAACAGATCGAACCGAACAGCTCATCCCTATTCAGAATTCATCCTGCTGCTTTTGTCAGCAGTCACATCATCAATAAATACAAGAGAACCAGTTCCATTGGCAGCCATACATCCCACGCCATGACACTACCACCACCATGCTTCACTGATGAGGTGGTATGTTTAAGGATCATGAGCAGTTCCTTTCCTTGTCCATACTCTTCTCTTCCATCACTCTGGTACAAGTTGATCTTGTCTCATCTGTCCATAGGATCTTGTTCCAGAACTGTGAAGGCTTTGTTAGGTGTTGTTTGGCAAACTCTAATCTGGCCTTCCTGTTTTTTGAGGCTCACCAATGGTTTACATCTTGTGGTGAACCCTCTGTATTCACTCTGGTGAAGTCTTCTCTTGAATGTTGACTTTGACACACATACACCTTACCTCCTGGAGAGTGTTCTTGATCTGGCCAACTGTTGTGAAGGGTGTTTTCTTCACCAGGGAAAGAATTCTTCGGTCATCCACCACAGTTGTTTTCCGTGGTCTCCCGGGTCTTTTTGTGTTGCTGAGCTCACCGGTGCTTTCCTTCTTTTTGAGAATGTTCCAAACAGTTGTTTTGACCATGCCTAATGTTCTTGCTATCTCTCTGATGGGTTTGTTTTGTTTCTTCAGCCTAATGATGGCTTGCTTCACTGATAGTGACAGCTCTTTGGATCTCATCTTGACAGCAACAGATTCCAAATGCAAATAGCACACTTGAAATTAACTCTGGGCCTTTTATCTGCACATTGAAGTTGGGGTAATGAGGGAATATCACACACCTGGCCATGGAACAGCTGAGAAGCCAATTGTCCCATTACCTTTGGTCCCTTAACAAGTGGGAGGCACATCTGCAAACTGCTGTAAGTCCTACACCGTTCACCTGAGTTGGATGTACATACCCTCAAATTAAAGCTGACAGTCTGCAGTTAAAGCACATTGTGTTTGTTTCATTCCAACTCCATTGTGGTGGTGTATAGAGTCAAAGATGTTACAATTGTGTTGATGTCCCAATATTTCTGGACCTGACTGTATGTAACGTATTTTACAAACACCGTCCCGGCACTTTCAAAAGCCTGCACGTTCCTGATTGCACAATGAGCTTCCGCGCTGACTGGATGCAAAGCTTTACGGTTATTACAACATCTCGCAACAACTGCTGCTAAAAGCCGTGTGTGTGCAGGACTGAAACGTAAACTGTGAGCAGATGCACCATGCGGTCACCCTATGAAAGCTGCTCATCGACAGAACAGTGCGATGTGTGTATGCAGACCCGACAAAATAACACAACTGAAACAAAAAGCAACGTTTTTAAACACTACAATGCCCATGATGACAGACACAGAGACGCACAGACACACACAGAGAAAGACACATGGTGAGAAAACCAGACACACACAAAGACACACACACACATACAATCACAAACAAATGCTGAGAAACACAGACACACACAAAAAGACAGACACATACAATCGCAAACACATACTGAGAAACAGACACACAAAGAAACACACATACAATCGCAAACACATGCTGAGAAACACAGACACAAAGACACACACATACAATCGCAGACACATACTGAGAAACAGAGACACAAATAAACAGATACACAAATAAAACCAGACATACACATACATTATTATTATCCTTTATTTATATAGCGCCACATATTCTGCAGCGCTTTACAAGATCAGTGTACAAGGGGTTAATACATTGGAATACCACACACGGATGATACGGCCTGATTCAGGGGGTCCCTGTTCGCAAGGGAACTTACAATCTATGAGAAGTACAAGTATTGTGTGAGGTAGGCGCATCCATATCGTTAGGTGTTTTGCCCAAGGACACTCGCTGGTGGCGTCTCCTGAGCGGGATTGAGTCGTCTTGCCATGATTGTAGATCAGCGACCTGGTGGTTTGGTTGAACCCGCTTCTCGTAAAGTCGAGACTTGCTTCTCCACAGTTGTATTGGAGGGATGTGCGGAACGGGATTTGACTTGCTTCTCCACAGTCAAAGGGTCGAGTCGTTACCACTGGACTCCACAGCCGATATTGGCCCCTATTACACTCTTCGTGCAAATGCGCTCGTGCAGCGCAATTTTTTTTGAGCACGCAAATAAACGTTAGCGCGCGCAAATTAACGCGGTATTACGCTCTGAGTGCCTTCATGTTTTTTCAAGCGCAAATCCGACGCGCAAAACCGGGCGCAAATGACCGTTGCGTGCAGGAACCGGTGGGCAGACTGTTTTTTTCACGGGATTCAGCCAATCAGAATTAAGAAACACCATTTGCTAGGTTTCGGTTGTTGCGCCTTTCAAAGTCAATCTGCGTATATATGTGCTGCAACACAAAAAAAAAATTAAACAATTTACAAATTTTATTGTTTGGGTATGTGTAGAATGTGTAACTGTACTGTGCTGTATTTTTTTTTTTGTGCAGGTTCATTTCGTTTCGGCCAGAACATTCAGATTGTAAATTAACACCAGGTTTTCAAAGACGTTAAAATGATGCGCGCAAACGTCGTGCGTTACATTTTGCGCTAAGATTATGATACCATGCGCGCATATGCGTACTAACGCATTGGTGCTCACATTGTTAAGTATAGGATGCGCGCAGGAACTTGCGCTCACGCTGGGTTCGCGCAGGGTCACTCGCGTTGGACGTTAACACGCATCGTTTGCGCGAACGTCGTAATAGGACGTTATGCGGTAATGGTTTTTCCTCGCGCAAATGCGCATTTGTGCTGCATGAAGAGTGTAATAGGGGCCACTGTGTGGTGGCAAGTATGTACCGTTAGGTGTCTCGCCCAAGGACTCTCACTGGAGAGGTGCTCTGGCCGGGATTCCAACCTGGGTCTCCATGGTTAAAGAGCAGTGATGTTACCTCTACTCTATACATATAAAGACACATGCAAAGAAACGCACATAAACAAATAAAGAGAAAAGCAGACACACAAATAAAAGCAGCCACAGAAAGACAGACGCACGCAGAGAAATACAGACAGAAATATACATTCATATATAGACACACAAACACGGACATATCCAACATATGCTCCTAAATTCCCACAGTTTTTTTTTCTTCTGGCAATATGGAAAGGGACATTTATAGTATTTACATATATTTATTAGACACATAAAAATGAGACTGCTTGTTTACGCATTGCAGCTGTGCGTCCTCTGTTTACGGCTCGTTACGAGCAGCCCTTGATTTTTTTGGTTTCCTGTTGGGAAACGATCGGCCAAGCTATTTTGTTTTAAATGTTTTATGTTCCCCCGAAAACATTCAAATGCTGCTTTTCTCACAATTTATTTACGCTTGATGCCGGTTCGGTCGTGTTTCCACAGTTTGACTTTACATGGATCAGCTGGGGAAGAGTCTTTGACCTCCCACAATTTGCCAGATGGTCAGTCCAGTTGTCAACCATCATCATATAATCACAATGTGTCACATACTGTATGAAATCATTTGAAAGTGTTCCTTTTGTTACAGTGCCCCTTATTTTGAGCCAGAGGCTCATGAAGGTTGATGCCTCCAAGCTTTGAATGCCAAGGCCAGATTGGGACATTCACAACAGAAAGGAGTGTTGGTGGTGCAAAAGGGAATGGAAGGTGGACATGTTGCGACTGGGCTCCAAATCCAGCTTGAAGATCCTTTGACCTTCCCAATTGAGCTCGGGCAAACAGTCACCGTTTTTTCTCTGGTTTGCCAAATGTTCAAGCCAGTCCACTGATCGTTGAGGCTTGAGGAAGGCTCACACAGAACCAAAACATTGCCAGTAATGTCCAATAAACTTGTCATTTTTGGAGAGCGAGTGCCTGGTCCTTCTTCCCAGTTCTTGGTTTGTGTTGGCCTCTCCGGGGCTGTGTAGGCCTCTCCAGGTCTTGGTCAACCAGCTCTCCTTGTTTTTCTAACAGTGGTGTGTCAAGTCCTCTGTATCCGTACTACAACAAGGGCCGCCATCAGGGCATTACAGCCCATGCTGAGGTATCGAGCCCGGGGGGGAGTCTAGCCCACCAGGTGCCTTTCCCCCTTCGGCAGCGCCCTTACTTTTTATCAGCTCCAGTATGGGGCTCTAGGAGTCCTAATCCAGAGCTGTACTGAGTATCTGACTTCCTGGCTGGCTGGCTGGGCGGCCCAAGCACTACAGCAGCATGTGTGTACCTCGCAAGCACACAACTTTGGCGTCGCCCTCCAGTCACATGTGTGACAATAGAGTAGCCGACCGCAACAGGCGCGGTCAGGACAAGAAGTCGAGAAGAGAAGACAGAAGACAGTGAAGCGGTGAGTATGGTGCTGTAGTCACTGGCTTGGCTGGGGCTGGCCTAGGCAAGGGCCTAGACCAGCCTCAGTGGCTTAGCCAAGCCCCAGGGCTCAGAAAAGACCAAGGCCAAACCCCAGAGCTCAGCCAAACCCCAGGGCACAGCCAAACTCCAGGGCACAGCCAAGACCCAGGCCCAGCCAAACCCCAGGGTCCAGTCAAGACCCAGGCCCAGCCAAACCCCAGGGCCCAGTCAAGACCCAGGGCCCAGCAAAGTCCAAGACCAAAACCCAGGGCCGAGCCATGACCCAGGGCCTAGTCAAACCCCAGGTCCCAGCCAAGACCCAGGGCCCAGCCAAAACCCAGGGCCTAGCAAAGCCCAAGGCCAAACCCCAGGACCCAGCCATGACCCAGGTCCCAACCAGGGCCAAGACCCCAGGGCTCAACCAGGGCCCAGTCAAGACCCAGGGCCCAGCCAAGACCCAGGGCCCAACCAAACCCCATGGTCTAGCCAAGACCCAGGGCCCTGCAAAACGCAAAGCTAAACCCCAGGGCCAAGCCCAAGGGCCCAGCAAACCCCAGGGCCCCGCTAAACCCAAAGGCCCAGCAAACCCCACGGCCATACCAAGGCGCAGCCAAGACCCATGGCCCAGCCAAGAACCAAAGCCCAGCAAACCCCAGGGCCCAGCCAAGATCCATGGCCCTGCAAAGAACAAGGCCAAACCCCAGGGCCCATGAAAGCCACAGGGCCAAGCCAAGCCCAAAGGCCTAGCAAACCCCAGGGCCCAACCAAGGTCCACCCAAGCCCAAAGGCCCAGCAAACCCCAGGGCCCAGCCAAACCCCAAGGCCCTGACAAGACCCAGACCAGGGCCCAGCCAAGCCCATAGGCCCAGACCAGCCCCAGGTTCCAGGCCAGCCCCAGGGTCCAGCCAAGCCCAAAGGCCATCATACACACACAGCACATTTCTGTGAGTTTTATTGCTGTGAAGCTCTGTGATACACTCACACACTGCATATTGCTGTGAGATTTATTTCTGTGGAACTGTGTTATGTCCTTTTTTTTTTCATTTTGGAAGGAGGAGAAAAGCTATAAAAGGTTAAGGGAGTCCACGGGGGCCCAATGGTGAGGTTCAGTAAGGGGCCCCATCATTTCTGATGGCTGCCCTGACTGCAACATCCACGATTGTCCCCGGTGAAGCCCTCAGGACTTGTGTAATGAGGTTTTTGCAACTCTCCAAAAATAAATAAAATATTGCTCTGTGACTATTATGTAACACGCACTCCCATGATGCTTTGCTTGCCATTTGCATCATTCACACAGGAAGGTAACGTATGGACCATGCTAGTTCTACAGCCAACATCCAGGAAACCGTAAGCAAGTCCTGCTTTGTGTAACACTAAGACCTCAGCTCTCCTCTCTCAGAAGGCATCCCGTGTCCTGCAGCTCCACAGCTCTTTCAAAATGAGGGCCATCAGAAAATGCGAAGACTTTGTCTTGGCCAAGTTTGACCTTATGGTGAAGTTACTGGTTATCGTGCTGCTTTTTGCACTTGAGGCTTTTATGGATAAGCTGTATGAGTGTTCCGAATTTCCGGTATACACCAGCGCGTTTTTAATCCTCCCAGGTTCCATGCTTTTCACTCTCAGTATGATGTTCAGGCGAAGACATTCTCTTCAGCCCTGCGGGAAAAAGCTACGCGCGGGAGGGCTGTGGCTCGCCGTGATGTTAGAAGCCGGAGAAGTCATCATCCTGTGGAACCTCATCTTACTTCTAGACGGGAAATATCTTAGCTGCTTTGTGTATTCAGCAATCACTAGTGACTACAGGTCCTACGTCAGACAGTACAGCCAGGTGAGACATGATCCTCAACCCCTTCACTACCAAACACTTTTTGTTTAATCGCTCATGTTTAGTTTTTCGTATCTTCATTTATCCTTTACAGAAATATCGCTGGGATGAAAGGTTTTAGACTCTAGATGGTGTCCCTTATCTTACACAATGTCACACAGTGTCTGCATTATCAGCATACAGGCAGAAATGACCTTTGAACAAAAGTTTAAGTGAGGTGACATTGGAAAGGTCAGAGTCTGGTCTTTATAATGATACCAAACACGACCATGTAATGTGTAAAAATAAAAAACGGAAAAAAGTAAATGCAAAATGTTCTACGGCAGAGACAATACAGTCAGGTCCAGAAATATTGGGACATCAACACAATTCTAACATCTTTGACTCTATACACCACCACAATGGAGTTGGAATGAAACAAACACAATGTGCTTTAACTGCAGACTGTCAGCTTTAATTTGAGGGTATGTACATCCAACTCAGGTGAACGGTGTAGGACTTACAGCAATTTGCAGATGTGCCTCCCACTTGTTAAGGGACCAAAAGTAATGGGACAGAATAATAATCATAAATCAAACTTTCCCTTCTTAATACTTGGTTGCAAATCCTTTGCAGTCAATCACAGCCTGAAGTCTGGAACGCATAGACATCACCAGACGCTGGGTTTCATCCCTGGTGATGCTCTGCCAGGCCTCTACTGCAACTGTCTTCAGTTCCTGCTTGTTCTTGGGGCATTTTCCCTTCAGTTTTGTCTTCAGCAAGTGAAATGCATGCTCAATGGGATTCAGGTCAGGTGATTGACTTGGCCATTGCATAACATTCCACTTCTGTCCCTTCAAAAACTCTTTGCTTGCTTTTGCAGTATGCTTTGGGTCATTGTCCATCTGCACTGTGAAGTGCCGTCCAATGAGTTCTGCAGCATTTGGCTGAATGTGAGCAGATAATATTGCCCGAAACACTTCAGAATTCATCCTGCTGCTTTTGTCAGCGTCACATCATCAATAAATACAAGAGAACCAGTTCCATTGGCAGCCATACATGCCCACGCCATGACACTACCACCACCATGCTTCACTAATGAGGTGGTATGCTTAGGACCAGGAGCAGTTCCTTTCCTTCTCCATACTCTTCTCTTCCCATCACTCTGGTACAAGTTGATCTTGGTCTCATATGTCCATAGGATCTTGTTCCAGAACTGTGAAGGCTTTGTTAGGTGTTGTTTGGCAAACTCTAATCTGGCCTTCCTGTTTTTGAGGCTCACCAATGGTTTACATCTTGTGGTGAACCCTCTGTATTCACTCTTTTGAAGTCTTCTCTTGGTTGTTGACTTTGACACACATACACCTACCTCCTGGAGAGTGTTCCTGATCTGGCCAACTGTTGTGAAGGGTGTTTTCTTCACCAGGGAAAGAATTCTTCGGTCATCCACTACAGTTGTTTTCCGTGGTCTCCCGGGTCTTTTGCTGTTGCTGAGCTCACCGGTGCGTTCCTTCTTTTTGAGAATGTTCCAAACAGTTGTTTTGGCCACACCTAATGTTCTTGCTATCTCTCTGATGGGTTTGTTTGTTTCTTCAGCCTAATGATGGCATGCGTCACTGATAGTGACAGCTCTTTGGATCTGATCTTGAGAGTTGACAGCAACAGATTCCAAATGCAAATAGCACACTTGAAATGAACTCTGGGCCTTTTATCTGCACATTGAATATCACACACCTGGCCATGTAACAGCTGAGAAGCCAATTGTCCCATTACCTTTGGTCCCTTAACAAGTGGGAGGCACATCTGCAAACTGCTGTAAGTCCTACACCGTTCACCTGAGTTGGATGTACATACCCTCAAATTAACCTGACAGTCTGCAGTTAAAGCACATTGTGTTTGTTTCATTCCAACTCCATTGTGGTGGTGTATAGAGCCAAAGATGTTACAATTGTGTCGATGTCCCAATATTTCTGGACCTGACTGTATATGCTTTTACATATAAAACAAACAATGCCACCACACTAAGGGCTAAATTACAATCTGAGCGTTAAAACGTGGGAGCAAGGGAGGAAAAACTGTGCCTGCAGTTTTCCCCCTTGCGCCCGTGTTTTAACGCTGGATTACACTGCCTGCATTGTTACTGTGCGTAAAAAGCCTGGATGCTCAGGCAGCGCTGAGCGCAGCCTCAAGCATCCACTAGACGGAGTCCATAGGACTCCATTGAGTTCCCACCTGCCAGTCACATGACCAGTCAGATCTCGCCTCGCGAGATCCAGCCGGTCCGTGTAGTGATACGCAGGGAGAGACTGGGGGGACTGTTTCCCCCAGTCTTTCCCTGCTCCCACCGGAAGGAGGCGGTCGGAGCCGCAGTCGGAGCCGCGGGACAGGAGGTGAGTAAGTGATTAAATTTTTTTATTTTTTAGGCTGGTGTTAATGGATTCTGCAGAAGCGGAATCCGATAACACCAGGTTCTGGCTCTGGTTAACTTTCCGCTAACCAGAGCCAGACGTTAATCAGCGCTGGGACATTGTACTCCAGCGCTGATTAACACTTTACGCTCCCCATGTTAAGTATAGGGAGCGTAAAGTACAGTGACCTCGTGCTGAAAAGCGCAAGGTACCAAACACAAACGGGTTCCTTAATCAGTTTGCGTTTGGATTGTAATATGCGGTATCTCCTCTGTCTCGTCTTTTTTCCAAGCTGTACATGTTAAGATCATTAAGCCTTTCCTGGTAACTTTTCTCCTTCAAGCCGTACACCATTTTAGTAGCCCTTCTCTGAACTCTCTCTAAGATGTCTATATCCTTCTGGAGATACGGTCTCCAGTACTGCACACAGTACTCCAAGTGAGGTCTCACCAGTGCTCTGTACAGTGGCATGAGCACTTCCCTTTTCCTACTGCTAATACCTCTCCCTACACAACCAAGCATGATCGTCCTGACAGTTGCGGTGCTGCGTGTGGTCCTCTTGGAGCAGATTTTTGTTCTCATTGAGAGTTTAGTGTGTGTGTAAATACGATCTTTTACAAACATGAAATGCTGATGTTACGTATTAGAAAATAAACAGCCGCGGGGTTAGCCAAGCCGGGGTTTGGCAGTGACAGAGATTTTGCAATCTTTTCGGATTCGCGCGCGCAAATGTTTGCGTGAAGATTGAAATAGGGCCCAATGTGGGTACAATGTATATAGAGACAAAATAAATATTGTGTGTAAATCTTATAATTAAACAATGGGGCCCCTATTACACGCTTCGTGCAGCGCATTTGCGTGCGCGCAAATGCGCTTTTGCACGAGGACAGAACCATTTGCGCGGAACGTTGTAGTACGACATTCGCGCAAACGATGAGCGTTATCGTCTATCGCGATTGACCCAGCGCGAGCTCAAGTTCGTGCGCGCATCCTATACTTAACATTGTGAGCGCAAATGCCTTAGTGCGGATCGTATTACAATCTTCGCGCAAAGTCGTACGAGCGACGTTTGCGCGAATTTTCGTAACGTCTTTGAAAACTTGGTGTTAACTGCAAATATGATCGTTGTGGCCGAAACGAAATAACTCGGCAATAAAAAAAAAAAATGCAGCACAGTACAGTTACACATTCTACACATACCCAGACATAAAAAATTAATAGTTTGTCAAAAAATCTTTTTGCTGCAGCACATATACACAGACTGACTTTGACAGGCACAACAACCTAACTTTGACTGAATCCCGTGAAAAAACAGTCTGCCCACAGATTCCTGCACACAACGGTCATTTGCGCCCGGCTTTGCGCGTCGGATTTGCGCACGTAAAAAGTTGAAGGCTGAAAAAATGCGCTCGGAGCGTACTACCGCGTTAATTTGTGCGCGTTAATGTTTTTTTGTGCGCATTTGCGCAAAGCGTGTAATAGGGGCCTGGGTGTTTTACACCAAGAAAGTACTCCAAACAATAAAAAATTGTATACTTAGATTTGTTTTGTTGATTTTTCTCTCTCCTCCTCGATCCGTCCTCTGTGACTGACTCCTCTGGCTGGAGGCAGATTCGCTATGTTAATCCAGGTTACAGGGTGGAGGAAGGATTTTATGTATAAAAACAGACCTTTAAGTAAGAAACTTCACGTCTCCACGCGCGTCCTAGCTTTTTGACACCGACTAAAAATCTGCATCCATTCTCACATGCGTGAAAAAGTGCGCGTGTACGTAATGTGTTCTTCTCTATGTGATACGTAAAAATTCTATGACTGACGTTTACAACGGTGGCATTTAGTGCGAGCGTGTGACCCCGGCCTAATGGCTCGGTTACAATCAAACCGTACGTGGTTTATTTTTTTACCCTGAATTTGCGTCTTCTGCTCTATGTGTTGATGTCAACATGCGTAACCTATGTTTTCTTTTGAATACAGGTTGCGGGGCTCCTCGGATTAACTCTGTACGTCGTTGTCACATGCTTCATCACGAGAGGGAACAGCAAGAGCAACTTTATGACCTACTGGTATCGCAAGCAACACGAGAGGTGCCTCCTGCAGGAGGTGGAGAAAGCTCTGCAAGAAAAGGTCGAGGAGAAAACGAGGATCATGGTGGAGGAGCTGGTGAGCAAAGATTTTGACAAACTAAACCCCAAAAATGGAGACACCATGGCAAAACTGGAGGAGCTCCTGTTGGAATATAAAGACCAAGTCAACAAACTTCTCACAGAGGAACCCGAGGTCAAGGACGTGGAAACAGCTCAGCAAGAATAAAAACCACAAGAATCAAGATGTCTTCTTCAAGAACATCTTTGGCCAAGTCCCTTACTTCTTCCTCAGGCTTTATCCACTTTTGTTCCTGGCCTCACCACGTTCATTGCTGTCGCTGAGTACCTTTATTCTCTGCCTCTCTTGCTGTTCCTGCTGTCACCCTGGTTTATACCTAACAGCTGGAAGGAGACACTCGTAACCCACATTCTTGTAATCGTGACGTTTCCTAAGCATGAGAAGCAGTTCTCTGTCACCGGCATGATGAAGACTCCCGGTATGGAAGGTGACAGACCGCTGCTATCCAGGTATAATAACATCTCAAAGAGGACTCTTTCTTTTTGCCATCCTGGTTCCACCAGACACTTCATGTTCCCATCCAAATTATACAAAACATCAATATATAAAGCGATTTCTTAATGGCGTAAAATGACAATAAAATCTGCATGCGTTTTACAACCCAAACAGGCCGTGACTGGAGTCTACTATCATATCCACAATCTTCTCCATTAATCAACAGGGATCCATGTATCCATCTAGCACTCTATCTATGTATCGTATATCTCTCTATCTATATCTATGTATCGGTATATCTCTCTATCTATGTATCAGTATATCTCTCTATCTATATCTATGTATCAGTATATCTCTCTATCTATAGCTATGTATCAGTATATCTCTCTATCTATATCTATGTATCAGTATATCTCTATCTATATCTATGTATCAGTATATCTCTCTATCTATATCTATGTATCAGTATATCTCTATCTATATCTATGTATCAGTATATCTCTCTATCTATATCATGTATCAGTATATCTATCTATCCATGTATCGGTATATCTCTCTATCTATATCTATGTATCGGTGTATCTCTATCTATAGCTATGTATCAGTATATCTCTCTATCTATATCTATGTATCAGTATATCTCTCTATCTATATCTATGTATCAGTATATCTCTATCTATATCTATGTATCGGTATATCTCTCTATGTATCGGTATATCTCTCTCTATCTATATCTATGTATCAGTATATCTCTATCTATATCTATGTATCAGTATATCTCTCTCTATATCTATGTATCAGTATATCTCTCTATCTATGTATCAGTATATCTCTATCTATATCTATGTATCAGTATATCTCTCTCTATCTATAGCTATGTATCAGTATATCTCTCTATCTATATCTATGTATCAGTATATCTCTCTATCTATATCTATGTATCGGTGTATCTCTATCTATATCTATGTATCAGTATATCTCTATCTATATCTATGTATCGGTATATCTCTCTATCCATGTATCGGTACATCTCTCTATCTATGTATCGGTATATCTCTCTATCTATATCTATGTATCAGTATATCTATGTATCAGTATATCTCTCTATATCTATGTATCGGTGTATCTCTATCTATATCTATGTATCAGTATATCTCTATCTATGTATCGGTATATCTCTCTATCCATGTATCGTACATCTCTCTATCTATGTATCGGTATATCTCTCTATGTATCAGTATATCTCTCTATCTATATCTATGTATCGGTATATCTCTCTATCTATATCTAGGTATCGGTACATCTCTCTATCTATATCTAGGTATTTCTTATCCTGAAACGTCAAACAATAAAGATACCAAGTGATTTATAAAAAGACCTTGAGTGCCGCTTCCTTGGAAGTTATCACAGTGAGCTGAGCGATGCACCGAGCAGGCATGTAAATGGATTCTGAGTGCCAGATTCATGGATAAATATATCTATGTATCGGTACATCTCTCTATCTATATCTATGTATCGGTATATCTCTCTATATCTATGTATCGTTATATCTCTCTATCTATATCTATGTATCGGTATATCTCTCTATCTATATCTATGTATCAATATATCTCTCTATCTATATCTATGTATCGGTATATCTCTCTATCTATATCTATGTATCGGTATATCTCTCTATGTATCAGTATATCTCTATGTATCGTATATCTCTCTCTATCTATAGCTATGTATCGGTATATCTCTCTATCTATATCTATGTATCGGTATATCTCTCTATCTATATCTATGTATCAATATATCTCTCTATCTATATCTATGTATTGGTATATCTCTCTATAGATATTTCTCTCTATCTATGTATCGGTATATCTCTCTATCTATATCTATGTATCAGTATATCTCTCTATGTATCGGTATATCTTTCTATGTATCGGTATATCTCTCTATGTATCTGTATATCTCTCTATCAGTAAATCTCTATGTATCAGTATATCTCTCTATGTATCGGTATATCTCTCTATGGATCAGTATATCTCTCTATGTTTCAGTATATTTCTCTCTCTATGTATCGGTATATCTTTCTATGTATCGGTATATCTCTCTATGTATCGGTATATCTCTCAAAGAGGGGGGCCATGGCAACCAGGCATTCTCCTCACCTGTAAGGTGTAACTGGAGGCTGTGACTCCTCCCCGCAGGGGTGTGCTCCTTTCAGACTCCCTATATAAACCCCATTCCTCCTTTGGTCAGGTACCTGGTTGTTGCCTCATATTGGCTTTCCTGGTTCCTCACATCTACTGATATCCTGAGAATTTCCTGAGAATTATTCCTCCAAACCCATTTGGTATTCCCTTTTGACCTCGCAACGAACTCCGCCCGCACCGACCTTTTGGCTTCCCATGACTACTCTATTGGATTCTCCCACAGATACCTCACTTGAATTAACCCTTCGCCTGCCATCTACCGCATACTGGTCTCTGCCCACGGAAGGCATGACACATTCTAATATCTATCAG
Source organism: Leptobrachium leishanense (assembly GCA_009667805.1). Lineage (NCBI taxonomy): Eukaryota > Metazoa > Chordata > Amphibia > Anura > Megophryidae > Leptobrachium > Leptobrachium leishanense. The sequence goes on along the minus strand of CM019070.1, from coordinate 148,286,929 downwards.
CATATCTAAAACATATTCCCTGTTTTTATTCAATATCTATTAAACCGTTTATTCTATTAATCTGCAGCAAAAAAGTCTCTTTATTTAACTTTTGATTTTTTTTAGGCATTTTTCAGGATGTTTTCAGCGAAAAAAAAAATTTAAATTTTTTTTAAAGAGAGCTTTTTTTTCTGTAACAGACCTTTTTATTATTATCCATAGGACCTTATATATTAATTCCAGACATTTTCGTCTAGTAGCTTTTGCAAACAGCATTTAAAAGTCACGGTGTTTTGTTTTTTTTCTACCCCGTTCGTCGGCTTGTCTGCTTTTTCGGACAGATGGTAAACGCTCTGTTCGGCGGATCGGCGGTTTTTTTTCGGATGCGATCAGCTATTTTCCGGCGGTTTTGCGGCAGATCGTCGGGTGCAGGATTTTTTCGCTTTTTTTTCGCTGATTTTTCTGTTTGATACGTATTTTTGGAGGTGGACGGCAGATTTGCCTTGCACTTCGGGGACCCTGTCTTGAATGCTGAATTCACCGCAGGGTCGGGAAATTGGATTCCCAGAAGTGTCGGGGCACGAAAGAGCACCGAAATCACACCCACCGAAATTCTGGTGGAATTTTGGTGCTCTTTGAATACAAAAGAGATAAGAAGAGGAAGCAGACGGTATAAAGGCGCTTCACTGCCAGTTTATTGGAAGGAGCTTAGCGGGGATGACGGTTAAACCTCCTGATTACGGAGCGAGCTGTTGGCATCGTGGAGGCTCCATAGGATTCACACCTCCTCTTCCAAGTGGGTAAACAGAGGGCCGGACACCGGCACGGGAAATACCAACATCCCGCCGACTCTGAAAAACTGCTTCTTGTTTTGGGCAGCTGATTCTGCCGTCTCTCTCCCGGGAGCGTCGCCTCTCTGTTCTGTGTGAGAAACCTTAAAAAAGAGAAATGGGGTGAGATGAGGAGCTCGGGTAAACACACCGGCTCCTGTGCGAGCGCTACTGAATCCCTGTTATCTGCAGCCCTTTAACAACACGGCTGTTTTTAACCCCTTCGCTACCAACCACTTTTCGTTGATTTGTTTTTTTTACCATAACATTTATCTGAATCCCGAGATGCGAAGAACAATTAAATACGGGGTAAAATAGACATTTTGTGCAGAAATTGTTCTGAGATTGTTAAAAATGTAAAAATTGTGTAAATTTGATCATTTTTAATCATCTATTCATTTATCCTTCACAGAAATATCACTGGGATGAAAGGTTCTAAACTCCAGATGGTGTCCCTTATCTGGCACAATGTCTTCACGGGGCCTGCATTATCAGCCTACAGGCAGAAATGGCCTTTGTGTCAGTAAATGTGCTGCAGACAGATAATAAAATGGTGACATTTCCTGCTTACACAGGGGTCTGCATTATCAGCATACAGGCAGATGCAGTAAATGTGCTGCAGACAGATAATAAAATGGTGAAATTTCCTGCTTACATGGGGTCTGCATTATCAGCATACAGGCAGATGCAGTAAATGAGCTGCAGACAGTAAAATGGTGAGATCTCCTGCTTATGGGGATTTGTAGTGTTCAGAATGAGATTATTAGCAATGTAATATCTGTATGTGCTGCATAATGCCTGTGTATGGCAATTACAGCAACACCTTGTATCTGTATGTGCTGCATAATGCCTGTGTATGGCAATTACAGCAACACCTTGTATCTGTATGTGTTGCATAATGCCTGTGTATGGCAATTACAGCATCACCTTGTATCTTTATGTGCAGCATAATGCCTGTGTATGGCAATTACAGCAACACCATGTATCTGTATGTGCTGCATAATGCCTGTGTATGGCAATTACAGCAACACCATGTATCTGTATGTGCTGCATAATGCCTGTGTGTGGCAATTACAGCAACACCTTGTATCTGTATGTGCTGCATAATGCCTGTGTATGGCAATTACAGCATCACCTTGTATCTGTATGTGCTGCATAATGCCTGTGTATGGCAATTACAGCAACACCTTGTATCTGTATGTGCTGCATAATGCCTGTGTATGGCAATTACAGCATCACCTCCCTGGGCAAAATCATCAACAGCTTTGGCTTTAATTACCACCTCTACGCTGATGACACTCAGATCTACCTCTCTACCCCTGATCTCTCTCCCCCTGTCCTTTCAAAAGTCAGTGACTGTTTATCTGGCATCTCCTCCTGGATGGCCTCCCACCACCTAAAGATCAACATGTCAAAGACTGAACGCCTCCGCCAGGCTAATTCACCTCACCCGCCGCTCTGTCTCTGCCGCTCCCCTCTGCGAGTCCCTTCACTGGCTCCCCATCCACTGCAGAATTAAGTTCAAAATCCTTATCCTTACCTACAAAACCCTCACTAACTCAGCTCCCCACTACCTGTCCTCACTAATCACCAAATACACCCCAGCCCGCTCCCTAAGGTCAAACAGTGACCTGCGCCTAGCTTCTCCCCGCATCACCTCTTCCCATGATAGACTGCAGGATTTCTCACGCGCAGCCCCCACTCTCTGGAACGCTCTCCCTCGTACTGTCAGACTTTCCCCTAACTTCTCTTCCTTCAAACGCTCCCTTAAAACGTTCCTATTTAGGGAAGCCTACCACCCAACTCACTGACGCAACCATCAATCACTCTCACCCTACAGTCCTCTCCTCCTGTTTCCAACCCCAACCCTCCCAGATTGTGAGTTCCTACGGGAATAGGGCCCTCATCTCCTCCTGTACTGTTTGTCAAATGTTGTTCAATGTATTGTAACCATGTCTATACTGTGCTTATTGTACAGCGCTGCGGAATATGCTGGCGCTTTATAAATAAAGAATAATAATAATAATAATCACCTTGTATCTGTATGTGCTGCATAATGCCTGTGTATGGCAATTACAGCATCACCTTTTATCTGTACTGCACAGGGATTTACACTCATTATAACCCCCTGAATCTTATCCCTGTACAGCGGCGACTGACCCCACAGCTCTCCCTGTATTATGCCCTCTCACTGGCTGTTGTAAAGTAGCAGTAATGTTTCTTGAGCTTTTTGTTACAGTGAGGGTGGGGGCTGCAATTTGCAGCTTGTGTTAAAATAATACAGAGTTACTCTGCCAGAAAAAATACATATATGCAAATTATGTCACAGTATCCTCCATTGTAACAATCTATAGTTTCATGTCACTCACATCACTAATGGAGGGACGGGAGCAGCCAGGTCTGTATCGCTTGACAGGAGCAGGAGGTTTCTTGAAGGTCATTTCAGGTGTTAACGAATAAACAGGAGGAATCGGCCCGAAAATTGAATCCAGGTCTAGCTCTGCGAAATAAAGAGCGGTCCTCGGTATGATAGTGCCATCAGCCAGCAGAAAATACCTCTGCAAATGACTTGTACAATGGATTATCCAGATATTGCAATGGGAGATATTTGTCAGATGGATAAAGATACCTGGAACATCTATCTATGTATCTATCTATATCTACCTGTATCTATCTGTCTGTATCTGTATCTATCTATCTGTATCTATCTATCTATCTATCTATCTATCTATCTGTATCTCTATCTATCTATCTATCTGTATCTATCTATCTATCTATCTATCTATCTGTATCTCTATCTATCTATCTATCTATCTATCTATCTGTATCTATCTATCTATCTATCTGTATCTATCTGTATCTATCTATCTATCTATCTGTCTGTATCTGTATCTATCTATCTATCTATCTCTATCTATCTGTATCTATCTGTATCTATCTGTATCTATCTGTATCTATCTGTATCTATCTGTATCTATCTGTATATATCTGTATCTATCTGTCTGTATCTATCTATCTGTATCTATCTGTATATATCTCTATCTGTATCTATCTATCTGTATCTATCTATCTGTATCTATCTGTCTGTATCCGTAGCTATCTATCGATCTATCTGTATCTAACGATATCTATCTGTATCTAACTATATCTATCTATCTGTATCTATATCTATCTATCTATCTATCTATCTATCTGTATCTATCTATCTATCTGTATCTATCTATCTGTATCTATCTAACTATATCTATCTGTATCTATCTATCTATATCTATCTGTATCTATCTATCTATATCTATCTGTATCTATCTATCTATCTATCTGTATCTATCTATCTGTATCTATCTAACTATATCTATCTGTATCTATCTATCTATCTATCTATCTATCTGTATCTATCTGTATCTATCTAACTATATCTATCTGTATCTATCTATCTATCTATCTATCTGTATCTATCTATCTATCTATATCTGTATCTATCTAAATCTATCTGTATCTATCTATCTGTATCTATCTGTACAGATAGGCAGGTGGATAGAGATACATAGAGAGATAGATAGATACAGAGATAGACAGATACATAGATATATAGATAGGCTTGTACATATATTGATAGGTAGTATATATTTTCTCTCTGTCTATCTATTTACTATGGGAACGACAAGAGAAAATAAAAATCTTTTCAACAGATATAAATATAAATTTGTATTAGATATTAGGATTAGGGCTAAGGTTGGTTACTGTTTGTGCTTGTTTTAGGGTTCAGGTTACATTTAGGGTTAGTATCAACTTTAACCCTAACATTCTGTTCCATTTTTTCTTTATTTTTAGGCAGCAGATTCTGCCCCTGACACTTGCTGCACTCGGGTAAAAAAAAAAAACAGCAGAATCTGTTGCCTATAAATGAAGCAAAAGAGGAGACGAATGTTAGGGTTCAGGGTTAAGATATATGTATAAACCGTGAAATAGTTTGCATGAAAATCACTTATCATTTAACTAAGCCAAAATATATCGAAGGCACAATAACACCCATTCAGTTTCTGTCATACCTTCCTCCACTGGTGATTCAGAGGCATCGACATAAACGTCTGACCTCTCTTCTGAAAAAACCCAGAAAACGACAGTTTATTTACGTGTACACATTGCACAAGACAAACAATAGTATCTTTTTAAACGGATAAAGTTAAATAAACTGTAGAAACTATGATTAGAGGTTATAGTTGGGGCTAAGGTCAGGTCACTGTTTGCGCTTGTTTTAGGGTTACGTTTAAAGTGCACTCGCTGTCTGTTATAAATAATATTGATATGTGTTTTGTTGTAGCTCAAATAAACCAGTAAACGTTTTTATTTTGTGACTTCCAGTAGAGTTCTGTGAGTTTTTGTAGCTCCTAATCTGCCTGCTCTTCTCATGGAGACGCCATGTTTTTTGCTTCCTCTCTTTCGTGAGAGGGATTAAAAATCTAACTTGTGTGATTGACAGCTCAGCCCAGGATGTAGATGTGTGCACGGCTGAAAAATTCATTTAGTTTTGTTTTAAAATAATTTTGTTTTCGGAATTTCGTTTCGTATTTTGGGGTTAATTCGTTTGGTATTTTGTTTAGTTTTGGATCGATTCGAAATGTGATTTGGATTCGATAATTGATATATCAATTCGAATTTCGGACTACTAAATAAAACCCCAATTGATCAAATTTTGTTCTTAAAAGGCAATCTAGAGTTAGATTTTAAACTATGTCACAGATTTAGTATCAGAGATTAATTAACAGGGACAGAGTGCTTGTGAAAAAGCAAAACGAAATTAATTTGTTTCATGAAGTCATTTGCTGACTACTTGTATTGTAAATTAAGATCAATTCGATAGTTGATATCGCAATGTTATATCGATTAGATAATTGATATATCGATTCGGATTACTAAATAAAACCCCAATTAATCAAATTTTAGTTTTATGATGACACAGTATAACGAATTAAATTCATGACATACGGTTTTGTTTTGTTTCGAATTCAGACCAAATCGATTTGTTATTTCCGAAATACGAATTAACAAAATTGTTAAGCTATCTGTATCTATCTGTCTGTATCTATCTGTATCTCTATCTATCTATCTATCTGTCTGTATCTGTATCTATCTGTATCTGTATCTCTCTATCTATATCTATCTGTCTGTATCTATCTATCTGTATCTATCTGTATCTCTATCTATCTATCTATCTGTCTGTATCTGTCTGTATCCGTATCTATCTATCTATCTATCTATCTATCTATCATCTGTATCTAACTATATCTATCTGTATCTATCTATCTATCTATCTATCTATCATCTGTATCTAACTATATCTATCTGTATCTATCTATCTATATCCATCTGTATCTATCTATATCTCTATCTATCTGTATCTATCTATCTGTATCTATCTGTATCTATCTGTATCTATCTGTATCTATCTATCTATATCTATCTATCTGTATCTATCTATCTATATCTGTATCTATCTATCTATCTGTATCTAACTATATCTATCTGTATCTATCTATCTGTATATATCTATCTATATCTGTATCTATCTATCTGTATCTTACTATATCTGTATCTATCTATCTGTATCTATCTGTATCTATCTATATCTATCTATCTATATCTATCTATATCTGTATCTATCTATCTGTATCTAACTATATCTATCTGTATCTATCTATCTGTATCTATTTATCTGTATCTATCTATCTGTATCTATCTATCTATCTATATATCTATCTATCTATCTATATCTATCTATATCTCTATCTATCTGTATCTATCTATCTGTATCTATCTATCTGTATCTATCTATATCTCTATCTATCTGTATCTATCTATCTGTATCTAACTATATCTATCTATATCTCTATCTATCTGTATCTATTTATCTGTATCTATCTATCTGTATCTATCTATATCTCTATCTGTATCTATCTATCTGTATCTAACTATATCTATCTATCTGTATCTAACTATATCTATCTATCTGTATCTATCTATCTGTATCTATCTATCTATCTATCTATCTGTATCTATATCTGTATCTATCTATCTATCTATCTATATCTCTATCTATCTGTATCTATCTATCTATATCTGTATCTATCTGTATCTATCTATCTGTATCTATCTATCTGTATCTATCTGTATCTATCAATCTGTATCTATTTATCTGTATCTATCTATCTGTATCTATCTATCTGTATCTATCTATCTATATCTATCTATCTATATCTCTATCTATCTGTATTTATCTATCTATATCTATATCTATCTGTATCTATCTATCTATATCTGTATCTATCTGTATCTATCTATCTGTATCTATTTATCTGTATCTATCTATCTGTATCTATCTATATCTGTATCTATCTATCTATCTATCTGTATCTATCTATCTATATCTATCTATCTATATCTCTATGTATCTGTATCTATCTATCTGTATCTATTTATCTGTATCTATCTATCTGTATCTATCTATCTATATCTGTATCTATCTGTATCTATTTATCTGTATCTATCTATCTGTATCTATCTATCTATATCTGTATCTATCTGTATCTATCTATCTGTATCTAACTATATCTATCTATCTATCTATCTGTATCTATCTATCTATCTATCTATCTGTATCTAACTATATCTATCTGTATCTATCTATCTGTATCTATCTATCTGTATCTATATCTATCTATCTATCTTTATCTATCTATCTGTATCTATCTATCTGTATCTATCTATCTGTATCTATCTATATCTATCTATCTGTATCTATTTATCTGTATCTATCTGTATCTATCTATCTGTATCTATCTATCTGTATCTATCTATCTGTATCTATCTATCTATCTATATCTCTATCTATATGTATCTATCTATATATCTATCTATCTGTATCTATCTATATCTGTATCTATCTATCTGTATCTAACTATATCTATCTGTATCTATCTATCTGTATCTATCTATCTATATCTCTATCTATCTGTATCTATCTATCTATATATCTATCTATCTGTATCTATCTATCTATATCTGTATCTATCTATCTATCTATCTATCTATATCTGTATCTATCTATCTGTATCTAACTATATCTATCTGTATCTATCTGTAACTATCTATCTGTATCTATATGCACCTATCTGTACAGATAGGCAGGTGGATAGAGATACATAGAGAGATAGATAGATACAGAGATATATAGATAGACTTGTACATATATTGATAGATAGTATATATTTTCTCTCTGTCTATCTATTTTACTATGGGAACGACAAGAGAAAATAAAAATGACAAGTTCAAAAAGTCGCATCTTTTGCAATGACACTCCAATTTAGCTGCAGTTGATTTTTGACACTCCTAATCTGACACTCCTAATCTGACACTCCTAATCTGACACTCCTAATCTGACACTCCTAATCTGGCTTTGGCCTAAATGGAGCATCTTTTCAACAGATATAAATATAAATTTGTATTAGATATTAGGATTAGGACTAAGGTTGGTTACTGTTTGTGCTTGTTTTAGGGTTCAGGTTACATTTAGGGTTAGTATCAACTTTAACCCTAACATTCTGTTCCATTTTTTCTTTATTTTTAGGCAGCAGATTCTGCCCCTTTTTTTGACACTTGCTGCACTTGGGTTAAAAAAAAAAAGGCAGAATCTGTTGCCTATAAATGAAGCAATAGAGGAGACGAATGTTAGGGTTCAGGGTTAAGATATATGTGTAAACCGTGAAATAGTTTGCATGAAAATCACTTATCATTTAACTAAGCCAAAATATATCGAAGGCACAATAACACCCATTCAGTTTCTGTCATACCTTCCTCCACTGGTGATTCAGAGGCATCGACATAAACGTCTGACCTCTCTTCTGAAAAAACCCAGAAAACGACAGTTTATTTACGTGTACTCATTGCACAAGACAAACAATAGTATCTTTTTAAACGGATAAAGTTAAATAAACTGTAGAAACTATGATTAGAGGTTATAGTTGGGGCTAAGGTCAGGTCACTGTTTGCGCTTGTTTTAGGGTTACGTTTAAAGTGCACTCGCTGTCTGTTATAAATAATATTGATATGTGTTTTGTTGTAGCTCAAATAAACCAGTAAACGTTTTTATTTTGTGACTTCCAGTAGAGTTCTGTGAGTTTTTGTAGCTCCTAATCTGCCTGCTCTTCTCATGGAGACGGCCATGTTTTTTGCTTCCTCTCTTTCGTGGGAGGGATTAAAAATCTAACTTGTGTGATTGACAGCTCAGCCCAGGATGTAGATGTGTGCACGGCTGAAAAATTCATTTAGTTTTGTTTTAAAATAATTTTGTTTTCGGAATTTCGTTTCGTATTTTGGGGTTAATTCGTTTCGTATTTTGTTTAGTTTTGGATCGATTCGAAATGTGATTTGGATTCGATAATTGATATATCAATTCGAATTTCGGACTACTAAATAAAACCCCAATTGATCAAATTTTGTTCTTAAAAGGCAATCTAGAGTTAGATTTTAAACTATGTCACAGATTTAGTATCAGAGATTAATTAACAGGGACAGAGTGCTTGTGAAAAAGCAAAACGAAATTAATTTGTTTCATGAAGTCATTTGCTGACTACTTGTATTGTAAATTAAGATCAATTCGATAGTTGATATCGCAATGCTATATCGATTAGATAATTGATATATCGATTCGGATTACTAAATAAAACCCCAATTAATCAAATTTTAGTTTTATGATGACACAGTATAACGAATTAAATTAATGACATACCGTTTTGTTTTGTTTCGAATTCGGACCAAATCGATTCGTTATTTCCGAAATACGAATTAACAAAATTCGTTACGAATTCCAATTCGTTCCAAAACGAATGCACACCTCTACCAGGATGGCTCCGAGGGGGATGGGTGTTCAAATTGCAAGGAAGCATCTAATATTAACTCTGAAAGAACAAATGGGTTTTTCCCTCATCCCACTGCTTAGCTGCAATCCAAACACACACACATAAAAAGTGTATTTATATACCCCCCTTTCCCCCAAAAAACTATGTTTCTTTAGCTGACACTTGCAGGGGAGGGTCAATAGTTGAACCGTACAGATCATCCAGCATCCCTATCTGTTCAGAAGATCTGTGAGTGATTTGCAAATGCTCTGAGTCTGCAGGGATTTTGAGTTCAGTGGCAGCTCTGGGGGAGTGTCTCTTGGTGTGTGCAGAGTCGTAAATACCTCCCCAGAGAAACATGTCATGCGGCATGCCGCAACAATGAGAGTAAACAGGAAGCTCAGGGAGACTGATTTAAAACATTTGTTTAAAAAAAAAAAACGCTTGTCTAACACAATGTAGATTTGGATAATCTTTCAAATGAGTTAAAGTTGTTTAGGGTGCGATTGGTGCACAAGGTTAGGCTTAACACCAACATTCATTCCCATTTTTGCTTAAATTTTAGGCAACAGATTCTGCCTCTTTTTTTTTTTTCATACTTGCTGCACTCGCGTCGAAAGAAGCGGCAGAATCTGTTGCCTAAAAATGAAGCAAAAGTGGAGCAAAGTGTTAGGGTTCAGGGTTAAAAACCATGAGATAGTTTGCATGAATATCACTTATCATTTAACTAAGCCAACACGTCAAAGATACAATAACACCCATTCAGTTTCTGTCATACCTTCCACCACTGGTGATTCAGAGGCATCGACATAAACATCTGACCTCTCTTCTGTAGAAAAGGAAAAAAATAAATCAAAAGTTTGCTTGCATGTACAGATTGCACAAGACAAACAACAGTCTATAAAACTATTCAATTTTGCACATGCTTTGCCTCCTTCTTCATCTGTAGATTTGGGCTTTTTGAAGCCAGCTGTGTTGCGAGGGCCAGTGTTGTGCCACGTTTATGGAGACACTAAGGCTTTTCATCCAACCACCAGCGCATAAAACTAATGATATTAAAAAAAATCCCCAGCTAGGCTCTGGCTGGCCAGTTTGACCACGGGGTGGATCTGGCCACACAAGTCAATCTCCATGGCCTTCTCATTCCTATGTGACTTGAGGGGTGCACTGTGAGAGCTTTCTAAAAAGAGGCATCACGTCACCACCTCCCATTACTTACTCTTAGTAGCCTGTGGTTTCCTTTTTCAGGTATCGGTCTGCGGACAGTGGTACAGACAATCCTAGGTTAGCTTTGATCCTTTCTCTTGGACACATTGATATCAAGTGAGCAAAACCAAAGTGTATGATACTACTGAGAGTGGGCAACAGCACTAGAAGCCTACCGTGCAGCGAGTCTCGGCTCAGGTCTCACGTGGATTTAGCTCAATCATTCTGTTACAGAGAAGACTGGACCATATGAAGATCAGACTGTTATCACCCTCGAAGGGTGGTCAGAACTGAAATGCCAAGGCAGCCCCCTCTACACAAGACGAATCGCAAACCCCGTTGATTGTTTCGGCCTTGTTAGGCCTTGTCAGCAAGAAATAGCGGACACCTCTCTAGCCACCTCGATATATACTGATATAGAAATTATAAATAAAAAATATACAGAGATTTCCATTGGTGAAGGGAGGTGACGCCTTCGATTGGATCAGCAGCAGTATTGAAGAAAGGAGAGACCGGACCTTATGCTTTACAAGTCAACCTCTATTATTAATAAAACTACTTGAAGGCCCCAAATCGTTGAATAACATTCCACTACACAGTTTGTAAGTGGTAAAAAAAACAATGTAAGGTCATGCTAATGCAAACGAAGTAAGACATGTGGGTTTTTTAATCCCGTCACTGTCACAATCTCTACTAGTCCAGGCATGGAGGATCGATGGGTCTCATGGAACGTGGAGTGACTCGTGCCACAACACCAGCCTCCGTGCTCCTACGGCAGCAGACGGGTCACCAGCCACAGTATCTTGCTGCTTGGGTAAGTGAAGCCAAGATGGTGCCGGGGTCCTGTGACCTCTTATAGTGCGTTGAGGCACGTTGCCTGCGCCTAGAAGTGAGCAGCAGGGTCTGATGGGGAAGGCTCCCTTTCCTCCAGGTGTGAACCAATGAGAGACTGCAGGTGTGGTCTGGTAGGTGTCCAACTCAACTGCCTATGTATGCTGTCAGATCACTTTGTGCGTTGCTCCACCGTTGTTACACTTACCTTGTTGCACTGTGCATGTCAAAAGCTCTTGTCTACCCGTGTATCGAGCCCTGGCCTCGTATTGACCTTTGCACCACGCCGCTTGCCCCATCCCTACAGTCTTTGACCCTTCTAGTGGTTATGCCCATCTGTTCCTCACAGTGGGTTTTATGGAAAACTATACGGCAGTGAAGGGGTTAGTAGAAGTCAGTGCTAACGATATTGCGACACATTTGATTGTATAGTTACCTTGGCTTAGCTCTACCAGCATCTTCACAGTTGGTGGCTTCTTGGTTTGTAGCACGTTGCCCATAACTTAGGTCCGTTTTCCTCCTATTTTAAAATCACGGAAATCATTTAATTCTTTTAGACTTTAACTTTAATATATTCAACCAGATCACAACTCAGACGTTAAAGGCAAGACGCAAATGGAAAATGTGTGTGTCGGCTGTTTTCTATTTGCAGACTTGCTAACAGTCATAGTGTTCCTGGTAGGTTCCTGGGTTAGTGCTCATTGTCTCGGGGTTTAACTTTCCCAAACTCTAAACTTAACTCAGTCACTGCGAGACTCATATCCTGGGGTGGAGTCTCGGGACAATTAACCAGCTGTACACCGAGCAGAAACCCAGGACCCTCCCTGGAAAACTGGGACTGTTGGCAACTATGCATTTGCGGCTCGCCTTTTATTGACTGAACTCTGAGGTGCTTCCTCAGAAGCTCGAGTCATAATACTTCCAAGCTGCCAGATGATCTCTAGGAGTCCATAGGACTAATGAGACAGACATTATACTGTTCAAGGTTTTGCAGAGCTCACGAGTGAGGTCCAGCCTGGACAGAGGAAGGATTCATGAAGGTGTTCCCAGTGTTCCGCTGCCAGCGGAGCAAGAAAGTGCAGGATCTGCACTGAGGGATCTTGAAGTGAAGATCGGATTTTTCAGGGGGAGTTAGATTAATGTGTTAAGTGATTGTGCTGAAGCGAAATCACTTAACACCAGCCTCTCACAGATGTTATTCATTTCTGAGTAACAACAGGAGAAGATGAAGGACAAGCTGTCTGGAATAGCTCATTCATCTGCTCGGGTGCATTAATGTCTGCCATGCAAAGTATAGGAGCGTCACGTTTCCACTGGCCTGAGCCCTATTGGTGAGCCGATCTGGCTCTTACACCTGTCTTTTTTAGCCATCTCCACCTTCCACTCCAGGATTTCCATATAGCCTCCAAGGGTTCTGACCACCTGACCCATTTCACTGGCCTACTCCCAAAAAAATCCAGTCTCTTCCATTCAGCAGGGCTCTGTAATAAGGGTTATTTTGCTGCCTGTGATTCTGTCTGGTGTTTTATTCTTGCTCCTTGTACTTCTCTCTTTATTTGGTTGTTTATTTTTGGTTCCGTTTCCCTTGTCTGTTTGTTACTCTGTTTGCCTAGTCCTTGTCATTTGTTTATATATTGTTTATCCTGATCAGTGCGTTTCTGTGTCTGTGTTATCTGATATACTAATATGACCTCTGGCTTCGTTCTTGACTATCCTCTGCTGTTAACCCTCGCTCTCCTTGTTATTCTGAGTACCGACTCTTGGCATTGTCTGAAATTCAGTTCTGGTTTTGACCTAACCGATCAGTGTGCATTCTGTGGAATGCATATAAAACACACTGAGCATGTGCGACTGAGTTGCTCCTCCTCTCTCCTGCACTGTGAGCTGAGGGGAGGGTGGGGCTGAGCACCATTCCTATCTGTAACTTTTAAACCCTCAGCTACTGCAGAGGCAGGGAAGGAAAGAATTCAACAAACACACACAGGGAGAAAAAGAGACAGCAGAGAGAGGAACAGCAAAACAAGCGTGAGACAGTGAGTATGTAAACAATAAAAGAGCACAACTGAGAGTGTCCGTTTGTGAGTCTGTGAGCGAGTGTGAGAGAGCGAACGTGAGTGAGTCTTGGTTTCACAGTTGCAGAGATAGCTATTATTCAGTTTCCCCAGTCTGAGGTCATGTGAAGCTTTGATGGGTGGAGTAGTGGGTGGGGAAGAAGTGGGGCATATTCAGGAAGAGGGAGCTGAAGAAACACCCCTAGTTGAGGGGCGTGGCCAGAACAAATTAAATGACAGAGTTTAAAGCGAGAAAATAAACTTTTTTTTACACATTCTTAAAATCTTTTTTGATATATTCTAGTTTGTCTATTGGTATAAAAAAGTTTAAATGACAATTTAAAAAACAAAATTCTAGACATGCATGTCCCTTTAAGCACAGCGCTTGAGTCGTCGTGCTGTACAACTCGAGCGCTGTGCTTAGCATCCAGGTTGTGATCTGTTTCATCATTTTTTATCCAGCACAAATATAATGTGACCGTAGCAAAAAAAAAAGCAGTTCTTGTGTGAACGAGCTTACCGCTTATGAATCCCTCCTTAAAGAGAGCACTGGACACGTTCAGAAACTACTCAGGTGCAACAAGTTTCATTCCTCAGAGCTGTAGAATGCTGAGGATGCAATAAAGGAATTGTGACATCATTTGATTCTGATAGGGCAGGTAACCGTGGTTCCTCCACATGGAAAAGCAGTTTTGTTCTGGTTATGTATTGTTACGTGTCATTTTAACTCACTATTCATTTCAGGATGTAAAACACACTGGTCAACGCGACCTTTGGCACATGGAACAATGACGGTGTTTCTAGCATAACTTTTTACGCTGACTTCAGAAATTTCATCGGATTTTTTCTACCACCCACAGGTTTTCTAAGATCAAGCATTTTTCCCTTTGTATCATCCACAGTTTTTCTGACATTGTCACACCTGTACACACTCTTTCACATATTCAGGTGTTCCATCATTTGATTGAACCTTCTGCAACTTGTGCGCTACGCTATTGCCGCAAAATGCACATACTTTGCAGACGAACAGCTGATTTCACATCACCGGAAGGGACGTGTGTGCGCCGGGACTGGCGTTGGTCTTGAGTCGCCACGGGTTCGATCAAATGATGGAACGCAGGAAATAAACAGAAAGTCATCTACTAAACACATTGACCAATTGGAATCCTTTCCCTTTAACCCTTTCGCTGCTGAGCCATTTCTCCCCTGTGTGCTGAGCTCATTTTAACCAACACGTTTAAAAAGAGTTTGAAGACATGTTTTATTGCAGGACCCAGACAAATTATATATCGTTTGTTTTATGCGACTCAATTAAATCATTACTATTTATTTATTTATAAAGTATTTTACCAGGAAGGATACATTGAGATTTCTCTCGTTTTCAAGTATGTCCTGATTCAATATAAATCATTACTATGTGTATACGTCATGTCCCGTCAAAATGCTGTAACAAAAAAAGTCAAAACATCAGGGTTATTCAGAGAAAGGTGAAACTCAGGAGAATTGACAGGAAAATGAACAATCTAGATCAAATAGCCGATTTGGAAAGTGAGATAAATGGAAGAATTTTTCAGGTTTGGCTATTTTGATCTATTATTTTCATTTCTCCAGTCATTCTCCTGGTTTTCACTTTTCTCTGAATAACTCTTTATACACAAGACCTGTTTAGACTGGATGAAAGTAAATTCAGCTTAAATCATAGGAAGGGTTGTCTTTACAGTGGGAACAATAAAGCTGTGGAATTCTCTGCCTGTTGAGGTTGTTGGGTCCGAGTCTGTACAGACTTTCAAACAACGACTGGACGACTTCCTGTAAAAACAGAATATTAAGGGTTATAATATTTAATTCAAATTAATTTAATTTAAGGGCCATGTGGGTTTGGAGGATTTTGTTTTCCCTTAATAACAAAAATCTTCATTTAAAAACTGCATTTTGTGTTTACTTGCGTTATCTTTGAGTAATATTCAAACTTGTTTGATGATCTGAAACATTAAAGTGTGACAAACGTGCAAAAAAATAAAAAATCAGGAAGGGGGCCAACGCTTTCTCACACATCTGTGTATATATAAAATTTAAAAAAAAGTAATTTTAGTCGATATTTTACTGTACCTGAAATGACCATTTTAACCTGTAAATATATTTAAAGGGACACTTTGTAGCGAACGTTTTCAGAGAGGCAGCGATGGATCAGATCTGTGCATGCGCGTGCGGCTCCGGTCCATCGCTCTGCGCAGGCGCTACGGAACTTGTGTACGTAGAGTTTACGAGTCATGTAGTGCTGCACAATTTGCGGCGCTGCACAAGTAGCGTAGGGGCCCAAATGGCACAGAAAAGCTTCAGGGACTTCCAGGTCCTGCAGTCCCTGAGCCGAAGAGGAGGAGCAGTGCGCGACGAGGGACAAATGAGGAGTAAAATTGCCAAAAACGAAAATAAATAATAATGATCGGGCAGAGACTTAGCAACCTCTACCCAATTATTTATGGGCAAATAAAGAAAGCTCTATTTTTTTATTAGTGTTCCTTTAAACCAGCTGTTTTTTAGGACCTATAATTCTGATCAGGGCACTTTTCACCTCTTTGTTCCTAAGACTATATATCAGGGGGTTTAACATGGGGGCCACAGCCGCATACAGCACGGAGAAGACCTGGTCCAGCTCATCGGCGTATTGTGAAGTCGGCCTCATGTACATGAAGAGAATAGTCCCATAAAACAGTATGAGGACCATTAGGTGGGACGTGCAGGTGGAAAAAGCTTTCTTTCTGCCCAAGGTTGACTTAATTCGTAGAATAATCTGTATTATCTTTACGTAAGACGTGAAACTTAATAAAAGCGGGCAGAGGCCGAGACAAAACACCTCGATGTAGATCATGACTTCGAACTCTCGGCTGGCGCAGGCGACCTGCGCTATGGCTTTCACATTGCAGAAGAACTGCTGGATCTCATTGGCGCGGCAGAAGGACAGGTTTGCAGCAAGTATCGTCACCAGACACGAATTCAGACAACCCGGAATCCATGTCCCGGCCAAGATCAGGGCGCATTTCTTTGTGTTCATAACGAGGTGATACTGTAAGGGGTTGCAGATGGCGACGTATCGATCGTAAGCCATGAAGGACAACAAGACCACTTCGATGCTGCCTATGAAAGTGAAGAAGAACATCTGGGTGAAACAGTCCACGAAAGAAATGCGCTTATTCCCCGTCAATAAAATGTCCATGAGCTTGGGGAGGGTGGTGGTGGTGTAGAATATGTCTATGATCGACAGGTTGCACAGGAAGAAGTACATGGGGGAGTGTAAGTGAGTATCCGCGCATGTCACCGCGACGATTGTTAGATTTCCCAGGATTCCGATCAAATAAATTAAGAAAAAAACTAGAAAGAGGAACGGGTGCGTCTCCACGACGCTGGAAAAAGCCAAAATCTGGAAATCTCTAGTTTTGTTTTCCATCAGCTTGTTCGCATTCTGCAATTCAAAAATATGTGAAATATAACTTTAATGTTTATGTTTGTGGACAAGATCTTGAGAAAAGCCCCTACAGGACTGAAACGTGGATCCCTCTGTAGGTAAGATAAAAGATTAGACATTTATTTATAAGACTCCCTGGAATGTGAACCTACGTTGTTTTATATAAAAAAACATATAGATAGATAGATATAAATTTTCTCATACCTTCTTTGTTATATACTCATTTTCATATATTTATATTATTATATATTAATTTTCTACTGTATATATTTTATTATATAATCGTTTTCATATGTTTAGTTTTTCATATATTCATTTTCTTATTTTTATTTTGTAACATATTCATTTTATGATATATTTATTTGGTTGTTTATTCATTTTCATATATATATTTTGATACACATTCACTTTTTGATATTTTTATTTGGTTATATAATCATTTTCATTTTATATATTCATTTTCATATCTTAGTTTGTTATATATTCATTTTCATATAATTATCTTATTTATAAATTTTCTCTCTATATATATATTATTATATATTAAGCTTTTTTTTTTTTTGCTACATATTCATTTTCTGAGATGTTTAATTATTTCCATAAATATAATTTGGTATATATATATATATATATATATTTATTTAGTTATATACTCATTTTCTCTATACAGATTACATATTCATTTTCTGATATATTTATTTGGCTCTTTATTCATTTTTATAAATATATTTTGTTATCCATTCCTATTTGATATATTTATTTGGTTATACACTCATTTTTTATATATATATATATATTATATATATATAATATAAAGTCCAGACAACCACGCACTCCACATACCAGAAAAATGTCCTTGCTCCGGTGCAGAGATCCGGTAGCCGTTACAATACTCCACAAAACTCGGATGCACACGGAGACTTGTAAAAAAAAGTAATAAATTTATTGAATAAACATAAAAAAGCTCAATGTTTCAGTACCTGTAGGAACTTTCGTCAGGAAGATTGAGGACAGTCCTACGGGAACTGAAACGTCAAGTTATTTTATTTTTATTCAATGTATCTATTACTTTTTTACAAGTCTCCGTGTGCATCCGAGTTTTGTGGAGTATATATATATATATAATTATATATTCATTTTCATAGAAACATAGAAAAGTGTCGGCAGATAAAAACCTTTCGGCCCATCTAGTCTGCCCAATTACATGGATACTTTACCTGGATTTAGCTTTTGTTTAGGATAGCCTTATGCCTATCCCATGCCTGCTTAAATTCAATTACTGTTTTGGCCTCTACCACTTCTACTGGAAGACTGTTCCATGTATCCACCACCCTCTCAGTAAAATAATGCTTCCTGATGTTACTTTTAAACCTTTGCCCCTCTAATCTAAGACTATGTCCTCTTGTTTTGCTACTTTGTTTCCTTTTAAATATACTCCCTTCCAAATATATTCATTTTCATATCTTTAGTCTGTTATGTATTTATTATCTCGCTGTAATATTATGTATTTATTTTTGCTAAATTTATTTGGTTATATATTCATTTTCATATGATTATTCTGCTCTTTATTCATTTTCTCGATATATTATATAGTCATATCTTTGTTATGCATTCATTTTCTGTCATTTTATTTTGCTTTTTATTTATTTGGTTATTTATTTTCTGTAATATTTAGTTTTGTTGTTTATTTACTGTGATGACTAATAACAATACTGTTGTTTTACAAGAAAAATGGCGAAACAAATAAAAAGATAATACATTCAGGGGAAATTACTCCTATTTGTGTTTTATTGCATCCCCCCCCCCCCGGCCCAGCCCTTATTTTTTTCTCTCTCCCCCCCCAGGCCCAGCCCTTATTTTTTTCTCTCACCCCCCCCGGCCCAGCCCTTATTTTTTTCTCTCTCCCCCCCCGGCCCAGTCCTTATTTGTTTCTGTTTTCCTGTGGATGTATTATTACTATATACTGCCTGAACTGATTTGTGTCTTTCTCGCTGTTGTTGCTTCTTGTGGTACCTCACCTTACAGTAAACCCATGACTCCAAACATTCTGCTAAATCTACTGATACATTTACACAAAACAATAATCGCACAACAGGAAACCTACGGAACACGTATCTCACCTGCTGAATAGACAACGGAGAGGACAAATGCACGCGGGATGATGGAATACGTACCTGACGTACAATCACAGAGGATGAAAAATCACAGCAAATGATTTTCAACAAATTACTAAATACTCATTTTTTTCTCCAAGAGGCAACTGTATCATTGTGTCATTCATAACCAATATGTCAGGTGAATGCGCTGAACGGGATTTATACCTTCCAGGTGGTCCTGTTTGTGTTATTAGTTCCCCTTCAGGGACAGGTTATTTCTCATTAAATTTCCACCAATTATTTCAGACCACGCTGGGATTTGCAGGAAACACACAAATCTCTTGACAATGTGCCGCACTTGTGTATTATAAACGCTACTACACATTGTTTGTTTGCATTTGGTCATCTTGCCGTATTATAGACCCCCTTGGATTAATCTTTAACCCCATCACTGCTGAAAACAAGATAACTTGGGTCTTCAAAGGCACCATCAAGTGCCCGATGCCGAGTTATCTCGATCTGCAGCTGTGCAGGACAAAATCAAATGAAATCCATTTCCCGCAAGACACATTTCCTTTGCTTTTGGGCAGCAGAAGTTGCCCCCAAAGGTTTAGCCCTGCAGACATAATGCCCAAGGTGCTAAAACGTGTAAAATCAGCTAAGGAATGTCCTTATCGGACTTTCAGCAAACGATGCAGGGAACCACGAGCTGCAGTTCTAACTGCAGTAACTCCTTTTGTCCAGCAGGTGGCAACATCTCCCTGTCAAATAGGTTGTTACAGTAAGTAATACATCGGGAATATTCCCAAACATTTCTTGCTCTATAATTAACCCCTTGACTGCGGATGACGTGTGGGGAACGTCATTGACTCCCGCTATATGCGGAGCATGTTCCCCACATGTCATCCGCAAGCAAGAGCCCTGGCGGAGATACTCACCTCTCTGTCTGGGGTCCCGTGGCATTCTGGCTTCAGTGTCCTCAGACGCTGAAGTCAAGCCCCTCCCAATGTCAATGATGTCATAGCGCGGCGATCGCCTGGAAGGGAGGTGTGGGATCCTTTTGGATCCCTCTCCCTCCCGATCAGGTTTAAAGTAATAAACAAGGCACCGCTTTGAAGGGCAGTGTCTGCCCTTTAAAGCGGTGCCTTTTTTAACCCCTGACATGCCAGATTGCGATCCAGCGCTATTCACTGCCAAATCACGATCTAGCTCCGGTGGGGGACGCCATCTTGGATGGCGGCTCCACTTCCGGGTTCCACCTCGGCTCCTGACGTATCATGCATAGCACAATGATGTCAGATAGCCCAGGAACCCCTAGCTGCCTGGGGATTTCCCAAGGGATTTCCCTGGTGGAGATACAGGGTTCTTTTGAACCCCGATATCTCCAGAACCGTTGCAGCTAGGGGATCATGTATGGTATCATTCGAAAGGCCTGGGTATGGCCTTTCAAATGATACCAAACATGACTAGGTTCAATGTAAAACATAAAATAGGAAAAAAAACACAACATTTTTTTGTATGTTGTTTTTATTAATGCAGCAATATTGTTCACATTTCAATTATAATGTGAACAATGATGCTGCACTAATGATTTTTTTCTATGGGGTGAGTTTGCTAAAAATCACGTAATACCCCCCCAAAAAATGTAACGCGTCCCCATTTCTAATTTTTGTACAATGTGATGAAATGTGAAAAAAAAACACTTTACACGCTGTAGGTGATTAAAAAATCTAATTTTATTGCATTTTTTGTTATAATATACAGGCAGAACATGACGTATACATATAATAATGATATATTATGAATCTGCCGAGTCTGTCGGAAAGAGCGATATGTAATATGTCTGGGTCATATATTAAAATAAGGCTTCAAATCGCGTTTAAACATGATGAGCGAAATCGGTAAAAATGACCTCAGCACAGAGGTGTAAAAAGCCTCAGCAGTGAAGGGGTTAATTAAATAGAACAAAAAATTAGGAATTCAACATTTTGCATGTTTTACCTTTTTCAAATAGGAACGATTGTGAGCGTTCGTCGCACGTGAGTATAATAATTGTACAATGTTTTTCGAGACTGGATTTCACTAAAACAGACCCATAGAACTCTGAAGATACATTACAACGATCCGACGAATCGAAAACACTGCATGTGTTAGCTGGGATGTGTTTGCGGTGCATTTGTCAACCATAGACCTAATCAAAGCCATTACAATATGAGGAAAGTACAATTCAGACAAATGGATTAACCCCTTCGCTAACGCAATTGAGTTAACTTGTGCTTCAAAAAGCGTCACCCGCTGCCCTGGATACAGTTGACTCGATCTGAACGTATTATGGTGTAATACAAATAAATTTTGTTAATTCCAAATGGATTTAATTTGCAAACAGGCTCCAGAACATAATATGTCCCTAAATTTACTGTAGATTAGTCATATCACTTGATGTGCTGCACCTTCCGAAACACGACAAAGTCTCAGAGACATGCAGTTTTAAAAATGACCAGCAGAGGGCACCCCTGTCTGTCACATGATGCATGCAGGCTCCAAATGGCCAGGAATGACATCATGAAAATGTGTAAGTGCATTTGTGTGTGCATGTTTGTAGGGTTGTGGTGGGTAATGTATAATGGTGTTACATAATACCATTGGTTCTTGCCAGTAGGTTTATGAAAAATCACTTGGTAATGAAGGGGTTACAATTAAGCTCACCTAGTGTGTCACCCCTATCCTCTTAGATTGTAAGCTCTTGAGCAGGGTCCTCTCACCTACTGTACTGTGCGTTTAACCTGTATGTTTATTTGTTGTTCGGCCTCCCACTGTACAGCGCTATGGAACTTGTTAATTTATTTATTTATTTATTTTATTTATAAAGGATTTTACCAAGAAGGATACATTGAGATTTCTCTCGTTTTCAAGCATGTCCTGGGTTCAAGAACATTGAAGTGTTACAGTTACAGAAATACAATGCTTTATAAAAACGTGTAATGGTAACCTGTTGTCCTTATTTGATGACAAATGTCACCTTTTAGGTGTGCCGGCAGTTTAATGCAGACCCCGTCACCCGTGTCACATTGTGCGAGATAAGGGAAACCATCCAGTGTTGAGAACCTTTCATCCCAGCAATATTTTTGTAAATAATAACAGATACATGAGATATAAAAGATGAGCAATACAATACCATGTTACAGATAAACATTATATTTTCTTTACAATGAAAGGCACATTCTAGTGAATTTTGACTTTATCCATATTATTTCATCACACTAAACCAAGCAATTCAGTATGTAACGATTTTACATACACAAATACGCTCCTACATTAACATACAGCAATCTGCTGTCTGAGCCTTCATAAACTATCAGGGTTATTCAAAGAGCTCCGAATTGCTGGAGAAAGGTAACCGAACGCTGAAATTCCTGGCAATTCATCTATCCAGAGAGCAGGCAATTCGCCAAATCCTGGCGAATTGCCTGCACATACGGTGCCTGTTCGGTGCCTGTTCGAGGGCAGTGAATCCCCATAGAGAAGCAATGCTTCGGCTATTCAGAGAACAAAAACCAGCAATGAAAGGTTCCCCTAATGCCCTGCCATTCGGTGGTTTCATGCGGCAGGTTTATTCAGGCGAATCCCATAGGCTTCAATGTTAAAAATATTCCCGTTTTAATTCAATATCTAATAAACCGTTCATTATAATATTCTGCAGTAAAGAGTCTCTTTATTTATAGATTTTTTAGGACCTTTTAGGCATTTTTGGCAAACATTTTTTATCCGTTTATTTTTTTAGGCTGGGGTCAGACCAGCGCACTTTTAACGTGCGTTCTGGCGCACATAATTACGGCCGCACTAGCAGCAGATGACGGGCAATGACGGCCAATATACAATGTACGGCCGCACAAAAGTCCGGCCGCGCAACGCAAGTGGAATTTGAACGCATTTTTCTGAGAACGCTGAACCGCTAGTACTGACGTACTGAGTGCGCAGCTGCGGCATAGCGGCGTGTTTGCGTGATTAGGAGACGTCAGACGCTGCTAATGTCCAGCCTACATAACGTCCAGACGCAAAAAGAGTTTTATTGACGATCCGTACAAAATCACGCCCGAAAATGCGCGTCGTCTGACCGGTTTTGCGCGTTCCGTGAAAAAATACGTCAATGCATTCGGACGCACTTTTTCACGTTCGCGGGGAAAAATGCTTTCGTCTGACCCTAGCCTAAATCGTTCTTTTTTTTCTGTAACAGCCCTTTTTATTATCATTCATTGGATTTTATATGTAAATTTCAGACATTTTTGCTCAGTAGTTTCTTTGCAAACAGCGTTTCACTTTTCAAACATACTGGGGGTTTTTTTTCTTCACCTCTTTCGTCTGCGATGTCGCCTTCCTCCGGCGGCTGCTCTGCGCTCTGATCGGCAGCTGCTTGGGTTTCTCCGGCAGGTTAATCCAGATGTTTTTGCAGGTTTCGGTGTGCATTCGCCCTTGTTTTGCGATGAGTTTTCGGCGGGTTTGCAGCAGCTTTTCCCTGCAATTCGGGGACCCTGTGGTGCTTGCTGAATACACCGCAGGGTCACCGAAATGGGATCGCCAAATCGCACCGAATTGAAGAGAACGAAAAGTCACCGAACGTGCAGTGACTTTTCAATTCTCTATGAATAACCCTGTATGTTTTTTGGGCCTAATGCCTGTATTTGCACAATAATAGGGCCTCCCAACTGAGGTTTGCTTTAGGCCTCACCGACTCTAGAAACGCTTCTGAATTTATGTACGGCTAAAATTTAAAGACACACTACCACGTACATAAGCTGTAACTAGATCACATGTGCAGTACAAACAAAAACACCTTATTAAATCCATTATAAACACATTATAAACACTTACTGCTGTTTTTTTGAAGTAATTGTAGTAGTAATTTTGAAGTAACAGTAAACTGTTTGTTTGAAGTAATTTCCTTTAAAAAGGATAAATAATGTTACGTTTTTTATCTCCGGTTTCAATTTTGTGGATTTTCCCCCGGGATGCATCATTTATCAAAATCCATGCAAACGTTTTACTTCACTGCTGTGCTTTATGTTTTACAATGTTTAACGGTTAATGAGGTGGAGGAGGGAATGTTTAGATAAGGCGGCAGGAGGCTATTGCGATCCAGGCTGAGATAAGAGCTGGCAGCTGAGGCTAGGGTCAGACTGAGGCAGTGCGAACGCGCGTGCAGCCGCACTTAATCACGGCCGTGCTAGCAGCAGATGCCGGGCAATGACGGCCAATATACGAAGTACGGTCGCACAAAAGTCCGGCCGCGCAACGCAAGCGGCAAACAAACGCATTTTTTCGAGAACGTGAAACCACTAGTACTGACGTACAGAGTGCGCTGCGTCCGCTAGCGGCGTGTGTGTGTGAGTAGGAGACGTCAGACACTGCTAATGTCCGGCCAACATAACGTCCAGACACAAAAAGTGTTTTATTGATGATCCGTACAAAATCACGGATGAAAATGCGCATAGTATGACCGCTATCGCGTATTCCGTGAAAAAATACGTCCATTCGTTCAACGCACTTTTTCACGGACAACGTGAAAAATGCGTTAGTCTGACCCTAGCCTGAATGAGATAAGACAAGGAGCTTCAAAGCCTTCTAATCTACCCCCTGGTGATGTCCTTGGAATAAATCCCACAAAATACAATGATGTGAGTCAGTGACTGGCCCATTCACTCCATTCTATGGCCAAAGCCACACAGTGAGGAGTGAAGTAATTGTATGTAAAAAGAAAATATCTCCTGTTTCCCATTTGTGGATTTTTCCCATGATGCAACATTTACCAAAATCTGTGGATAAGGTTTACTTTGTGGCTGTTGTTCATTTAATCTACATTATATACCAGTTAATGGGGTGCGGGAGAGAATGCTTAGGTAAGGCTGCATGAGGTCAGTTGTTCTCCAGGTTACCATAGATACAAGATGGCAGCTGTATGAGATTTGACAGGGAGCTTAAAAGACTTCTAATCTACCCCTGGTGATGTCTTTTGAATACATCCCACACAATACAATGATGGGAGTCGGTGACTGTCCCACTCACTCCATTCTATGGCCAAAGCCACACAGTGAGGAACAAGTGTTGGAAAGATACAAAATATCACACAATGGATGCGCCCAGTGACACATATAGGGGGAAATATCACACAATGGATGCGCCCAGTGACACATATAGAGGAAAATATCACACAATGGATGCACCCAGTGACACATAGAGGAAAATATCGCACAATGGATGCACCCAGTGACACATATAGAGGAAAATATCACACAATGGATGTACCCAGTGACACATATAGAGGAAAATATCACACAATGGATGCACCCAGTGACACATATAGAGGAAAATATCACACAGTGAATGCACCCAGTGACACATATAGAGGAAAATATCACACAATGGATGCGCCCAGTGACACATACAGAGGAAAATATCACACAATGGATGCGCCCAGTGACACATATAGAGGAAAATATCACACAATGGATGCACCCAGTGACACATATAGAGGAAAATGTCACACAATGGATGCACCCAGTGACACATATACAGGAAAATATCACACAATGGATGCACCCAGTGACACATATAGAGGAAAATATCACACAGTGAATGCACCCAGTGACACATATAGAGGAAAATATCACACAATGGATGCGCCCAGTGACACATACAGAGGAAAATATCACACAATGGATGCGCCCAGTGACACATACAGAGGAAAATATCACACAATGGATGCACCCAGTGACACATATACAGGAAAATATTTTCTTAACTAAACATACAAGAGAAAAACAAAGCACATGTGAAATATCAGCAACATCAAATAAACACAATAAGGACATTGCATTTATTGGTGGTACTGGCCCTTTAAATATACATTTAATTCTATCTTAGAGAAAATGTACAGAGTTTTAATAGTCTATTGTCCTTTAATGCTGAAATGAAGACTAACATGTTCCATTTAGATCACTGAAATTAGTGTATTTTATCATTATATCTGTCATATTAAGACATGTGCCCTCATTATCCTTCCCCGGTGACTTAATACCAAGTACGTGATTTGATCAATAACATGTTGTTACTATATTTATCATTATGTATTTATTTATGCCTCTGAACAGTTTTCTTAACTGTAATTGCTTTCCAATTAAAATGTCAGCGCCTCCGATATCATAACTTCCTCTTCCTAATTAACAGCATAATAAGTAATTGTGACTGGTAAGTAAAACTCAGCAGCCTGTGAGATTTAATCTTTACCTTATTATGACTTGCTTTTAATTGATCCACTAGAGACTGAGAACAGAACGTCGTTTATACACACGGGAAATGACACGTTATGCCTGCTGAAAAGTTATGTTTAGCTTGAACGAAATGTAACACTTAAGTGCAATGTAAAATATATTCACGGTATCTCTACTCATAAACTTTGCAGTTTATCAACAGAACAACCTTTTTAACCCCTTCACTACTGTGATCGTGTATGCGCGATCAGCGGTAGAAGACACAGAAGCTCCAGATCATGTTAATCTGGTGCTATGCTGATTAAAATAGTTGGTTGCGAACAGATTTCGTTTGCTTTTGGGCTCCAGAAAGTGCCCCCAAAGTTTTAACCCTGTGTGCATGATGCCCGAGGTGTTGAACTGTTTATAAAATCAGCTGGTGAATGTCCTGACATATCGGGCTTTCCCCAGCCGATGCATGGAGCCAAGAGCTGCAGTTCTACCTGCAGTAGCTCGATTTGACCAGTAGATGGTGACATATGCCTCCCAAATAAGTAGGAATATTCCAAGCTACTTACTGAATAATATCACCATCTACTGGCCAAATAGAGTTACTGCAATGAGACCTGCAGCTAACTGAAGCCTATTGGTTCCGTGCTTCGGCATGAAAAAGCTCAGTATGCCAGGACATTCCCCAGCCGATTTTAAACAGGTTTAGCTCCTTGGGCATCATGCCCGCAGGGATTAAATTTGGGGGGCACCTTCTGGAGCCCAACAGCAAGCGATTTTCATTTGCAATCACACAGCATAGCTCCAGATCATGTTAACCCGATTTCGGGTTTCTGCGTCTGTTATTGCTGATTGTGCATACACGATCATGGTAGCAAAGGGGTTAAACACTAAGGGCCTTATTCATAGCAAGCTGTTAACGAGAGGAGTCATTATAGTTAAAGACTCATTCATTAACGCTAATAGTCTTCCGCTATTTCAGCCGAGCTGCACAGTTTACTGGTGGATCAACGTCATCGGCCAGAGCCCCCGGTGCCTGTAGTGGAAAAAGGTGGAAGGGGAGGGAGGGGCTAATTTTGGGCCCTCTATCTCCCCAACCGTTCCATCTAGAACCTCACAAATGGTACCGCTGGAAAGGGGAGAGTCTCCCCTTGTCAGCGGTATGCATCTTAAATGTTTCGCTGCCGGATCCCGATTCAGTGCCAATCGGCGCCAAATCGTGATTCAAACCCGGAGTTGGCTGACATCTTGGATGTCAGCCAAGCCGCCGGGTCACCCCCCACCCACTGACATCCTCACTCTATGTGTGAGGACGTCAATGGGCCAGTTGACCCCTAGCTGCCAAGTGGAGAACGGGGATCATTTGGATCCCCGTATCTCAACAATCCAGCTAGAGGGTCATGTTTTATATCAATGGAGAGGCCTGATCGTGGCCTTTCCAATGATGTCAAACATGAGCAGGTTTGTAGTAGCAAAAATAAAAAACTAATAAAATAAAAGAAATTGTCTGGGGGGGGTTTAATTAAATAGGATTTAAGCTGTCATCTAAACATTATGAGCATAAAACGGTAAAAATTAGCTCAGCGCACAGAGGTGAAATGGGTCAGCAGTGAAGGGGTTAAATCCTTCTGTCCCTGTCTTTTTCCTATTGTCCCTCTTTTTAGAAACTTCTCCATAAAATTGGGGCGTACGGGTGTATAACAGAGCTGCACAGCAATAAAACTCCAGGCAATGAGTCTGTACTCTATAATAAATGCTGTTAGAAATCGTTTGCTGTAATTAAGATACTTTGCTTTTGTTCTAAGTTACATGTTTGTTGACATAAATGGCCCCATAGGAATTGATGGCATCTATAAAGTTCAGGAGTAGCCTAGTTTTTGAGCCAGTCTCTAGCAGCTTCCTGGATGGTATGTGTGTATAGATATGTATGTGTTTGTATGTCTATGTCATATGGCTGTCCCTGTTACTGCGAACCGAAAACCAGAACTGGTAGAGTGCCCTTCCCAAAGCTTGTGTCTG
Source organism: Leptobrachium leishanense (assembly GCA_009667805.1). Taxonomy (NCBI): domain Eukaryota; kingdom Metazoa; phylum Chordata; class Amphibia; order Anura; family Megophryidae; genus Leptobrachium; species Leptobrachium leishanense. The sequence continues at coordinate 148,258,307 of CM019070.1, read as the reverse complement.
TTACACCACTGTATGCAGTGAAACCCAATGCAACTGATGCAGGGGAATACATTCCACATGGGGTTTTATTGAGCAGGTAAGCACACGGGTATATAGGTACTGGAATATGCAAGGCAAGTATCTTGATTATAGATGTGAGTTATAGGGCTGGAATAGACTGAACAGAGGGGCGAGACAATAAGAGGACTGAACATAAAGAGATAGGATATACGAGCGACAGGTCACAGGGGATACTGAGAGGCTGGGCACAAAGACACAGGGCAACACACAGGGAACTCATGGGAGATAAAAGACGGCAGAGAGGCAGGACAGGAAGAGGGCTGACAGTAGGACCTTGGAGACGGACTGGATACGCAAGGCTGTGGAGACTGGCAGATATGGATATATAGGGTTTCAACAGCATAGGGAATTCTGGGCATTGTCTTTATGAGAAAGCATGTTGACCCAATCTATTCTAAAATCAATGGAAAGTGTGTACTGAACCTCTTACCGCCGGGCGGCTTGTGCCCAGCAGGTAGGTCTGAAAGCCGGTGAGGTGTAATAGCACGCCCAATGGCTCTCCGGAGACTCCTCCGGGCCCACCTACACAGCCGACGTGCATCAATGAATGTAGGGGATGGACTGAGTTCAGGCCATCCAGCTGTAGCCTATGACATGCACTGGCTCGGCTGGGAGGCAACCCATAGGAGCCAGCGGGGCGTGCTATGTCAGCGGCAAGGGGTTAAAGAGGGGAAGGAGCTCGTGGTAATTTCCATTGGTGCAATATAGTTTATCTAGCTGTCTTTGCTGAACATTTGGAGGAGATGAGAATTAGCAGATTGTGGAGGGGGGAGTAAACAAAAAAAGGCCAAATAAAAAAGAGTTTCCTTTCTTGTATTTTCTGAGCCTTACGATTATTCTATTTTAAACCATAGAAAAACAATTGTGACACACCTATCCGAAAGTGAAAACCAAATGCTTAAAATGGTACATATATGTAAGTGTCAGAATTTCTCAAAATACCAAAAGGGGTTATTCGAAGAGAGCCGATCTGGCCCCGAAATGGAACCAGACACTGAAATTTAGTGTAGGATGACATTCTGGGGCCATTCGGCTATTCAGAGAGCAGGCAGCTCGCCAAATTGTGGTGAATTGCCTGCACATACGGTGCCTGTTCGAGGGCAGTGAAATCCCCCTTAGAGAAGCAATGGTTAATCTATTCAGACACCGAACAGCAGAGAAAAGTTGCCAAAGTGCCCTGCTGTTCGGTGGTTTAATTCGTCAGGTTTATTCAGGCGAATCCCATAGGCTTCAATGTTAAAAATATTCCAGTTTTAATTTAATATCTAATAAACTGTTTATTATTTTAATATGCAGCAAAAACTCTCTTCATTTATCGATTTTTTTTAGGAATTTTTCGGCAAATTTTTTTTACGTTTTCTTTTTTTAATCATTTTTTTCATTTTTCCTTAACAGACCTTTTTATTATCATTCATTGGATCTTATATGTAAATTCCAGACATTTTCATTCAGTAGTTCTTTTGCAAACAGCGTTTCAATTTTGAACCTTTCAAACAAACCTTTTTTTTTACCCCCATTCGCCAGCTTGTCAACTTTTTCCAGTGGCTGCTCTGAGCTGTGATATGCGGCTCCTTGGATTTTTCCAGCATGGGTTTTCCGGCAGTTGCGGCAGGTTTTCGGAGGGATTGCAGCGGGTTTTCCCTGCATTCCGGGGGCCCTGCGGTGCTTGCTGAATACACCGAAGGGTGGGGAACTTTGATTCCCCGAAGAGAATCGTGGGGAACGAGAGGGCACCGAAATGTTGGTGACATTTTGGTGTTCTCTGAATAAAGAAAAGAAATGATTAGCTTTTAATTTCCTGTATGAATATATAAATATTGTGATTCAAATAAATATCTTAGTCAATATGCCCCCTTTTAGTGCTTAGTTTAAAATCCTTCGCAACCATATCTTGTTGCAACTAAAATTAGAACTAGATGTGGTTAAATGTATACATCTCCGATGTGGCATATGTATCCGTGTCATTTTAACTCTGACGTGACCTGTTTCCTGATTGGCTGTTATACCACACCCTTTTTATTATATATTAGAGACTGAAAAACAGACTCTTTGAGAGCAATTCTACTTTCTATCGGAGTGGTTGTTTTTCTTTTGCTCTCCCATTGGCGGCCAATGTAGTGCCTGAGATAGCGCTAAGTCTTTATATATGAAATGGACCGAAAGCTGAAACAGAGATTTAACTTGCTTCTTGGTAACTATGAATAGGACTTTTGAGTTAAAATATATTTTATTTAACAGTTGGTGTTAGAAGTGGGATCTGCTAATTCAACTGTCTATAATGATACACAGTTTCTTACTCAGGTTACAAATTTGCCTAATTTGTGCCTGGCTTTTTTTTTTTTTCCTTGAAGTTTAAGGCTCTGGTTGTGAGAGCCTGTTTGTGTTTTTGTTATCCTAACTCGCCCGATAGAGAGCTGTTAAAAAGCAGTAACTCACCCCTTATGATGATGTTCCCTGTGGTGAAACCTCTAGTGCTGAGTATGTGTTTGTTTGTTTAACTTGCCAGTGGATTGGAATGTTTTTTGTGCTCGAGCTCCGTTTTTATTTGACTCATCCATGCCGGATATTTGTTTATTTAGTTGCTTAAGTCTCTGTTTTGTTTCTTATATAAATGCTCTTTCTTTTCTCAATTATTCCCCCTCCCCTTTTTCTTCTCTTCTGTGAGCGTTCCTAACAGTCTGATCTAAAACATATGTGAATTTTTTGAATGCAAGTTGGATTATGGGATATGTAGTCATTTTGTTGTAAATTGCAGGATATAGTATTGTTTAAACCCTGTGGAAGGACTGTATGTCAATTAAAAGACACATTTATGTCATTTGATATATTTTGTTGTCCTGGTTTGATACTATAATAGGATTTGTTTATATGCTGTGAGTATCTATCACGGATATTTAAGACGGTACATAACAAATAACACATATCTAATGCCTTAAATAAATAAATAATAGTAATTGTAATGCTTGGACTCAGAGGCCCCTATTGCGTTTCTTTCTTGCCTTTATAAATCATAGCAGCAAGGTACAATAATATTGAACTGAAAAAACTTTAAACAAGGTGTAACAACAAGAGACACATAAGCCCTCCCCGTCCCTCCAGCCAATCCTGTCGACCTCCCTCTTCTATAAATCGATCCCGGGTTGTGTCCTAAGGCCTCTTTCTTGCTGCTAGCGACAAGATAAGTATCGCTGCTCTGACATCGAATTTTGCGCGCTTTTGTTTTTGCGGTTTTCCCGGCTTCAACCGCGGGGATCGCTCTGCGCTAGCATTTTTAACGTCACCGCATGTTATTTGGTTACTTATTTACCGTGCTTTGGCTTTAACCCGGTCCTCCGGCGCTGGCGGGGCGGAGCTTCCTCCCGGGCGCACGGAGCATCATGGTGCCACGCATGCGCAGTCGCCTTCGCGTGCTTTTCCCTGACTCCTCCGAAATTCCCTCGAGAGTAGCCGTAATGCTCAAACATGCCGCGCCAAAAGCCTCCAACCAAAGCGCTGTCCCCGGCGGAGGATTCCGATGACTCGGACAGCTCAGATAAACAGGCTCCCGACCAGGCTGGTAAACCTTCCCCCAAAAATTATATAGCTCCCCAACTCCATACCCCTTCACTTCCCCAACTCGACCCAGCTATACAGGCCTCCATAAACACGGCTGTTTTTAATGCAGTCGCCGTGCTGTCGGCTGACTTTAAATCAACCCTGGCTGAAGCCATTGCGGACGTAAAAAATATGTCACCGCTATTAGCGGACATTGATCAAGGCAGTCAACTCACCACGGTGAGGCCTCCAAACGCGCCCCTGCCTCGTGCTGCGGGCAAAAAGTCAGTGCACAAATCTAAATATATCCACAGAGGGGCTGGCAACCCCGCATTACTGCCAATGGATTCTGTGCCTGACTCATCTGCACGTAAAAGAGCCCTCAACCGCCGGGCGTTAGTGGCGGATACACCCCAAAAACGTGCAAGACCCTCAAACTCCACTCTGGAGATAGAGGAAGACCCTCTGAGCGAGGACCCAGATTCGGAGTCAGATGAAGGGGAGGCAGTAGATGCCTTGGAAATCCATGCCCCTGACGACGAACTTCTGATCTCTGACCCCGTATTTCCCTCATCCACTCCGGAAACGGAGTTGATCTATGACCCCATGGGAAACCCATTATTCTGTCCTGAAGACCTGCATCACCCAAAATCCACAGAGTGGACCCCGCAACCTCATGTGGCACGATATGTGGACGCGAGGTTACGAAAAAATTTGGACAAGGGCACCCGGGCAAAAATGAAGGCCAAATGCCCTCGCCCGGTCACTGAAGGCAAGACCTGTGTCACGCCTGAAATTGATGCCAGCTTCTTACAATATGTGGAACCCCAGGGCTGGTTCGCGAAGAGAGGTGTCTCTTGGATGCCGCAGAATCTGCGCGCTTAAACCAAACCCCACTTTGCCCCTCAGCAATCTCTAACTGGGCACTCCGCTCCCTCAGCTTCCTGGGGAACGCCAATTCCGCTCTCGCTACAGAACGGCATAGGTCAATACTTTTAAAAATCTATCCCACTTTAACATCCATTGCGGGCACAGACCAAGCCACCAAAGCAAAAGGCTTTTTGTTTGGCAAGGGATTTTTAAAGGACATGGGAGAATATTCTGGAGCCTTTAACCCCTTCGCTGCGGTGGACGCGCTCAGCGCGTCCAACCGCATGTCACGTTGCCTTTGGGGTCAGCGTTCGGCCGGGTTCCGGCCGATCGCTGGCCCCCCCGGTGCGGGCTGACATCCTCGATGTCAGCCCAGCATCCGTAACCGCCGCCGGGCTAATTAGGTGTCATTGCGGCTGCGCGATGACACCTAATTCAGGCGCCCCCCCCGCATGTGCGGAGGAGGCGCCTTAAAGGGAGGGGGGAGGTCCTTCGGACCTCTCTCCCTCCTGATCGGCGGTGTTGTGGGGGTTAACCCAGGCACCATTTGGAGGGGCACAGCCTGCCCTTCCAAATGGTACCTGGCATTAACCCCTGGGGAGCCGGATCACGAATCGGCGCTGAAAAGATGGATGTCGGCCAAGCCTCTGGGAACTCCCCCTGAGGACTGGCGTCATCGTGCATAGCACGATGACGCCAGTCCTAGAGTTAACCCCTAGCTGCCACCAATGGTGGAGATAGGGAGTTCCAATGAACTCCCTATCTCCCGATCTGTGGCAGCTAGGGGTTAAAGTTTGGTATTGTTGGATCGGCCAGAGCATGGCCGTTCCAACGATACCAAACTCGAATGTGAAAAAGTTAGTAAAAAAAAAAAAAATTTAAATAAAAATAAAAAATATTTAAAAAAAAATTATAAAAAAAAAATAAACTTTTTTTTTTTTTTTTTGGTTTGTTAATGCAGCAATATTGTTCCCATTTCAATTATAATGTGAACAATGATGCTGCACTAACGATTTTTGTATGCGGTGCGTTTGTTAAAAATCGTGTAATTTTCCCCAAAAAAAAATGTAACGAGACCCCATCTCTAATTTTTTTAACAAGCGCACCCCATACAAAATATAACCGCAATTGCTCGCATCTTAAAATGTGAAAAAAAACCACTTTACACATTGCAAATTATTGAAAAATCATATTTTATTGCATTTTTTGTTATAATATACAGACAGGTCATGACGTATACATATAATAATGACATATTATGAATCTGCCGAGTCTGACGGAAAGAACGATATATAATATGTCTGGGTCATATACTAAAATAAGCCTTCAAAACGCGCTTAAACATGATGAGCAAAACCGGTAAAAATGACCTCAGCACAGGGGCGGGAAAAGCCTCAGCAGCGAAAGGGTTAATACTATAGACAAAGTGTCCCACTCCCTTAAGAAGATTTTCCCAAAGCGTGTTTTTGGGAGGGCCGGTAGAACACGGGGCCGTGCTACCGGCCGTGTGGGCTTTGCCAACACACACCGCCCTACCTCAGGCCCCAATAATTATGGCTCCAACACCGACAACACCGGTTATAACTTCCACCAACTGCAGTTCTTCCCCTCGAGATCCAGACCCTGGAGAGGACGGGGTTCCAGAGGATACAGAGGCGCTTACCCATCCCGGAGGCCCTCAGGTGAGACCTCTCCTCCTTTCAGCACAGTTGTTCCGAGTAGGGGGCCGACTAAGACTTTTTACCCACAGGTGGGCGACCATAACCAACGATATGTGGATCCTACAGACCATTCAGGGCTTTACCATAGAATTTATTTCCCCGCCGTTCCAAACACACCAACCCCTGGGTATCCCACTATCACCAGACGATGCATGTCTGATAGATCAGGAAATCGAGGAGCTGAGACGGAAAGGAGCTATAGAACCGACCCCCTACACGCCCACGGGTTTCGTCAGCAACCTTTTCCTAGTGGCAAAAAAGGGGGCGGTATGCGCCCAGTAATAACCTAAAAGCTCTAAACGAATTTGTCGTGTACAGACACTTCAAAATGGAAGGGGTTCACCCCTTACAGGACATGTTACACCAGGGCGACTATCTAGCAAAGATCGACTTACACGACACCTACCTCACAGTCCCCATAGCCGACCACTGTCGAGACTTTCTTCGTTTCCGCTGGGGGGAATCAATGTGGCGTTTCTGCTGCCTTCCGTTCGGCCTGTCTTCAGCTCCTTGGTGCTTCACCAAGCTCCTGAAACCGGCTGTCGCGGAACTCAGATCAAAAGGGGTTCGTCTCATAATTTACCTCGACGATATCCTCCTTATGGCCTCCTCTCCACCACTCTTACGGGTTCACGTGCAGTGGACGGTGTCCATTCTACAGGAATTAGGCTTCCTGGTAAATGCGGAGAAATCCATTCTGGACCCGTCCTCTGTCCTGGAATTCCTGGGATTTGTGGTAGACCCCACCAAATTATCTCTGAGCCTACCCGAGGCAAAATGCAAGACTATTCTCAAAGAGTCTCGCTCGCTACTTCGTCGCCGAACGGTACCGCTCCGGGACTTGGCACGCCTTAATAGGTTTACTGACAGCCTCAAAATTAGCAATATGGCCGGCTCCCCTTCACTATCGGGCCCTCCAACACCTGAAGGCCCATTCCCTCCGGGAGGGGAAGCTGTACACCGATCATATTCTGTTGTCCACGGAAGCCTGCTCGGATCTCCGTTGGTGGATCCAGAGCCTCCGGGGCTTCAACGGGAGATCCATTCAGCCCCTACCAGTAAGACTGACAATCGAAACAGATGCTTGCCTCACGGGTTGGGGGGTTCGTTGCGGATCCCTTCAAACGGGGGGTCATTGGTCCCTTCTAGAACGACAGATCCACATAAACGGGCTAGAACTCATGGCGGCCCTTTTTGGCCTGCAGTGCTTTGCGAGATCTCACCACCGTTGCGGTCTGCTGCTGAAGATGGACAATTTTCCGGCGGTACGCTATATCAATGGTATGGGGGGTCCTCGTTCGGTACTGTTGACCTCTCTGGCCACCAAGCTTTGGACCTGGTGTTTCGCGCGAGACTTAGAAGTTCAGGCTCAGTTCATTCCGGGTCTATCGAATGTTATCGCAGACTGGAATTCGAGGCACACCAGGGATTGCGGGGACTGGCGATTGCAACCTTACGTTTTCTCCGCCATCTTAGAATTGTGGGGTCCTCTACGAGTGGACCTGTTCGCGTCTCGACTGAATGCACAGTTACGTCTGTTTTTCAGTTGGAGACCGGACCCGGAAGCGCTGGCGACGGATGCTTTCCTACAACAATGGAACCAGCATCGCCACTATGCGTTCCCCCCGTTTCACCTAGTAGGTCGCACACTCCACCACGCTCTGACTCAACACGCAGAAATAGTCCTGGTCGTTCCATTCTGGGAGAATCAACCGTGGTTCCCAATGCTTCTGCAGATGACGTCAGATTTTCCCAGACTGCTGCCGGCCCTTCCGGACCTCCTCCAGGATGCGAACTTATCACCTCATCCCTTGTTCTTACCCGACGGCTGTCGACTGTTGGCGTGTTTGGTGTCGGGGGTCCCGGCCTCTCCGAGGGAGTTTCGGAACGGACTTCCGTGCTCCTCAGGGGAGCGTGGGCCCCGGGCACCAGAGCCTGCTATGACTCGGCCTGGAACTGCTGGTTTCATTGGTGTCTGGGACGGAACGTGGATCCCTTTCAGGCTCCTCTGAGGTTCGTGCTGGACTTTCTGTCTGAGACTTTCGACTCGGGTAAAGCCTATCGCACTGTTAACGTTTTTCGGTCGGCCTTATCGGCCCAACACGTGGGATTTCAGGGGGTACCACTGGGTCGCCACCCATTGGTCTGTAGACTCCTTAGAGGCATGAGGTTTTCTCGTCCCCCTCTCCCTCGTTACTCGACCACTTGGGATGTTTCATTACTTTTACGTTTCATCTCCCAGTGGCCATCTAACGAGTTCTTCTCCCTTCGTCAACTTTCCGCTAAACTAGTGGCGCTGCTCTGCCTGATCTCCTGTAAGAGGGTGGGTGATGTTCGTGCTCTGGACTTTCGGGCTCGATCTTTTGTGCCTGAGGGTGTCAGATTCGACATCGCTAGACGTACCAAAACCTCCTTGACTTCTGTACTCTATCCTGCTTTCCCCGACTCACCTCAATTATGTCCGGTACTTTGTTTACAGGAATACGAAACACGCACTGCTCCTTTGCGCTCCCTGCGAAAATCTCCTCTGTTTATTTCGTTCAGGACGCCCCATCGCGCAGTTGGTTCCACGACATTGGCGCGCTGGTTAAAATGGCTTCTGTCCCTCGCGGGTGTTGATGTATCGGTTTATGGCGCCCACTCTGTGCGCTCTGCTATGGCTTCTTCCTCTGTGGCCGCTGGTTGCCACCTTGAAGATCTCCTTAAGGCTGCGGATTGGTCTAGAGAGTCTACCTTTAAGACTTTTTATTTCAAGCCGATTGTTCACTGGTTCACACCCCTGGTAGATCAGCTTTGAACTCGCAATAGGAGCCTCTGAGTCCGAGCATTACAATTACAGAATTTTCCAAAGAATGAAGGGAAGTTTGAATTGTGATAAAGGACTCAGAGGCGAGTATTGCCCGCCTCTCCCGCCCTCTTTATGGGGGTTGTCGTACCAGTTGTTACCGGCTTGCTCCTCCTCTGTTGTATTTTCTGATTGTTTTTCATGTATCTGTTCTCTCTCCAGCTCCCTGATTTCGCATTGACCTCGACGATCTTCCATTCCTCAGCTGGAACTGTGTTTTTTCGATCATTTCGGAATGCCGCCTCTAACTATGTTCGTGTGGATGTTCTGCCTGCACCAAGAAAGAGGCCTTAGGACACAACCCGGGATCGATTTATAGAAGAGGGAGGTCGACAGGATTGGCTGGAGGGACGGGGGGTGCTTATGTGTCTCTTGTTGTTACACCTTGTTTAAAGTTTTTTCAGTTCAATATTATTGTACCTTGCTGCTATGATTTATAAAGGCAAGAAAGAAACGCAATACTCGCCTCTGAGTCCTTTATTACAATTCAAACTTCCCTTCATTCTTAGGAAAATTCTGTAATTAAATCCTGGTGCTCTGTTAGTGCTTTATAAAAACTAACTGTAACTGTTGTAGATTTGGGCATTTTCATGTGGTTCTAAATGTACTTTTAACTGTTTTGCATCTATCTATGATGTGAGGTCATAGCACTAACATATGAATATATACATATATACGCCCTGCTTCCCTGTAATATGCTACATTATTTCTGTGCAAGATGTATATTTTAACCCTTTCCCTGCAAACGTCCTAATTGACTCCCGCTATATGCGGGGGACGTTCCCCACACATCCTCCGCAAGCGGGAGCCCCACGGAGATACTCACCTCTCTGTCCGGGGTCCCGCGGCATTCTGGCTTCAGCATCCTCAGAGGCTGAAGTTAAGCGCCTCCCGACGTCAATGACGTCATCGCGCCATGCACAATGACTTCATTTCCAGGCGACCCCCCGGTAATGCCGGGAGATCGCCTGAAAAGGACGGCTGCGACCTCCCAATCGGGAGGGAGAGGGATCCGAATGGATCGCCCCCTCCCTTTTGTGCGATGTCCAGGGGTCGCCCGAAAATGACATCATCACGCATGACGTCATTTACGTGGGGCGGCCCTTAAATGACGTGTCTGACTTTAGGGAAGTCAGAACGCTGTGGGACCCCGGAGGTGAGTATCTCTCCGGGCTCCCGCTGACCGGATGACGTGTGGGGCACGTCCTCCGCATATAGCGGGAGTCAATGAGGACGTGTCTCACACGTCATCCGCAGCGAAGGGGTTAAACAATTGAAACCCTAGCTGGTAATGCTAGTTGCCTGTTTTTGACACAGAGTTAAATCAAACTTAAAGTGCACCAATCGCACCCAAGACAACTTTAGCTCATTTCAAAGATCTCCCAAATCTGCCTATACATTGTGTTCCCTGAGGAGGGATTTCTAGTTGCACAGCAGGAGACACTCCCCCGGAGCTGTGGCATGCCGCATGACTTGTTTCCTTGGGCAGGGATTTATGGCTGTACAGCAGGAGACACTCCCCCAGAGCCAGTGGCATAGCACGTGCCCATGGGTACCTGTGGGGGGGGGGCATAAGCAGGATGGACTGACTTGTGGGGGATTCCCCACAACATGAGGAGGACGTCCCCCACACGTCATGGCTTCCCCGCAATGTTGGAGGAGCACTACGCAGGTCTGGGGGAATTCTGGGGTGGTCTGGCTTCATGGAAGTCGGACCACATCGTGGCCCTGCCCCCTGACATCATCACACATGGCCGCGATGATGTCACAAAGGGACCACCCCCCCAAACTGGCCCCGGGCTGGAAAATCCTAATACAGGAGATAAGGAGGTCCAAATGACCCCCCTATCTCCTGAACAATAAAAGATACCGGGCCATGTTTGGTAACGTTGGAAAGGCCAGAGCATGACCTTTCAAAGAATACCAAACATTATGAGGTCATCTGTAAAAATAAATAAATAAATAAAAATATTTCATTTTTTTTCTCCTAAAGAGGCAATATTCACTTTTCAATAAATCCCTATAGAGAGCACCTAACTGTGCCAAAATGTTGGCAAAATGCCCAGATTTTCTGTGATTGAGTTACACAGGTGAATCCCATAGGATTCAATGTAAAAAAATATTTGCACTATTAATTTTTGATTCAACCCTTTAATCTTATCATTTACACAAAAAAGATTTTTTATTTACTTTTTAGATATTTTTCTGGATTTCTTAGGCAAAATTTTTGATTCCTATTTTATTTATGGCGTTTTTTTTTATTCTGTGACAGACTGTTTTATTATTTTCTATAGGACCTTTTTTTTTTTTTTACTATTTTCGTGCATTTTTATTGTTTTAAACACCTTTTTTAAAATAGCAGAGTTCTGGGCTTTTTTTTATTTTAACCTGTTCGGCGGGTAGTGGGGCAGATCGTTGGCTGTCTTCGGACGGTGTTCGGTACACATCGAGGACCCTGCGGTGAATACTGAATTCAGAGCAGGCTCGGCGAACTGAAATCGCCGAAGGGAGCGGAATGAGAGAGCACCGAAATTTCACTGAAATTCGCTGCAAAGAGCGCAGGGGGTCCTTTGGACCCCTGCATTACCATTCTGTACTCCCCGCAAGCTCAAGTGAAATGTCACTGGAAAGGATATAGTCTGGCCTTTCTGATGATACCAAAAATGCCCATGTAATGTGCAAAAATAAAAAAACAATTTTTTTTTTCTCTGTTTTAAGGCAGTGGCATTATTCGCTTATAACGCAAACAATGTCGTTGCACTAATTCACCTTCTCATTTCCCACACTGTGAGCAAATTTTAAAGTGATGGCATAATGCGTTACTACACATAATTTCACCTAAAACATGGGGGGGGGCGCTAGTGGAGGACTTGCCCCCAGGCACCTCATGACCTTGCTACGCCTCTGCCCAGAGCTGCACCTGAACTAAAAATCCCTACAGACTCATAAGGGGTTATTCAGAGAGCACCGAAATGTCGCCGACATTTCGGCGCTCTCTTGTTCCCCGCATTTCCCCGCACTTCGAGGAATCAAATTCCCCGACCCTGCGGTGAATTCAGCAGTCACCGCAGGGTACCTGTAGTGCAGGGAAAAGCCGTCGCAAAACTGCTGAATTCACACTGAAAATCCACCGAAAAAACGCATCCGATACCATCTGAAGTGTCGGATCACTCAAACCGCCGCAAAAAAACTCACCGAGCACGTCTGGAAAAGGCTGACGAGCCGCCGAACACGGTACAGACCAGCCGCCGGAAAAAGCCGGCAAGCTGATGAACGGGGTAAAAACAAAAAAAAAAAAGTTTGAAAGTGTCAAAATTGAAACGCTGTTTGCAAAAAAACTACTGGACCAAAATGTCTGGAATTTACACATAAGATCCAACGAATGATAATAAAAAGGGCTATTACAGAGAAAAGAAAATCCGCTTTAAAAAAAAAATGGAAAAAAGTTTGCCGAAAAAATCCCGAAAAAATGCCTAAAAGATCTTAACAAATCAATAAATAAAGAGACTTTTTGCTGCAGATTAAAAGAATAAACGGTTTATTAGCTATTGAATTAAAACGGGAATATTTTTAACATTGAAGCCTATGGGATTCGCCTGAATAAACCTGACGAATGAAACCACCGAACAGCAGGGCATTTCCGGCAACTTTTCTCTGCTGTTTGTCTCTGAATAGATTAACCATTGCTTCTCTATGGGGGATTTCACTACCGTCAAACAGGCACCATACTTGATGGCAGTTCGCCAAAATTTGGCGAACTGCCTGCTCTCTGAAAAACCAAATGGCCATGAAAATGCACCGTACAGGGAAATTCACTGTTCTGTGCCATTTCGAGGCCAGATAGGCTCTCTCTGAATAACCCCTATACTCTTGCAAATGACTCACAGACCTTCTGAACAGATTGGGATACTGGATGCTTGGTAAGGTTCAACTGTTAACCCTTCACCACAGTGCTGTGATTCCCCTGCAAGTGTCAGCTAAAGAAATCGTTTTTTGTGGAAAGGGGAGGTATATACAGTAAATATGCTTGTTTATGTATGTGCGTGTGTGTTTGCAATGCAGCTAAGCAGTGGGATGGGGGAAAAAACTTTTCAGCCATTCAGAGATAATATTAGAAGCCTCCTTGCTCTCATCTTCCTCAATCTGATCCATCACAGGTTGAGCTGTCAATCCCACAGCCTTTAATCCCTCCCACGAAAGTGAGAAAGCAAAAAACATGGCCGCTTCCATGAGAGTAGCAGGCAGTTTAGGAGCTATAAAAACTCAATGCTGGGTACAATGTAAGGGCTTAATCCCTCAACATCATTCTTTCATCGAAGAACAATGGTTTTATGTCTGAAAACTTGGGGGAACTGTGGTGGGTCAGCATGGTGAAACTACAGGGAATTCACTATTTAGGGAACGGTTACAGTAGTTAGCATTACTTTTCACCATCCTTTCCACTACAGTTTCTGATAATGTTACTTTAGCGTAGTTTTTCGATTGGTCTTTCCACTACAGGTTCTGTCGGAGTTATCCAGTCTAGATTTGACCATAGTTTCCACCAAATGTTTCAGGTGACGCTCTCCAGAGTTGTTTTCATCGTTGATCTATCAGAGTTTAATGGAGATAGCCACTTTAAAATCCCCAGTGTTACAAACAACAATAGAACAACACGGAATGTAAAAAGTTCTTGAACCCAGGACATACTTGAAAACGAGAGAAATCTCAATGTATCCTTCCTGGTAAAATACTTTGCAAATAAATAAATAGCCGCAGGTTATTCATTTTAACCACTTCGATGCTGAGGACGCGCTCAGCGCGTCCTCAGCATTCCCGCTGGTGTGCGGAGGACGCGCTGAGCGCGTCCTCCCTTTGGGGTCAGCGTTCGGCCGGGTTCCGGCCGATCGCTGGCCCCTCCGGTGCGGGCTGACATCCTGGATGTCAGCCCGGCATCCGGAACAGCAGCCGCCGGAATTAGGTGTCATCGCGGGGGCGCGATGACACCTAATCCAGGCGCCCCCCCCCCCGCATGTGCGGAGGAGGCGCCTGAAAGGGAGGGGGGGAGGTCCTTCGGACCTCTCTCCCTCCCGATCGGCGGCTCTGCGGGGCTTAACCCAGGCATCATTTGGAAGGGCACAGCCTGCCCTTCCAAATGATGCCTGGCATTAACCCCTGGGGAGCTGGATCGCGAATCGGCGCTGAAAAGCGCCGGTTCGCGATCCTTTCCCGGAGCTGGCCGACATCTTGGATGTCGGCCAAGCCTCCGGGAACTCCCCCTGAGGACTGGCGTCATCGTGCGTAGCACGATGACGCCAGTCCTAGAGTTAACCCCTAACTGCCACCAACTGTGGAGATAGGGAGTTCCAATGAACTCCCTATCTCCCGATCCGTGGCAGTTAGGGGTTAAATTTTGGTATGGTTGGATCGGCCAGAGCATGGCCGTTCCAACGATACCAAACATGAAAGTGAAAAATTTTGTAAAAAAAAATAAATGAAAAAAAAAAAAAAAAAAAAAAATTATAAAAAAAAAAAAAATTTTTTTTTTTAATTTTTTTTGGTTCGTTAATGCAGCAATATTGTTCCCATTTCAATTATAATGTGAACAATGATGCTGCACTAACGATTTTTGTATGCGGTGCGTTTGTTAAAAATAGTGTAATTTTCCCCCAAAAAAAATGTAACGAGTCCCCATCTCTAATTTTTTTAACAAGCGCACCCCATACAAAATATAACCGCAATTGCTCGCATGTTAAAATGTGAAAAAAAAACACTTTACACATTGTAAATTATTGAAAATACATATTTTATTGCATTTTTTGTTATAATATACAGACATGACATAACGTATACATATAATAATGACATATTATGAATCTACCGAGTCTGACGGAAAGAACGATATATAATATGTCTGGGTCATATACTAAAATAAGCCTTCAAAACACGTTTAAACATGATGCGCAAAACAGGTAAAAATGACCTCAGCACAGGGGCGGGAAAAGCCTCAGCAGCGAAAGGGTTAAGAAAGAACAATATTGGTAGTGTAGTACAGCCTTGTTTGCCTGCCGATGTTGAATTTTATTTTTCTGGATAGCCAAAGTTCACTGTAGTTGCAACAACTAAATTTTTTTTTCCATTATTAGCAACTACAGTGAAATTTGCTGCCAAAACAGTACTTAATGAATAAACACTTTAGTCTTCATAACATAGTATGTTATTATTATCATCATTTATATGGCGCCAAGTGTTTCAATAACGCTTTACAATAACCAATGGGAAAAAAGACAAAATTAAAACAAACATGGGATCGGAAACAGGGGGTGTATAGGGCCCTGCTCAGAGGAACGTATAGTCTAGAGCAGTGGTTCCCAACCGCGGTCCTCAAGTACCCCCAACAGGCCAGGTTTTAAGGATTGCCCTTGGGGAAATACAGACTGAATCCTGCAATCACTGAGCAGCAAATCATATCACTTGTCAGGGGCGTACCTAGAAAATTTGGCACCCGGGGCAGATCCTATATTTGGCACCCCCCCAACTTTGAAATGTAGTAAAAAAAATATATCACACGCACTTGTTTAAAGTTTTCAGAAATATTTTTAGTTATAGCATTCTGGCAGGACATGACGTATACTATACTAATGATATATTATGAATCTGCCGATGGTGGATCATTCATGTGTCCTCTGTGCTGTGCAATAAGGGGCGAGTGTAGATTCTTTTTGAATAATTGTTATTTTTAAGTGATTTTGCAAACTCACAACATATCCATCCTATAGTGTTTTTTCTTTTCTCTGTAAGAGACCTTTCTATTATCAATCATAGTACCTTATATGTAAATTCCAGACATTTTCGTTAAGTAGGCCGACTCCCTGCACTTCAGGGACCCTGCGGTGAATGGTGAATTTACTGCAGGGTGGGGAAATTTTTTTTTTATTTTTTTTTGTATTCAAAATTTTTATTTTGAAAGAAAGTCAGCGGTACAATCAGACAGTTAAAATAAATGAAAGCGATAACGCAGGATAAACATACAATTAGTCAGCAAGTAATAAAACAAAAATCAAATAACAAAGAGGTGGGGACATACCAAAAAGTGCTCCAGAGAGGGGGAAAAAAAAAAAAAAAAAAAAAAAAAAAGGTGGCAAGGCCAAATGTGACTGTCCTGGCTCACTCCTAAAGTAGGAGGCCATGGAGACATGCAGGTCACAAGGCCGGGGTACTCGGGGGCCAGGTATGGTGGGTAGAGCCATGGTGGCCACCATAATGGCACACCCCGAGTTGGCCCCAAACGCCAAAAGAAAAAGTAATAAAAATAAAATTTAAAAAAAAAAAAAAAAAAAAGGAAGAGGGGGGAAAGGGAATCTGCAGCACGAGGTGGTGTGCAAAAACAAGGGGAAAGAGAGTAAAAATGAGGGGGGGAAGAGTTAAAGTAACCTGCGCAGCTAGGAGACAAATCAAAAATGCCGTGCAAAGTGACATAAACCAATCTGCATAAAAATGTGTCTGGTATACAAATAAGCGGCCCCAGCCGGGGAATGTCATCAGGTCGCATAGGGGAAAACAAAGACATACTGTCCTCTTATCGCTTAAGCACAGCAAAGAAAAATAGGTGTCCACAGAAAGTCCACAACAGGAGGGAGAGGGGTCTCCATATAATAAAGTCTCAATACTGAAATGGGGGGGGGTTAAGCAAAATCACATAGAAGGCACAGCAAAGACAAAGAACTCAACGCATTCTGACTAGGATCTTATAGAGGGGGAAAATAACAGAGCAGAAAAAACGTAAGGGGGGAAGCACATCAAAAGGATCTCTCGGGGTGGGGGGGAGTTGACCATAGCCAAAACCGATGAGATTCCTGCTTGTAAGTGTGGAGTCAGTTGCTTCAGCCCGTATCCAGTGGTAGGATTGGGACCACCGCAGGCATCTCCACGGGAGGCGATCCATAACTCCCGGTCACCGCAGGCATGGAAGCGTGATCTAACAGTGGGCTCTTTCGCGTAGTTTTGACAACTGGCTGTAGGGGGCCATCTGTCTCAAATCTGCCTGGCCCGCAGTCAGCCTGCTCTCCTATCGCCACCTCCGCAGACACAAGGGGACACTCTGCATGCCACGTGGAAACCGATGTAACGGCTCCAATCACCTCCGGCACCTCCGCTGTCGCTCCCGCAGGGACTGCAACCTCCAGGGAAGCACAGATCTCCATCCTGCTTCCTCTGCACAGGATCAGGGCCTCCTCCGAGGGCCCAGACCCCTGTGTCAGAGCCCCAGGTAGATTGCCACTCCCGGCGCAGCTCCCCAAGGAGGCCCCGAGCGAGCAGGCCGCAGGACCGCTCAATCCCCTGACGGCATCCGGCTCTTCGGAACTCGGGGTTTTCGCTCCATTGCAGCCCCTCAGAGCAGCCAGCATCTGACGCCAGACACTCCTGGTGACCGGACCATCGTCGTCCTCCCCCGCCAGCAATCTCAAGCAGGCGTCCAGGCCTGCGACCAGGGCTCCCTCACCTCCAGGGGTGGGGGAGGATCTGTCCATCCATCCCCCCGCAGGTCCGTCCGCCACTCCCACGATATCATCCTCTAGGTCGAAAGGGAGAAGTGGGCCCACCATCTCCGTCCTCCGCAGCAGGGATTCAATCTGGGGCAGGGCGTCCCGACCAGCGTCGCCGCTAGACAGCTGGAACCCGGTTGCAGGCCGCAAAATGGCCGCCGGCGCTGCACTGTAGCCACGAGGCAGCAGCTGCCAGCGATGTCTCTAGTCCGGAGGAGGTGCCAAACGGACTCCGGACGGCACAGTACCGAGGACCAGCCGCTCAGGGACCTTTTAAGAAGGAAAAGTTGCAGAAAAAGTCATTGAGTGGTCCCTGTAAGGAGAAGACGCACGGAGCTCCAGTGAGATACGTCTGCTCCCTTCAGCAGCCGGCCACGCCCCCCCCCAGGGCGGGGAAATTTGATTCCCCGAAGTGCAGGGAACAACAGAAGACCAAAATGTTGGTGTCATTTCGGTGCTCTGTGAGTAACCCCTTAATGGTGGGTTTTTTGCCGCCCCCTGGAAAGTGCCAGCCTAGGCCTTGCCTACCCGGGACATACTTGAAAATTGGTGAAATCTCAATGCATCCTTCCTGGTAAAATACTTTGCAAAAATAAAAAAAATAAAAAATATATATTTTTTAGGGTGTCATCCTAGAGGGTGGAGTCACCTGAAAATTAGTGAAATCTAGATGTATCCTTCCTGGTAAAATACTATGCTAAAGTAAAAAAATATATATTTTTAGGCTGTCACCCTAGGGGGTGGTGTCACCCGGTGCGGCCCACCCCCACCCCCCTAGGTACGCCCATGTCACCTGTGCTGTGCTTCACATATCCTGCAAACCTGGTCTGTTAGGGGTACTTGAGGCCCACAGTTGGGAACCACTGGTCTAGAGGATTTGAGGTGATGGAAGGAGTTTTTTTGGTTGTCAAGGTCATTAACACTAGTGTTACAGAAGTGTTGGGGACAAGGAAGTGACATTTATCATGACGTGTGGGAAGTCGAGGGGAGGGTCAGCATCAGTATGTGGTATGAAGGGCTGTGTTCCCACTAGGCCAGCTAGGAAACTCCCTAGGGCGCACTGCCACCTAGGGGTGCAGCTTGGCCCCAACCCGGGTTCCATTACTGTACCCATTACTCATTGTGCAGCTCATGTAACAAGCAGTGGTGGCCCACAAAGCTGGTATTGTCGGCTCGCAGACCCCCGCTAGCGGCACAGAAGGTGGGCGTCTTATGGTAACGCGCATGTGCAACCAGATGATATGCGGGCGCCACCAGAGGCAAATGAAAGAAAAAAAAAGAGGCAGAAGAAAGAAAGGCACAGAAAAAAAAGAGAAAGGTTCAGTAGAGAGAAAGAAAGTTAGAAAGCAAGAAAGAAAAAAAAAGGAAGATGAAAGAAAGAAAGAAGGAGAGGAAAGAAAGAGACAGATGAAAGAAAGAGGCAGAGGAAAGAAAGAGACAGATGGAAGAAAGAGGCAGAGAAATAAAGAGACAGATGAAAGAAAGAGTCAGAGGAAAGAAAGAGTCAGAGGAAAGAAAGAGGCAGAAAAAGAAATGCACAGGAAAAAGACAGAAAGGCAAGAAAGAAAGAAAAAAGAGGCAGATGAAAGAAAGGGAAAAAAGAGGTGGAAGAAAGAAAGAGGCAGAGGAAAGAAAGAAGCAGAAGAACGAAAAGGAGAAAGAAAGAGGCGTAGAAGAAAGAAAGAGGCACAGAGGGCAGAGGGAAAAAAAAGAGGCAGAAGAACGAAAAGGAGAAAGAAAGGGGCGCAGAGAAAAGAAAGAGGCATAGAGGGCAGAGGAACGATAGAGGCAGAGGAAGGAAAGAGGCACAGACTGACCCCGGACCCGACTAGCAGAGGAGTAAGGTGGCACCGAACGACCGTGTGTGGCCCCCTGTTCAAAGTGTCCCCCCATAGCGTGTGTGTCCCCTGTAGTAGATGGTCTTGCCTAGGGCGCAAAAGAGTTTAGCACCGGCCCTGGTGGTATGCTAATAATAATAATAATATGCTAATCTGAAGAGATGGGGTTTAAGGGCTTTCTTGAAGGCATTTTAGATTCCGGGACGGTCTGTTAAGGCAAGGTAGATCATTCCACAGGACCGGAGCAACCCTTGAGAAGCCTTGGAGGTGTTCTCCAATACTGCAATAGACAACCACTCGTCATCTTCTTATCCCTTATCATTAATCTGGAGACCTTCACTCACTATTTCCTTTCCCCTTTAACAGTTTTCCTTAGTTCTGGTTCGCTGTTGTGGTACTTATATCGTGTATTATTGCATTTTTGTGTTTGTAAAAAAAAAGTTTTAGAGTGAAATTGAAGTCTTTCAGCTGTCACTCCAATAAAATTTTGTTATTAAAAAAATATTATTCTTTCAGGTATTTCCAGTAGTCGCTGAGCCTTACGGCTACTTTGTTATTTTACGCAATTGGAAAAACACCTGCCTGAAACAGAAAGTGAAAGCAAAGCTTAAAAATCGATACAGTACATATTTCTAAATGTCACAATGCATCTACACCGCCTCAAAATATGTAACAATGAGAAAATCGTATAATAGGCAAACCCCTAAGATAATATAAAGGGACGCTCCAGGCATGAAATGACCTATATTACTATCTAATGCGTCACAGCGCTAACTTCAATAGAATGCAAAAGAAGGTAAACTAAACACGTTATTAAAAAAAACACATTTTCTTTTAGCTATAAATAAAGGAAGACCCTGGTGAATAAGGCTAGGGTCAAACAAAGCATTTTTACACGCGAACGTAAAAAAGTGCGTCCGAACGAATTGACGGATTTTTTCACGGAATGCGCGGAAACGGTCATACGATGCGCATTTTTCGGGCGTGATTTCTTTCGGATCGTCAATAAAACTCTTTTTGCGTCTGGACGTTATGTAGGCTGGACATTAGCAGGGTCTGACGTCTCCAAATCACACACACACGCCGCTATGCCGCAGCTGCGCACTCAGTACGTCAGTACTAGCGGTTCAGCGTTCTCAGAAAAATGCGTTTGTTTTCCACTTGCGTTGCTTGGCCGGACTTTCGTGCGACCGTACTTCGTATATTGGCCGTCATTGCCCATCATCTGCTGCTAGTGCGGCCGTGATTATGTGCGCCAGAACGCACGTTAAAAGTGCGCTGGTCTGACCCCAGCCTAAGAGGTACAAAGGTTTGCAAACCACTAGCAGGATGAGGAGGTACAGGAAAAATGTTGGTAACAGGCTGGCAGTTGCTACATTGTCTTGGTCATAGATAGTGATTACCTATAATAAACACTCTGCACATTTTGCTGCTTTAAAAGCAGCTTCATCAGGAGTGATGTAGTGGGATTTAGAGGAGATGCAACCATCCAGCAAAGAGTATTTTCATTTCTACAGTATACATTTTGATCGTACAATGATGTGAGTAAATTGTAAGCTCTTGGTAACAAACTCTATTAAATATCATTATTGTTGAGGAAAAAGGTTTCTGCTGTGGTATTCATGTTGTTAATAAATCTTTTCGTATGAGGATTTTCTTTATGATTTTTAGTCAATATCAAACAATATGTGACAAAGTAAAAGATATTTATTGCAAAAGCTGAGAGGTTACAAATTTTTTTCAGTTGCAGAGTATATCATAGAATGTAGTAAAACTGTTTTGAGAAGATATAAAGACATCTGTTATACATCAGGCGCTATATTGTTCCAGTATAACTGTTCTTATGAACCTTTCACTAGTGGATCACTTCTGTTTTCACGTAATAAATAAAGCATCATCAAGCACAAAAGAAGGGGCAGAATCTGTTGCCTCTTAGGGTTAACCGTAAGGCTGGTGTCAGACCAGCGCACTTTTAACGTGCGTTCTGGCGCACATAATTACGGCCGCACTAGCAGCAGATGACGGGCAATGACGGCCAATATACGATGTACGGCCGCACAAAAGTCCGGCCGTGCAACGCAAGTGGAATTTAAACGCATTTTTTTGAGAACGCTGAATCGCTAGTACTGACGTACTGAGTGCGCAGCTGCGGCATAGCGGCGTGTGTGCGTGATTAGGAGATGTCAGACGCTGCTAATGTCCGGCCTACATAACGTCCAGACGCAAAAAGAGTTTTATTGACGATCCGTACAAAATCACGCCCAAAAATGCACGTCGTCTGACCGTTTTTGCGCATTCCGTGAAAAAATACGTCAATGCGTTCGGACGCACTTTTTCACGTTCGCGGGGAAAAATGCTTTCGTCTGACCCTAGCCTAAAAGTAACCCGAACACTAAAACAAGAACAAATAGTAACCTAACCCTAGCTATGAAAAACGACTCTTCATTTTGGCCCCGAGAGTAAAATTCGGCAGCTGTCAAATTGGAGCATCTTTTTTTAAAGATGTGTATTTTTAACTTCATCGTTTTTGACACGTTTTATGTTAAGTGGGTCTAGTATACGAAGGATTCAAGTCAGTGGGGTACAGGGAGCAACGGAGGATACCAGTGAGTTGAGGTAGGAAATGTCCAAATGGTTCAGCAATGAAAATACAAGGAGAGTATGTGGAAGTCAGGCAGGGTTTCAGGAAGCAGGTCTGCTAGGTTCACAGTCAGGAACTTCAATGTGGAAGCTTGGATTGAAGGGCGTCACTTCCTTTTAAGCAGGCCTCATTAGATCAAGGTGAGTTCAGCTGAGGCTCCAGAACTTGAGTGCAAAATCCTTTAGGCAGAAAGTCCAGGAACCTGCATATTCCATGCAAGATATGGCATATATGCAGGGTTTAAAGGGGCTGCCAAGGGTCGAACATCTGCATCTGGGTCCAGACACTAAAATAATTTGTTTGACAACCAAAGGTTTTTATATAACAAACAAACATTTGCGTCGCACTTTGTGTCAGTTTTCAATGTGTGTTTGTTTAATCGATAGTATGCAAGGGTGTTATTTCATCAAGATCCTTATTATCTCAGCAAGGTCCCTACTATCTCACCATGAAGAAATAGTTACCGACCCTTGTATGTGATGAATAAAAGGTTTTTATTCCACAGTGAGCACAGGAACAGGACAACGTTTCGACCCTCACAAGTCTTTGTCAAGTCTGAACATATAGTACATCATCCACATATAAATAGGTGAAAACAACAATCAAGCTGGTGATTCAATTATACTTCAATGAGAGAATTCTGTGACACAATCAAGAAGTTCTAACAAGTTCTTCCTCTACGGCATACAACTTCAAATGGTTAACCCATAAGATTAGCTGAATCCTAATACATTGAATCAATACAGCATATATCAAGTGAAAATAAAAACAAATCACCAAAAAATATCAATATCTAAATTTTGTTATCCATAATTCACATTATGTGATATTATACATATTAAGATTTTATTCTTGATGTATGAAAGCCTTAAAGAAATTAGGATATGATGAGAGTAGATTGGATTTTTTGATTTCTTTACTTAAAATTGTACTTGAAAAGATTTTTTTGTATTTGACAAAGCTTTTTTATGCAGATACGGGGCATGTCGATGGGCACCAATGTGGCTCCGACATATGCTAATATCTATATGACCCAGTTTGAAGAGGATGCCGTATACACCAACCAGTTGTATAACAACTATTAAAAGTGTTGGTATTGTTACATTGACGACATCTTCTTCATCTGGGAAGGGCCCTCCCGACGACCTCAAAGATTTTGTGTCCTTAATGATGTATGCCCCACCATTGATTTTATCATGGTCTCGAGCACTGAGGCTATTAGTTTTTTCGATACCATGGTAATTAAAAAGGGCGATTGTTTTGTGACAGATTTGTTTAAAAAGTCAACTGATAGCGCACATCCAGATACTCTTATACAGTCTCTCCCACGTAGTCAGTTTCTTAGAGTCAAAAGAATAGTGAGTGACTCGGACTTACGTGAACAACTGTTGGGAGAAATGGTAGCAAGATTCAGGGAAAGAGGCTATCCTCAAAAACTTCTCTGTAGAGAATTAACTTATGTGAAAAATAAACCAATAACAACAATTAGTCGGGAGAAACAAAATAGATTGGCATTTGTGTCGAAATATAAATAGGTGAAAAAAATAATCAAGACCCATAATGCCATAAACTTTACCCTGGATAATTTTACACATGACTGGGTGTGCTGGAGACGGGATCTAAACAACGTTAAGTGAAAAGGAAAGCATGCACAACAAAGACATCTGAATGGTTAAATGTCTCAAGTGACACCTGAGATTCCAGGTAAAATTCCAATACGCACATTTAGCACACAACTATTAATCAGAACCCAAAAAATGAAGTGTCCTTATTATGTTTATTTTATGTTGCTGATATCGTACATGTGTTTGTTTCTCTCTTTTATGTTTAGTTAAGAAAATATTGTGTGATATCCATTGTGTGATATTTTCCTCTATATGTGTCACTGGGTGCATCCATTGTGTGATATTTTCCTCTATATGTGTCACTGGGTGCATCCATTGTGTGATATTTTCCTCTATATGTGTCACTGGGCGCATCCATTGTGTGATATTTTCCTCTATATGTGTCACTGGGTGCATCCATTGTGTGATATTTTCCTCTATTTGTGTCACTGGGTGCATCCATTGTGTGATATTTTCCTCTATATGTGTCACTGGGTGCATCCATTGTGTGATATTTTCCTCTATTTGTGTCACTGGGTGCATCCATTGTGTGATATTTTCCTCTATATGTGTCACTGGGTGCATCCATTGTGTGATATTTACCTTTTTGTGTCACTAGGTGCATCCATTGTGTGATATTTTGTGTTGTTAACTGCCCCCCCCCCACACACAGGGTTATTCAGAGAGCCGATCTGGCCCTAAAATGGCACCGCACAGTGAATTTCCCTGTACTGCGACATTTCGGGGTCATTTGGCTATTCAGAAAGCAGGCATTTCGCCAAATTTTGGCGAATTGTCAGCAATATACGGTGCCTGTTCGACGGTAGTGAAAGCCCCTATAGAGAAGCAATGGTTAATCTATTCACAGACCCCGAACAGCGGAGAAAAGTCAGTGAAATGCCTGCTGTACATTCATTGGACCTTATATGTTAA
Source organism: Leptobrachium leishanense (assembly GCA_009667805.1). Taxonomy (NCBI): domain Eukaryota; kingdom Metazoa; phylum Chordata; class Amphibia; order Anura; family Megophryidae; genus Leptobrachium; species Leptobrachium leishanense. The sequence continues at coordinate 148,233,736 of CM019070.1, read as the reverse complement.
TTCCAGGCATTTTCGTCCAGTAGTTTTTTTGCAAACAGCATTTCAATCTTGACACTTTCAATCATTTTTTTTTTGGTTTTGTTGTTTACCACGTCTGGCTTGCTGTCTTTTATCCGGCGGCTCTGCTTTTTTTCGGACGCGGTCGGTGGGTTTGCGACGGTTATCAGATCGATCTGAAATTTCGGATTGCATCGGCGGCCGTTTCCACAGATTTTTCGGCAGTTTGCGGCAGCTTTTCAGGTCCTTTCCCTGCAATCCGTGGACCCTGCGGTGAATGCTAGGGACTCCCCCAAGCAAAACTTTGTCTGGGTAAATGATTATTCTATAGTGCAAGTGCTAATTTCTCACGGGGATCTGAGCCACATCAGGCTCTTTTCATGCACCCATGGATGTTTGCTCCTCACTGTGTGGCTTTGTCCTGACATAAGATGCATTTGATACAATGTACTTATTTCTGTCCACATGGAGTTAACTCTATTTCTATGCACACTGACTAAGGGGAGGATTGTCGGAGATGCAGAGGAGGCCATACTTGTGTGTGGTGCTGCACTGCGGGCGAGGAGGACTGTTACCACATGACAGAAGACTCTGCAGTATAATCAAAAAAATAATTGCGCTGCACACGGAATAAAGAATAAAGCAATATATATCCCAATGATATACGGGTGCTATCCAGCAAAAAAAGCCACCCCTAATGGCTCAAATGAATACATGAAAACAATATAACCAGATGCACAACACCAAGTAAAAAATATATATATCTTTATTAGTACACAACTGCATATGAAAAACGGATAACCATATGTGATGAATAAACCGAAAAAATAATGTACATAAGGTAAATAGTCACAAAGATGAGTCAATAATGCAACAGAAAAAAATGCAGAGTATATATAGAGCACAAACACTGAGCCCTATTAACCACTGAATATATATGTAACGTGACTTAAATCCAAACAAAATATATCAGAAAAAGGCATCACCAGCATCCTACTGTAAATAAACCATGTAGATATATCACAAACACATATGTCACAGAGAGCAAGTAACCTGAATATAGAGTCCCAGGGAGACACGCATACACTGAGACCAGGTACCCAACGTTTAGGCAAATTGCGTTTGGTAACCCTTGACAAATACAGAGATCTCAGACCAAAACATGCCCATACACACCTCAGACCACACCCTGAAATCGCCACTGACAGGCAGGTTCAGCCAGAGTCACTGTCAGAGCCGTGTTTTAGGAGGCTTCTGCAGCTGAGCTCCGCTCCCTGTGGGCTGACGCGATGGTAGGTGGGATCCATCAATACGACACGGTGCAAACGCCGTGTGCTGCAGATAGAAACATAGAAAAATGTCGGCAGATAAGAACCTTTCGGCCCATCTAGTCGCCCAATTACATGGATACTTTACCTGGATTTATCTTTTGTTTAGGATAGCCTTATGCCTATCCCATGCTTGCTTAAATTCAATTACTGTTTTGGCCTCTACCACTTCTACTGGAAGACTGTTCCATGTATCCACCACCCTCTCAGTAAAATAATGCTTCCTGATGTTACTTTTAAACCTTTGCCCCTCTAATCTAAGACTATGTCCTCTTGTTTTGCTACTTTGTTTCCTTTTAAATATACTCCCTTCCTCTACCTTGTGGATTCCCTTTACGTATTTAAATCGAGATCCTGACCCTTCTCTCATCGCACCGCTCCGCCGACGAGAAGTTGGATTTTTCCAACTCCCATTGCTCAGCGACGCATCGTGACAAGGCCTGAGTGAGGGAGATGGAAAAATCTGGACACGCTGAGCGCATCTCGACGCGCTGCGCTGCCTACAGGCGGCGCTGCGCATCGCATCACGCTCAGTGTATCTCAGGCTTAATACAACAAGTATCCTTGCAATCCTTGCAAAGTGTTCACTAGGGAATAGTGCCCAAAGTGACGCATTTTATTCAGTCCTTCATTGTCTTCACTATTGGGGTAACTGTTTATAATTTTTACAGCAAGAATACATGTCTAAATCACAGATCGTGAGAAAAAGAGGTCTGTGAGGGTCCTGAGAACGAGCAACGGCACTAGTGACCTGCTCTACGGTGGGGCCCGCTCAGGTCTCACAAGGCTTTAGCTTGATCGTGCCATTACAGGGACAGCTGCTCCATATGCAAATCAGACGCCATCACCCAGAAAGGGTGGCAAGTACTGAAATGCCAAGGACGTCATCCCTGCACGAGAGGTGCAGCAACCCCATACGATCATTTCGGCCTTGCTAGGCCTCATCAGGAGGGTATAGCTGACACTCCTCTAGGCACATGAAGCAAGGGGTCCACGTCTGGATTACCCTGTAAACTTGAAGGATCATAACTCTAGTTATCTAGTGTCGAGCAGCAATTTGTGGTGACATGTAAGAGAGCTGCACCTCTGACGTCACCTAGTGGTTCTTTGTAAGAGAGACTGTGGTGATACAGACTTAATCTACAGTATGTAAATTTAAAAATAAGCAGCAAAAGCACAGATATACTGGTGTAACTGATAACGAAAACGTTATATAAATGTGCTATGAAGTGTGGGAGTGCTTAAAGGCAATGGATAATAAAACACTTTATGTGTACAATAAAAACAGGAACGAAAGAAAACACAGACTTGCAAAACCTGTCAGAAAATAACAGCGAGTAAAAATGAAACAATAAAGTGAAGCATCACATCCGTGCAAAACCACAAGTTAATTAAATAATTGAATGTGCAAACTTGCAAACCTGTTGCACGCAGTTCTAAGATGTGAAAAAACGCAAACTTGCCGAAAAAAAAGGGGAAATATGCAAAACTTGCAAAACCTGTCCAACAGTACTAAATGTGCAAAATTGTATAAATGTGCTATAAAGTGTGGGAGTGCACAGAGGCATTGGATAATAAAGCATTTTATCTGTACAGTAGAACAGAAATGTAAGAAAATACAGATTTACAAACCTGTCAGAAAATAGCAGCGCATAAATATGAAGCAATCAAGTTAAGCATCAAATCCGTGCAAAACTGCAAGATTAGTGTCTAACTGAGGAAGCGGTTTGTATCCACAAAACGCGTTTTAGTGTATTTGCTATTTGTATTATTCATTTATTTGGTTATTATATATTGATTTTAAAGGAATAAAAACGTTTTAACCACAATTGTGTTTGTTTTGTCCTCTACATTAAGACTGCTGAGTCTGCACTCTACAATAAGGTGTCTTTTAAACCCTGGAAAACCAGTTACCTACTCCATGGGAAGGATAAGGATGCTGTGATCCTGGGACTACTGGAAACCTCGAGGCTGACACTCCGTTAAGGGAAATCTGGAATTCCCTCTCCAAGTTGCCAGCTGCAATCCCGTCTAGTGTCTGATTTTGAGACACCACCTCATGTGAGTGAAATTCTTTTCCATTCATACTGACACTCATGTTTAAACTGTACTGTCCTATGCCTTGTCCATGCTTTTTATCTTTGAGGCAATAAGAACCGTTCAGGACGTACACCTATGTGGAGGATTAAACAGATGACCTCTTAATCCAACAAAGGAATTTTCAGAAAGAAGCACTGGTTCATTCACTTATCCTTCTTACATTTGTGGTGACATGCTTGTGACGTGACAAGGTTTTTTCCCAGTGACAAAGGCAGTGCAGCACACGCCCACTCCTGGTGTATATAAAGTGTTATATGTAAGACGCGATCCAGTAACGCAGTTACGAGACTTAAAAGCCACATTCAGCTTCCTCACTTTGAAAATGGCAAAATCCACAGTCACAAAATTTGTCAATTCTCATTTGAACATCCTTGGAACGTCTGCCGTTGCTATACTACTGATGATTTTAGAGAAACTTTTGGAATCGCAATTTAAATGTCCCAAAGACTGGATTTTGGGATTCGTGTACAGTTTAGTATTTTTATTCGTGCCACTTTTTCCACTTGCGGCTTTGCATTTTAGATTTGAATCAATTGGAAATCAAAGAAAAACTGGAAAAGAAAAAACAGAACCTGGCAAAGGAACAAAGACATATTGCTGCCTCTCTGGATGCTTTAAACAATGCTGGAAGGAAAGTACAGATTCATCAGGAGACCAGTCAATAGCGGATTCATCAGATTATCAGCAGTTAATTATGGAGTCATCAGTGGACCAGTCAAGTATGGCGCCATCGGAGGACCTGTCAAGTATGGTGCCATCTTTGGACCAGTCAAAAGACCAAAAAGAAGTTAATAAAAGGTGCAATGTGAACTTTGTCTGTAAAGTCATACGTGCCATCATTTTTCCAGGGACCTGGATCATTGTTTTAGTAACTGATGGGCGGTACGTCAAGTGTTTTGTAGAAACTGGAGATGAAGGCACATCTGAGTGGCTCCCTATAGTGCAGGTAATGTATAAAAATCTTTATGTAAGTCCTTCTTTTTTCTATCTTTATGCTATGCAATTACTAAAAACATTACGAGTGCTCACATTTCACATTGTTATTGGTTTTCTTTTTTGTTTTGATAATGTCCTCTATGGTGGATACATTTTCAGTTCTTCCACTTTTTTATTTATTATTTGTTTCTTGTATGTACCGTGTGAAAAAAAAATTATTTTAAAGAACTGCCGACCTTGGGCACTATTACATTGATCACGCTAAATCGGGGACGCTAAGGAGAAAAACCTGCGCCTGCAGTTTTCTCCTTAGCATTAGGGATGAGCCGAACACCCACGAGTTCGGTTCGCATTCGGTCTCAAACTTTTCAGAAGTTCGAATTCGAACTCGAACACAAACTCAATACAAGTCAATGGGACTCAAAATTAGATTTTTAGAGTGCCCTCCAAGAGGGCATATATGCTAGATATTTGCCATAAAAGGTGTATGAGGGTCCGGGTAGTGCCCTATGAGACAGGAAACAAGGACAAAAAGTTTTTTAAAAAAAATAAGTTTTTAACCCCTCAGACGCTGAAGCCAAGCTCCTCCCGACGTAAATGACGTCATTGCGCCATGCGCGATGACGTCATTTCCAGGCGACCACCCCCGGCAATGCCGGGAGATCGCCTGGAAGGGAGGGGGGATCCGTTCGGATCTCTCTCCCTCCCGATCGGGAGGTCCCACAAAAAAAAGCCAGGCACCGCTTAAAAGGAGAGAGTCTCCCCTATTAAGCGGTGCCTGGCTTTAACCCCTTAGGCACCGGGTCACCACGGCGCCGAAGTGCGGCCTAGCTCCGGTGGGGGCCGCCATCTTGGATCGCAGCTCCACCCCCGGGTCCCCCCTCACTGCCTGAGGTCCTCACGCATAGCGTGATGACGTCAGATAGCCGGGGAACCCCTAGCTGCCCGGAATCCCCTGGTGGAGATAGTGGGTTCATTTGAACCCTGATATCTCCAGGCAGCTAGGGGGTCATGGAGGGTGTCAATCGAAAGGCCTGAGCATAAAAAAAAAAATAATAAAAACATGTATTTTTTTTGTGTGTAAGGCTAGGGTCAGACTGAGGCAGTGCGAACGCGCGTTCTGGCGCACATAATCACGGCCGCACTAGCAGCAGATGCCATGCAATGACAGCCAATATACGAAGTACGGTCGCACAAAAGTCCGGCCGCGCAACGCAAGTGGAAAATGAACGCATTTTTTCGAGAACGTTAAACCGCTGGTACTGACGTACAGAGTGCGCTGCGGCCGCATAGCAGGGTGTGTGCGTCATTAGGAGATGTCAGACGCTGCTAGTGTGCGGCCAACATAACGTTCAAACAGCCGGATTTCCCTAGACTTCTTTTTACCCCATCGTCATGAAATACGTCCAGAATTGCGCATCGTCTGACCACTTAAGCGTATTCCGTGAAAAAATGCGTGCGCACGCATCGACGTACATTTTGACGGTGGCCGCAGAAAATGCGCTCATCTGTCCCTAGCCTTATTTTTATTAATGCAGCAATATTGTTCACATTTCAATTATAATGTGAACAATGATGCTGCACTAATGATTTTTTTCTATGGGTGCGTTTGCTATAAATCACGCAATACCCCCCACAAAGGCTAGGGACAGATGAGCGCATTTTCTGCGGCCACCGTCAAAATGTACGTCGATGCGTGCGCACGCATTTTTTCACGGAATACGCTTAAGTGGTCAGACGATGCGCAATTCTGGACGTATTTCATGACGATGGGGTGAAAAGAAGTCTAGGGAAATCCGGCTGTTTGAACGTTATGTTGGCCGCACACTAGCAGCGTCTGACATCTCCTAATCACGCACACACGCCGCTAGCGGCCGCTAGCGGACGCAGCGCACTCTGTACGTCAGTACCAGCGGTTTAACGTTCTCGAAAAAATGCGTTCATTTTCCACTTGCGTTGCGCGGTCGGACTTTTGTGCGACCGTACTTCGTATATTGGCTGTCATTGCCCGGCATCTGCTGCTAGCACGGCCGTGATTATGTGCGCCAGAACGCGCGTTCGCACTGCCTCAGTCTGACCCTAGCCAAAATGTAACAAGTCCCCATTTCTAATTTTTGTACAAGCACACCCCATAGAAAACATAACCGCAAACGCTCAAGTGCTAAAATGTAAAAAAAAAACACTTTACACACTGCAGATGATTAAAAATTCTATTTTTATTGCATTGTTTTGTCATAATATACAGGCAGGACATGACGTAAACATATAAAAATAATATATTATGAATCTGCGGAGTCTGCCGGAAAGAACGATATCTAATATGTCATTTAATAAAATGGGGATTGAAATCGCGTTTAACCACTTCAATGCGGGGGACGCGCTCAGCGCGTCCTCCGCATTACCGCTGCTGTGCGGAGGACGCGCCGAGCGCGTCCTCTCATTGGGGTCAGCGTTCGGCCGGGTTCCGGACGATCGCTGGCCCCCCCGGTGCGGGCTGACATCCTCGATGTCAGCCCGGCATCCGGAACCGCAGCCGCTGGATTTAGGTGTCATCGCGGCAGCGCGATGACACCTAATTCAGGCGCCCCCCCCGCATGTGCGGAGGAGGCGCCTGAAAGGGAGGGGGGGAGGTCCTTCAGACCTCTCTCCCTCCCGATCGGCTGCGTTGCGGGGGTTAACCCAGGCACCATTTGGAAGGGCACAGCCTGCCCTTCCAAATGGTGCCTGGCATTAACCCCTGGGGAGCTGGATCGCGAATCGGCGCTGAAAAGGGCCGGTTCGCGATCCTTTCCCGGAGCTGGCCGAAATCTTGGATGTCGGCCAAGCCTCCGGGAACTCCCCCTGAGGACTGGCGTCATCAGTCCTAGAGTTAACCCCTAACTGCCACCAACGGTGAGATAGGGAGTTCCAATGAACTCCCTATCTCCCGATCCGTGGCAGCTAGGGGTCAATGTTTGGTATGGTTGGATCGGCCAGAGCATGGCCGTTCCAACGATACCAAACACGAATGTGAAAAAAGTTTTTTTTAAAAAAATTAAAATTAAAATTAAAAATAAAAATATATTTAAAAAAAATTGTAAAAAAAAAAAATAAACATTTTTTTTCTTTTTTTTGGTTTGTTAGTGTAGCAATATTGTTCCCATTTCAATTATAATGTGAACAATGATGCTGCACTAACGATTTTTGTATGCGGTGCGTTTGTTAAAAATCGCGTAATTTTCCCCAAAAAAAAATGTGTAACGAGACCCCATCTCTAATTTTTTTAACAAGCGCACCCCATACAAAATATAACCGCAATTGCTCGCATGTTAAATGTGAAAAAAACACTTTACACGTTGTAAATTATTGAAAATACATATTTTATTGAAATTTTTTGTTTATATATATACAGACATGACATAACGTATACATATAATAATGACATATTATGAATCTACCGAGTCTGACGGAAAGAACGATATATAATATGTCTGGGTAATATACTAAAATAAGCCTTCAAAACACGTTTAAACATGATGAGCAAAACCGGTAAAAATGACCTCAGCACAGAGGTGTGAAAAGCCTCAGCAGCGAAAGGGTTAAACATGATGAGCGAAAGCGGTAAAAATTTGCTGAGCACACAGCAGTGAAATGCAGCATATCAGAAGAAGATTTAGTAGAGAAATTAACACTTCTCAGAAGCACAGGTGTTGTTTGATACTAGGATAAGCTGTTCGGGTTCGGGTGGTTCGGAGTTCGACCGCGAACTTTGGCAGTTCGAAAGTTTGCGA
>CM019070.1:147891475-148225505 GCA_009667805.1 Leptobrachium leishanense | reverse complement strand
TTATTCAGAGAACACCAAAATGTCACCAACATTTCGGTGCCCTCTCGTTCCCCACGATTCTCTTCGGGGAATCAAAGTTCCCCACCCTTCGGTGTATTCAGCAAGCACCGCAGGGCCCCGGAATGCAGGGAAAACCCGCTGCAATCCCTCCGAAAACCTGCCGCAACTGCCGGAAAACCCATGCTGGAAAAATCCAAGGAGCCGCATATCACAGCTCAGAGCAGCCACTGGAAAAAGTTGACAAGCTGGCGAATGGGGGTAAAAAAAAAGGTTTGTTTGAAAGGTTCAAAATTGAAACGCTGTTTGCAAAAGAACTACTGAATGAAAATGTCTGGAATTTAATATAAAGATCCAATGAATGATAATAAAAAGGTCTGTTAAGGAAAAATGAAAAAAATGATTAAAAAAGAAAACGTAAAAAAAATTTGCCGAAAAATTCCTAAAAAAAATCGATAAATGAAGAGAGTTTTTGCTGCATATTAAAATAATAAACAGTTTATTAGATATTAAATTAAAACGGGAATATTTTTAACATTGAAGCCTATGGGATTCGCCTGAATAAACCTGACAAATGAAACCACCGAACAACAGGGCACTTTGGCAACTTTTCTCTGCTGTTCGGTGTCTGTGAATAGATTAACCATTGCTTCTCTATGGGGGATTTCACTGCCCTCGAACAGGCACCGTATGTGCAGGCAATTCACCACAATTTGGCGAACTGCCTGCTCTCTGAATAGCCGAATGGCCCCGGAATGTCATCCTACACTGAATTTCAGTGTCTGATTCCATTTCGGGGCCAGATCGGCTCTCTCTGAATAACCCCTTTGGTATTTTGAGAAGTTCTGACAATTACAAATATGTACCATTTTAAGCATTTGGTTTTCACTTTCGGATAGGTGTGTCACAATTGTTTTTCTATGGTTTAAAATAGAATAATCGTAAGGCTCAGAAAATACAAGAAAGGAAACTATATTTTTTATTTGGCCTTTTTTTTTTAATTCTCATCTCCTCCAAATGTTCGGCAAAGACAGCTAGATAAACTATATTGCACCAATGGAAATTACCACGAGCTCCTTCCCCTCTTTAACCCCTTGTCGCTGGCTCCTATGGGTTGCCTCCCAGCCCAGCCAGCGCATGTCATAGGCTACAGCGGGATGGCCTGAACTCAGGCCATCCCCTACATTCATTGATGCACGTCGGCTGTGTAGGTGGGGAGTCTCCGGAGAGCCATTACACCTCACCGGCTTTCAGACCTACCTGCTGGGCACAAGCCGCCCGGCGGTAAGAGGTTCAGTACACACTTTCCCTTGATTTTAGAATAGATTGGGTCAACATGCTTTCTCATAAAGACAATGCCCAGAATTCCCTATGCTGTTGAAACCCTATATATCCATATCTGCCAGTCTCCACAGCCTTGCGTATCCAGTCCGTCTCCAAGGTCCTACTGTCAGCCCTATTCCTGTCCTGCCTCTCTGCCGTCTTTTATCTCCCATGAGCTCCCTGTGTGTTGCCCTGTGTCTTTGTGCCCAGCTTCTCAGTATCCCCTGTGACCTGTCGCTCGTATATCCTATCTCTTTATGTTCAGTCCTCTTATTGTCTCACCCCTCTGTTCAGTCTATTCCAGCCCTATAACTCACACCTATAATCAAGATACTTGCCTTGCATATTCCAGTACCTATATACCCGTGTGCTTACCTGCTCAATAAAACCCCATGTGGAATGTATTCCCCTGCATCAGTTGCATTGGGTTTCACTGCATACAGTGGTGGATCCAGACACAAGCTTTGGGAAGGGCACTCTACCATTTCTGGTTTTCGTTTCGCAGAAACAGGGACAGCCATATGACATAGACATACAAACACATACATTACTATACACACATACCATCCAGGAAGCTGCTAGAGACTGGCTCAGAAACTAGGCTACTCCTGAACTTTATAGATCCCGTCAATTCCTATCGGGCCATTTGTGTCAACAAACATGTAACTTAGAACAAAATCAAAGTATCTTAATTACAGCGAACGATTTCTAACAGCATTTATTATAGAGTACAGACTCATTGCCTGGAGTTTTATTGCTGTGCAGCTCTGTTATACACCCGTACACCCTCAATTTTATGGAGAAGTCTCTAAAAAGACGGACAATAGGAAAAAGACAGGGACAGAAGGATTTAAAATAGAGACATTTGGGAGGTATCCACCAAGATACACACTCATACACATACACGGCTGTATACAAACACCCAGAGACACACTCACGCATTGAAGCAAAATTACACATTGTGACACAGTCCAGTTTTAACCACGTCTTCTAGGGCAACATAAATATGCAGAGCCACAGTCTTTTTTTGTTCTTAAGCAAGACTTTTATTTACCTCCACCTTTCATAGGCAATCAGTGGGAGAATCAGTGGATCACAGCAAACATTTCTTTCAGCAACAGAGGAATAACTTGGTTCTTTTTCCCTGTCTCTCCAGCTCTCTCTCCTGGAAGGACAGACACCCACACTCCTCAGCTACAAAAGAAAACCTTCCCTTAATAAAGCCCAACTAAATGGGACCACACCTGTATGCCATCGTTGGCTTTATTCTCCAAAACCTGGCCTGGCTAGTGAGCCGGGCTGCTGGGATAGTGGCCGCCCTTCTCTCCACTATCCCGACCCCAGGGACCCATAACACATTTTACTGGACGCTCTCCATTGCACCAGCGAAACACAAAATATATTTTAACCATCTCCCTGGGGTTATTTTTAAACACAGTGCACAAGGTCTGGTCTCACATATCGCCCATTCAGGACCATACCCTGCTTCCTGTCACACACCCTCCCCTCAGCTCAAGACCATCGGGACGAGCGACCACGGACATCAGCGAATGCACCCGAGACAGCCCGTCGACATTTCCCTGTAGAAGACCGGCCCTGTGCTCCACCGAAAAACTAAATGGCTGTAGGCTAAGGAACCACCTCGTGACCCTCGCATTAGTCTCCTTATTGCGATACATCCATATGAGAGGAGCGTGGTCAGTTATCAGCCTGAATCTCCTACCCAATAGATAATACCTAAGGGTTTCCAATGCCCATTTGATGGCAAGGCATTCCTTCTCCACAACAGAATAGTTTTTTTTCCCGCGGCAACAGCTTCCTGCTGAGAAAAAGAACAGGGTGTTCCTCTCCCTGACACTCCTGGGAGAGGACGGCCCCCAAACCAGCCTCAGAGGCATCAGTCTGGACTATGAAGTCCTTCGCAAAATCAGGGGACACCAAAACGGGATATACACACAGGGCCTCCTTCAGACCTATAAAAGCCTTCTCGGCTTCGGGAGACCACTTCACCATCACAGGGGATCTCGCCTTTGTGAGATCAGTGAGGGGAGCGGCTATCGCAGCAAAATTCGGGATGAACCGCCTATAGTATCCAGTTAACCGAGAAAAGCCCTCACCTGTTTTTTTGTCAAAGGTTGTGGCCAACTCTGTATAGCCTCAACCTTCGTTGTCTGAGGCTTGACCAAACCTTTGCCAATAGTGTAGCCTAAGTACTTGGCTTCCGCTAGCCCAATGGTACTTTTTGTGGGGTTGGCCACTAGGCCCGCAGACCGAATTGCAGTGAGCACCCGCTGAACTTTAGGAAGGTGCGATTCCCAATCTGGACTATATATAACCACATCATCCAAGTATGCCGCCGCATATTGAGCGTGGGGTTGTAAAATCCTATCCATCATCCTCTGGAACGTGGCAGGGGCCCCGTGCAAACCAAATGGCAACACTGTGTATTGGAACAAGCCATCTGGGGTTGAAAAGGCCGTTTTCTCCCTCGCTTGGTCAGTGAGTGGCACCTGCCAATACCCCTTAGTCAGATCAAGGGTTGTGAGATAGCGTGCTTTCCCAAGCCTCTCAATCAGCTCGTCAACCCTAGGCATGGGGTAGGTGTCAAATTTAGAAATGCAATTCAATTTACGGAAGTCATTACAAAATCTAATGGACCCATCCGGTTTAGGGACAAGCACAATGGGACTGTTCCACTCACTGTGCGATTCCTCAATCACCCCAAGTTTTAGCATTTTCTCTACTTCAGTCTTTATAGCTTGCCTACGGGCCTCAGGTACTCTGTACGGCTTCAGACAGACCTTTTTCCCTGGCTCGGTTATTATGTCATGTCTGATTATTTGTGTCCTCCCCGGTATCGCTGAGAACACTTCTCTGTTTTGCCTAAGAAACACCTTAACCTCCGCTTTCTGGTGTACAGAGAGGGTGTCAGAGATGTTTACCTCGGGGTCCGTGATAGGGAGGTCCGTAGGCTTCAGGGCCACTAAGACCTCTCTATCCTTCCATGGCTTTAACAGGTTTATATGGTAGGTTTGCTCAGGTTTCCTCCTTCCCGGCTGGCTTACCTTATAATTTACCTCTCCTATTTTTCCCATCACCTCATAGGGACCCTGCCAGGTAGCCAAAAATTTATTTTCCACCGTGGGGACTAGAACCAATACCCTATCTCCCGGTTGAAACACTCTGACCCGGGCATTCTTATTGTAGCTATACCTTTGGGCCTCCTGGGCTTTCCTCATATAGTCTCTAACGAGGGGCATGACCGCCTCCATGCGGTCCTGCATTTGGGATATGTGCTCCACGACACTATGGTAGGGTGTCGTTTCCTGTTCCCATGTCTCCTTAACGACATCCAGCAGTCCCCTGGGATGCCGGCCATATAACAGCTCAAACGGGGAAAAACCTGTAGAGGCCTGAGGGACCTCTCGGATGGAGAACATTAAGTAGGGCAAAAGAAGGTCCCAATTCCTGCCATCTTTATCAATAGCCTTCCTTAGCATACTCTTAAGCGTTTTGTTAAACCGCTCTACTAAGCCATGTTTGCGGGTGATATACTGAGGTTTTTAGCTGCTTGATGCCTAGCAATTTACACAACTCTTTCATAACCCTGGACATGAATGGAGTCCCCTGGTCTGTTAGGACCTCTTTTGGTATTCCCACCCTGCTAAACATCAGCATGAGTTCTTTTGCTATGGACTTGGCAGTGCCATTGCGGAGGGGAATCGCTTCAGGGTAGCGTGTTGCATAATCGAGGACAACGAGTATGTACTGGTGCCCCCTCGCAGATTTAACCAGGGGACCCACCAGGTCCATAGCAATCCTTTCGAACGGGACATCGAGTATGGGCAAGGGCACTAACGGGCTCCGGAATCCTGGAGCCGGTGCAGTAAGCTGACATTTAGGGCAAGAAGTACAATATCTATTGATGGCAGCAAACACCCCTGGCCAATAGAACCTCCTGAGGATCCTCTCCTTTGTTTTATCGATTCCTAAATGTCCCCCAGGATATGGTTATGGGCAAGGTTTAACACCGTATTCCTAAAGTTTTGCGGTACCAATAACTGTTTGACAATGTCCGTCCCTTTCTTTTCCACACGATACAACAGATTGTCAGACATTTCAAAGTGGGGGTACAGCAACAACCTCCCAGGCTGGGTCACATTTCCATCCACAACCTGGATATCATTTCTCACTGCCCCTAGGGTGGGGTCCTCCCATTGGGCCCCTTTAAAGTTTACCGGGCCACCCGCTAAACCCAATAACTCCGCCTGGTCAGAGTTAGCACCTGGCTCATTACTCTGAGGCGGTTGGGTGCCCACTAATACTGGCATAGGACCACAGGTCGTTTCGTTGAACTCATCATCTAGATCAACATCAGAAAAAGGAAAGACATAGCCCTCCTTGATTTGCCTCAGTTCAGGGAGTTCCCATAGTTCCAAGAAGTATGGAAAATCTCTCCCAATCACAACATCATGGGCCAAGTTTGGTACCACCCCCACACAATACTTCAGGGTACCACACTGGGTTTCGATATCCACTTCAGTAGTGGGGTACTCTCGTTTGTCTCCATGCACACAGACGACCCCAAGTTTTTTCACATGGTTAAACACCACCTTAGATAGAATGGCTTTAGTCACCAGGGTGACCATACTCCCCGAATCCAGCAAGGCGTTACACCGTCTGCCATTAACCTTCACGGTACACCAATGCGGATTATCAACTTTACCAGCAATGTCATACCCAGAGTACAGTGAATGTGCTTCATTATAGTCCATGGGCTCATCGTTCATACAGTCTCTGGCTATGTGGCCCACTCTATGGCATTTAAAGCACCGGATTATAGGATTATATTTAGGTACTCCCTGTACCCCGGGAAACATGTCAGAGGGGTTTTCTGCATGTCCTTGCTCTTCTACACCCCGCACCCGCTGAACAGTCTTACCAGTTCGTGTGGCGTTCTGGGATTTAGGGCTGCGGGACTGAGTCGCTGAAGGCGGTTGCACAGCTTCTCCCGAAGCTATAAATCTTTCTACCAAGGTGATCAACTGGTCTGCGGTTTGGGGGTCTCCTTGGTTTACCCAGCGGCGCAGAGAAGCAGGTAATCCACGCTGATAGCGATCCATAACTAGGGTCTCCACTATTTTAGTAGCGGAGTTGATTTCCGGCTGTAGCCACTTCCTGGCAAGATGAATCAAGTCAAACATCTGGGAGCGTGCAGCCTTGTTAGAAGAGTACGCCCAGGATTGGAATCTTTGCGCCCGCACTGCGGTGGTCACCCCCAGGCGCGCCATGATCTCTGTTTTTAATTTCACATAATCACTGGCCTGGGTTGGCTCCAGATCGTAGTAGGCCTTCTGAGGTTCCCCACTCAAAAAAGGGGCAAGTATGCTCGCCCACTCAGCCGCCGGCCATTCTTCCCTTGCTGCAGTTCGCTCAAAGGCCAACAGGTACGCCTCCACATCATCTGCTGCGGTCATTTTTTGCAGGTAATGGCTGGCCCGGATCACCTTGGTACCCTGGTAGCCATTTGCAGAATCAGACTCCAGTTTGTCTGATATGGCACGAATCTCCTTGCGTAGAGTACTGGTGGTAGTTCGCTGTTCCTCCTGGACCATGCCGATCGCCTCCACTTGGGATGTCATAAGCTGTCGCACTAGGACCTCTGTGCTTTCCTTCTGAGCTCTAGCCATAGCCAAAGCATTCTCCGCCTGGGCCAAAATTAGTCGCTGCAGGGTTTCCTGGGTCTCAGCAGTTCTCCTGTTTGCCTCCTGCTGTGCCGCAGTAGACTGAACCAGGGCTTTTACGACGTCGTCCATGCTGCTCGTGGTTTATATTGCCCTCAGACTTGGTGTGGTTATCCTCACACAGGGCACCATATGTGACACAGTCCAGTTTTAACCACGTCTTCTAGGGCAACATAAATATGCAGAGCCACAGTCTTTTTTTGTTCTTAAGCAAGACTTTTATTTACCTCCACCTTTCACAGGCAATCAGTGGGAGAATCAGTGGATCACAGCAAACATTTCTTTCAGCAACAGAGGAATAACTTGGTTCTTTTTCCCTGTCTCTCCAGCTCTCTCTCCTGGAAGGACAGACACCCACACTCCTCAGCTACAAAAGAAAACCTTCCCTTAATAAAGCCCAACTAAATGGGACCACACCTGTATGCCATCGTTGGCTTTATTCTCCAAAACCTGGCCTGGCTAGTGAGCCGGGCTGCTGGGATAGTGGCCCGCCCTTCTCTCCACTATCCCGACCCCAGGGACCCATAACACATTTTACTGGACGCTCTCCATTGCACCAGCGAAACACAAAATATATTTTAACCATCTCCCTGGGGTTATTTTTAAACACAGTGCACAAGGTCTGGTCTCACATATCGTCCATTCAGGACCATACCCTGCTTCCTGTCACAACATACATAGCTGTACACACATGTTTGGACATACAGTATACCATAGGTGTATCTAGGGGGGGAAGGGGGGGCAATTGCCCCCCTAGGTTATTCCTTGCCCCCCCATGTGCCCCCCATCAGGGATCAGCATCCAGCTTCCACACATTTTCAGACTGCATATATATAAATGAGCAGCACAGGAATGAAGCTGCCCTCAAGGTGCAGGCAACCTATCAGATGCCATACTTGAAAGGGCGCCAAAGGCACATTTCAGGAACCTGCACACTCACAGTCTATTCATTTAATGCTTTCCCTTGATTAATGACAGTTTCGGGGTTAATGGTTAAACTACATGCTTCACAGTGTTTTCATTTAATGGTTTCCCTAGATTAATGGCATTTTAGGGGTTAATGGGTAGGCTACATGCCACACTGTTTATTATTTTTGTTTCATTTCCCTGCTTTAATGGAGTTTTAGCGGTTGTTATGGAAGGTAGACTCTAAAGGGTCAATTCATCTTTAGATCCTTTGCTTTTTTGTCACATTTCACAGAAAATATGGGAAATTCTCTATTTAGTGAAAGGTCACTACAATTTGTGAAAAGTGGAGTTCCTGAAGCAGTTATCGGATGTCGGCACAAACTGCAGAATTGCAGCAAATAAAATATTTAATGTATGTATCAGGTTGATACAACATAAAGGTATCATTGCATCACATTACTCTGGGGTCTTGAAATCTTATTTATATATACTTTAGTTTTCTTCAGTGGTATGATTTAGTGGCAAAAATTATTAGTGCCGCCCCCCCCCCCCCCCGTTTTGACTGTGGTATCTTATGTGCCCCCCTATATATTGTTCCTAGAGTCGCCACTGCAGTATTCACACTAGGGCTGAAACAACTTATGGATTAATCGATGAGAATAGTTGACAATTATATTCATATCGATTGGTCGATTAATTGACATGTGTTCAGTGCACACTGTTTATACCCAGACTGAGTTAAACGTTAATAACCTCAGAAGCTGCTTCAGAGCTGATTGAAGAAGAAGTGCCTTTGCTTTACTCTGATTTAGTTCTAGGGTTATGATAGACATGACCAGTTTGTTTTTGTTTAGTTTACAACAGTAGCAGAACAATATTTGTAAGCATTCAATTAAAAAGAACTGTTGTTTTTCTTAGCAAGGGGTTTTAAAATGTGTGTTAACTCTAATGCAGAGCCCCCCGAATAACCTGATGACTGCGATACTCCTCAAAAATCACAGCTGAAAAATATATTTTGGGTGCATTTTCTGTCATTAAGGGGTTAATCTGCATTCCAGCGTCAGACCGGAGCTGGCTTGGGCTTTCTTATTTGATGCCCCTTTAGAGCTTAATTAGCCAGCAGCAGGGAGGAAGATAAACTGTTGCTGTTCTTTTTCCTCTAATCCACTGTAGAGCCCTAATCAGATTTCTGGACACAGGTCAAAGGAAAATAGTCTTTCTTTTTTTTAGCTCTGCCTAGCAACAGTTGAGGAGACAGTGGCACTGCTTAAAGGGACAAACACATTTTATCAATCAGGCACATGTTAAATGACACAAAAAAACAGAAAAAAATTAAATGTGTATGTTTTTATTTTTTTTGTTCCAAAAAATATGGGAGGGTGCAGCCCCATCTGTCCTATGGACGAGCCACCACTGCTGACACGTACACTAATCAACCACAACATTAAACCTTCTGCCAGGTAAATTGAATAGCGTTGATTATATGGTTGCAATGGCGCCTGGCAAGGGGTGGGATATACTAGGAGCAAGTGAACAGTCAGTCCTTGATAAACAGGTAAAATAAGGTGGTGTACAATATAAAAGATGTGAATGCACTCTTATAATACACAATGTACAACACTATAATATATACTTATAGGTTATAGGTACTTATATACTTATAGGTTTCAGCAATAGGTGTGTCATACGACAGGTACATGTAGCAGAAAAAGGGCAAAGATCTAAATGCACCAGTTTGTTTGTACCAAAATACATAACGTTCACACTATTTGCAGCTCACTCACATGATTCTGAGCAATGTGTTCGAGGACCCAATCTCTCCTCTACCGTCTCAGATCTTCACGGTGGGAGAACGTGAGCTAATCATTAAACTCAGGGGGGGGAATTGAGGAACTGATAGCATCAGATCATTGGCAGAACGAAGTGGTCGGGATCGGATGTACCTGCTAAAAAGGAAGGAGATGTAGGCAGGGGCACCGTTATGCAGAGCTTTGTACATGAGCACCAATATTTTGAATTAGATTCTACAAGAAACAGGAAGCCAGTGTTGAGATTGACAGAGGCGTGAGGTGAGGTGGATGAGCCTAGCACAGGCATTCATTACAGACTGCAGAGGGAGAATCTGGGACCACTTAAGGCCAGAGAGAAGGAGGTTACAGTAGTCAAGGCGGGAGATAATAAAAGCGTGGATGAGCATTTTAGCAGAGTCCTGAATTAAGACAGGCACGGACGCATGCAATGTTTTTTAGGTGGAAATAGCAAGATTTGGTTAATGACTGAATATGAGGCATGAAGGATAGATCAGACTCGAAGAGGACCCTGAGGCAACGAGACTGAGGTAGACTAGTTGATAAGTAATTGCTATTTAGTGGAATATGACGTTTGCTTGTTTGATCTTCTTATAATTTAGAGTTATTTTTCCGGCTTGGTGCATTTTCTGGATTTTGCGTGAACCATCTGGCTTTTCTTCATTTTCAGAGATCTCTGTTGACCCATGGAGTGATTCGTCTGGAGTGTGGAATTGGTGCTTATTATTTTTCTGGCCGTGGTTGATTTCAGGTTGGAGGTGTAGTAGGAGTGGTTGATATGGATTGTTTATTTAGCTCACGCTGTATTCCTTTTTGCTGTCATTAACTTTGCCGGTTATTGTTTTCTGGTCATATCTTTTTGTCTTATTATTGTTTATAATTGTAGAAATTTATTGTCCAGCTTCTTTCTTTCTCATAGGACCCATGGCTATTTCTTCCTCTGCAGAGGACATCTTCTTAGTTTTTGCTGGTATTTCTTCTTCTCCGTCGGAATCCATGCAATTGATCATTGTGGTAAGGACTATACAAATGCCTACTAGGCCGCACATCTGCAAAAGAGGAATTAAACCATAAACTAAATTTAAAATAACAGTTTATAATGAGTAAGCGGGTGTCAGTTATACGAGCAGATCAGTCCAGAGCCGTGGAATTTCTTCACTAAACATTTTTCAATACATCCAAATCAGATTGCATAAATAAACAAAATAGGGCTGCAAACATTTCCAATTCTCTTTCTGTAGATTAGGAATCTTGGTCCAATCTCTCATTGTTACATTATCGTGTGAACTCCCCCAAGCACTTTTAATTACATTTTAAATTAAAAGGGTGTTTATCGCTAAATTAAAAATCCCTATAACTATAAAAAAAATGGAACATGTTCTAAGGATTGGAAGGAAGACATCGTCCTCTAGAAAAGATATATTGACGATATCATCATGATATGAGAGGAGGAAAAGAACGCCAAAGATATTTGTGGAAGAACTCAACAACAGGGACGAGGACACCATTAAACGTGACACCAAATTGAGCAGAGAATCGGTGAACTCTTTCGACCTTGCCATTATCGTTGAAGATTCCTCACTTAGGACACACTTTAAGAAGGTGGACAGTAACAGCCTAATATGAAAGAATGGCTGGATGGGATCTAAAGGAGCCAACTCCTCAGGATTAGAAGGAATTGCAGGCAACAAGATTGATATCTGAGTATAAGGGTATTATGAAAAATCTGAAAAAATCCGATAAGCCCACGAATGACCCGACGAGCCACTGTCGAATGCATCCAAAAGAAGCCGATGACCTGCTGACCAGCCGCCGGAAAAACCCAGGAAACGGGATAAAAAATAAAAACACCCCAACTTTTAAAAGCTGTTTGCAAAAAATACTACTGCACGAAAATGCCTGAAAATTACATATAAGGTACTATAAAAAATAACAAAATGAACTGTTACAGAATATATATATATATATATATATATCGGGAAAACATTTTTGCCAAAGAATGCATAAAAAACCCTAAAAAGTAAATTAAGAGACTTTTTGCTGCAAATTAAAAGAATAAACGGATTAATAAAAACAGAAATATTTTTTACATTGAAACCTATGGGATTCGCCTGATTAACCCTGCCGAATGAAAGCACTGAACATCAGGGCATTTCACTGACACTTCACTGCTGTTCGGTGTCTTTGAATAGATTAACCATTGCTTCTCTATGGCGGATTTCACCGCCGCCGAAGATTTCTGTAGTTGCGCTGCCAGTTCGTCAATATTTGGCGAACTGACAGCTTTTTGAATAGTCGAATGGTGACGAAATTATGTCAGTATAACAGGCAGATCATTGAACGAGTCTATTCCCAAATTATCAGCTAAAAAGACTATAAACAAAAGCTGCTTTTTTCCAGACCAGTTGTTTTGAATTTTGCTGACATTCCTTAAAATTCATAAAAACAAACCAAACAAATACTTGCTAAAAGAAGAGAAAAAGCAATATGAATTGAAAAAACTCGAAGAGAAAAAAACAATATGAATTGAAAAAAACGCATAAAGAAGAGAAAAAACAATATGAAGTGAAAAAACACATAAAGAAGAGAAAAAACAATATGAATTGAAAAAACGCATAAAGAAGAGAAAAAAACAATATGAATTGTAAAAACTCATAAAGAAGAGAAAAACAATATGAATTGAAAAAACTCATAAAGAAGAGAAAAAACAATATGAATTGTAAAAACTCGTAAAGAAGAGAAAAAACAATATAGAAACATAGAAAATGTCGGCAGATAAGAACCTTTCAGCCCATCTAGTCGCCCAATTACATGGATACTTTACCATGGTTATCTTTTGTTTAGTTTATTACCTTATTGCCTATCCCATGCTTGCTTAAAAAATTCATTACTGTTTGGCCTCTACACTTCTACTGGAGACTGTTCCATGTATCACACCACCCCTCAGTAAAATAATGCTTCCTGATGTTACTTTTTAAACCTTTGCCCCTCTACATTTTTTTTTTTTCAATATAAAGATTTTTATTGAGTACCGTTAGAAATTTGAAGTACAAAATATGAAAGGACAATAACGGCCACGCAGGGCCTGTCAACGCTATAGATCACATATGTGCAGTTAGATTGTTATCAACATTGTACGGTACTTTTTACATGGTAAATAAACAATAAGAAACAAATATAGTGGTTAATATAGTATTAGTGAAATAAACATAGATAAAAAACTAAAATAAAAAAAAAAAAAAAAAGGGAAAAAGAAAAAGAAAAGGGAAACAGAGAGTAAAACATGCGGTTCGGCTGGTTGAAGTAATTTTAAGAGGGGGTGTAAAAGGATTTTTGTTGCTAGGGGTTTGAAGAGTTTTTAAGGGGATGAAGAGGATCCCTTGGAGGATCTATAAGATATCCAACCTTCCCAAGTAGCCTGATACTGTGGAAGGGTGTTATGGGCCGAAGCGAACATTTCCTCGTATTTACAGATACTATCTAAACGGGTCAGGACTTCTGAGAGTGAGGGGGCGGAGGTCGAGTTCCAGTGACTAGCCAACACTAACTTGGCGACCCCGAATATAGCCGACATCAACCCTCTGGGTGGTATTTGGATGGTGATGGGGATGAAGTGTAACAGGTACGTTTCAGGCTGGAGAGGATATCCAATGAGGTGCATAATTTGGTCAGGCCATGGATATCAGCCCAGTAAGAGCTAATTTTCGGGCAGGACCAAAAAACGTGTAACAGAGAACCCTTCTCTGTTGAACAACGCCAGCATACGTTGGCACCCTTGGAGATATGGTGCAGTCGAGCAGGGGTAAGGTACCAGCGGTATAATAATTTAAGATGTGCTTCTCTCATGCCTGTGCTTTTAGATAGGCGATACACTGATGATGTGGCATAAAACCAGTCCTCTCGTGAGAATGATAAATTTAGGTCCTTTTCCCATCTCAACATATATGGCAGTTTGCATTCCGTATTAGGAGACACTAAGCAACGGTAACATAGAGACAACGGTTTCCTTAAGTTTTTTTTACCCAAGCATAGCCTGTGGAAAGCTGTCATTTCTTTGCCTGGTATCGCCCTGGTCCTGTGCGCCAACAATATATGTTTAATACGAAGATAGGTAAAAATTTCGTTGGAGGAAATACCAAATTCTTGTACTAGGTCAGGGAACAGTTTAATAGAGGTTGGAGCGAGAAGGTGTTGGACAAGGGTCACTCCCTGAAGCGTCCAGGAGGCAAGGTTCAGGTCAGGGGATAATCTACTTAAAAAACTAAGAGGTGCAAAACTGAGCAGTGGAAGCGGTTTCAATAATGGTCTACCCCAGTGGCGCCAGGTCAGGACCGAGAGATAAGAGGAGGGAAGTATCCCTTCCAGTTTACTTCTAGGGAGAGGGTCATACCACATAAAGTCATGTATAGAATTAGGAGCGATAACGGCATTTTCCAGGCGCAGCCATACAGGAGGTTCTGAGGAGTGCAGCGCGGCCATAATTGGGCTAATAGGGAAGCTCTATAATATCTTAACAGGTCAGGGAAGCCAAGGCCGCCCAACTCTCTCGGAGTTGTAATTGTAGTAGCCGAAACTCTAGGGGGCTTGCGTTTCCAGATGTGGGCAAATAACATTTTCTGCAGACGTAGGAGGATATGTGCTGGGAGAAAGATCGGAACATTGCGAAAATAGTAAAGGATTTGCGGGAGGATTGACATTTTTAAGGAGGCCATGCGGCCCAGCCAGGACAGATCCACTGAGTGCCATGATTGCAGTTGTTTTTCAATGGATTGCAGGAGAGGGAGATAATTATGCTTAACGATGGAGCTCCTATTTTTTGTTAGGAAAATACCTAAATATTTAATAGAGTCCGAACGCCAGTCAAACGAGTATTGAGTTTTAAGATCACCCAGCGAGGGACCAGGAATATGCAAAGGGAGGGCCTGAGTCTTACCAACATTATTTTTATAGTAGGATAGCCGACCATATTTCTCCAGTAAATTAAAAAGAGGAGGGAGTGAGGTGTCTGGGGTGGATAAATATAGGAGGATATCATCTGCAAATAGAGCGAGTTTCTGTTCGCCTGCCGGTGTAGGCAGACCTGATATAAATGTGTTCAACCTAATATGAGATGCTAACGGCTCCAGTGCCAAGACAAAAATTAGTGGGGATAAAGGACAACCTTGACGAGTGCCGTTCGTAATTGGAAAAGTAGGGGATGAAAATCCCATGCTTAACACCTTTGCCGAGGGGGTGGAATACAGAGCCATAACACTTTGGATAAATGAGGCGGGAAATTGAAAGGCCTCCAGCGTTTGGCGCATAAAGCCCCAGTGCATGCGATCAAACGCTTTTTCTGCGTCTAAAGACAGTAGGAGCCCCGGGGTTCCAGAACGGTTAGCTAAGTCTATTATGTCAAACAGGCGACGTGTATTGTCACAAGTCTGCCTCCCCTGTACAAATCCTGTCTGATCCGGATGAATCAATTTAGGGAGCAGGGGCGCAACGCGCGAGGCCAATAATTTTGCATAAAGTTTTATATCAACATTCAGTAGGGATATGGGGCGAAAATTCGCACAATGAGTGGGGGGTTTGCCAGGTTTAGGGAGTGTGACTACGGTGGCCAGGAGCATCTCTGGGGGAACTTGGCCAGTGGTTTTAATATGATTAAATAAGGCTGTCAGAGTAGGGACCAGGAGGGAGGCGAAATTTTGGTAGTAGAGATTAGATAAGCCATCAGGCCGGGTGCTTTACCCTTCGGGAGAGCCCGGATTGCTTTGTAGACGTCCTCCTCAGAGAAAGGGGCTAGTAAGTCAGCTTGCTGATGGGGCAGTAATGTCGGCAATTGCGCTTCTGCTAAGAAGGTAGAAATTTCTGCCGAGCAGGGCGGTGAAATGGCCGAGTCAAGTTTAAGATTGTAAAGAGAGCTATAGTAGTTGGCAAATTCTGAGACAATCAGCGCTGGGTTGCGCACTATTTGTCCCCCTAATCCTTCAATATGGGTGATTTTAGTTTGAACGCGTCTTGCCCTGAGTTTAGAGGCCAGTAACTTTCCCGCCTTGTTACCTTGAGTATAGGAAGTGTAATTTAATTTGCGTAGGGATCGTTCCATAGCCTGTAGGTTTAAGTGCTCCAACTCTTTCCGCAAGGAAAGCAATTGAGATGCAATCGATGGGGTCGGCTTTTTCTTATTTTGGGATTCTAAGGAGGAGATTTGTTGTAAGAGAGTTGATGTTTTAAGAGTATACTGTTTCTTTCTATAAGCCCCCTGTTTAATGAAATGAACTGATAACCGCTTTGTGGGCTGACCACACAGAGGAGATCGCAACCTCCTCCGAGGTGTTCAATCTGAAGTAGTCCTCAAGAACCGACGCCGCCCCATCCCTCCCAGCCGGGTCCACAATCAAGGAATCATTTAGACGCCACGAGCCCATACCTCGAGCCGGAAAATGAGCCCGGAAGGAATCAAGGGGGCATGGTCAGACCATGTCATGGGTCCTATGTGAGCATCTCTAAGTGGTGGGTGACCATAGTCCGGTGTATGAAGGCATAAATCGATAGGAGGAATGGACCTGCACCTGGAATAAAAAGTGTAATCCCTAGTCTGGGGGTGGGAGATGCGCCAGACATCATACAGGTCAACAGAATGCAGAAAATCAGTGAAGCGTCGGCCAAGAGACTTCGCTTTTTGAGAGGGGAGGCGGCTTCCAGAGGACTGGCAGTCAACCATGGGGCAGGGAGTCATATTAAAGTCGCCACAGATATACACCGCGCCTTGGCTAAGGGACTGAATTTGTTTATGGGCTTTCCTGAGGAACTGCAACTGGTTAACATTCGGGAAGTACAAATTAACAATAGTCACCGGAACATCATTTAAAGAGCCAATCAATATCAACATTCTCCCCTCCTTGTCCTGGTGTTGAGATGCAACCTGAAACAACCAATCTCTATGGAAGAGGATGGAGACCCCTCTCGATTTGGTTGGAGACATAGAGTGATAAGCTTCAGGGTACATCTGAGACCGAAGACGGGGGGCATCGTGAGACCGAAAATGTGTCTCCTGTAAGCACACTACCGCAGGTTTATATTTATGCAAATCTCGGAAAAGACAGTGTCTTTTGAAAGGAACATTCAGACCTCTAACGTTTAAGGAGAAAAATTTCAGTTCAGGGGAACCCATCAATCATATATTGGGAAACATCCGTTGGTAAGCGTTCCCATCCCCTCCCAACCCCCAATGTAGACAGTCCCCCATGAGGAAGAAGCGTTCGTCCAGGGGACCATACAGCAGGAGAAAACTGGAGGGAGTACTGGACCAGACGAACCGAAAGAAAAATAAAAATAAAATAAAAAGGGAGGACAAAATAAGGGAAAAAGAAATTGAGAAATTCAGTAACAAAAAAAACACTGCGAGCCCGCAGTGTAAAGAGGTGTAACTCGCCGTGGTGAAAAAAAAAGCGAGGTAGAATCTCAGGGTAGTAAACACCCAACGGGGGGTATCCCTGGCGTACCAGAGAAGAACGCAAACAAAAATATCCAGAGCAATAAGCTCGTGTCAGATATGAGCCACCAACAGGGGGGTGAGGGAGCTCGGTTCTCTATGAAGTAGAGGGTCTCTCCAACATTTAAGAAGAAGAAGAAGCAGAAAGCAGTCGGGACAGCTGGGCAGAAGAAGAACGATCAAAACAGGCAGACATAGGGCGCCGATCATTTTGGCTTGACGCGGTGCCACTCTGGCGAAACTTTAAGTGGAGATGTAGTTACCACGCGAGGAGGGGTGTACTCCTTCACAAACCCCCATTCCTGCAGGAGCAGCATGCCCGACGGGATGTTGGTGATAGCATGTAGCCTCCCTTCTCTCCATATAAGCAATTTGGTCGGGAAACCCCACCTGTAAGCCACCTCGTGGTTCCTCAGGAGCTTCGTCAAGGGGAGGAATTCGCGCCTCTTTGCCAGGGTCATCGCTGATAGATCCGCAAACAGTAGCAAGTTAGCATACGGAGTAGGCAAGGCCGGGCCTTTCCTAGCCGCAGACATTAAGGACTCCTTAATATGATAAAAGTGAACTCGGACGATAACATCTCGGGGGACATCCGGTGAAAGATGTTTCGCTTTGGGCAGTCGATGAGCGCGGTCTAGGAGTAAGTCCTGGAGAGAGGCCGATGGGAGTAAAAGTTGAAAGACCTCCATGAGATATGCCGGGAGATCAGCCAGGGCCCACCTCCGGGACTCCACGGATCCGCATGTTGTTTCTGCGTGAGCGGTCCTCTAAGTCAGCAACTTTGGTGGCCAGCGCATCATGTGCGATTTGTAAATTCTGGTGTCTGTCCACAAGATCATTATGAGCCAGACAAATATCGTCAGATTTGGTCTCAAGGTTGTCAGTACGCTCACCTAGATCCTGAACATCATGGCGCAGCTCCTGCAGCGCCTCTTTGAAGTCAGCCTGGAGGGTAGTGCGGAGTCCCTGGAGCATATCATGCATTGCCCTCTCAGATGCTGGGGACGTGTTAGAGAGGAGATCCGCATCCTGTTCCTCCAAGTCCAGGCCAGAGAGAGAGGAGCCCGAAATCGGGGAGCCGCCATCTTGGATTTTGCGGCCTTTCTCAGATCGGCTGGTCCGGGTCCCTTCAAGCTGCCGCTGGGCCTTTGGAGGTGCCATCCTGCCTCCGGATGGTGTTAGGACCCCGAGGGAGGTAATTTGAAGTTGGGGTGCCCCTTGTAAGTGCCGCTGGAATGGAAAAACCGAGCGCCGCACACAGAGCTCTCAGAACATGCGGCTGCTCGTGTCGCCGGCTAGCCACGCCCCCTGCCCCTCTAATCTAAGAACTATGTCTCTTCAGTTTTTGTACTTTGGTTTCCTTTTAAAATATACTCCCTTCCTCACCTTGTGGATTTCCCTTTACGTATTATAAATGTTCTATCATTATCTCCTGTCTCAGTCTTTTTTCCAAGATATTACCAATTGAAAAAAACTCATAAAGAAGAGAAATAAACAATATGAATTGTAAAAACCCGAAGAGAAAAAGCAATACAAATTGTAAAACTTCATAAATAAGAGAAAAAACAATATGAATTGTAAAAACTCATAAAGAAGAGAAAAAACAATGTGAATTTGCAAGAACTCGTAAAGGAAGTACTTTTTCTCGAAGGTAATGAAACAGCTTAAAGAAAATAAAAGAAAGATTCCTTTAAAGTCGGTTAAGGCATTACCTGTAAAATAGTGACAGGTTGATCTCCATCTCCACCTTTAAAAAAACATTTAAAGTAACGTCCATCAGTGATTAAAATTAAGATCCAGACTAGTGGCAATGTACAGCGGTGTAAGAATTTAATGCAACACTCGTTTTCTTTAGCTTCCAATCTTATCTGTAGAAAC
Source organism: Leptobrachium leishanense (assembly GCA_009667805.1). NCBI lineage: Eukaryota > Metazoa > Chordata > Amphibia > Anura > Megophryidae > Leptobrachium > Leptobrachium leishanense. The sequence continues at coordinate 148,206,366 of CM019070.1, read as the reverse complement.
AGGAGAGGCACAGTAGGCAGGAATATGAAGAACAAGCTGTACGACGTTCCCAGACACACGTCTTCGGGACATTTAAATTGTGATTCCATAAGACCCTCTAAAAGCACAAGTACCGCAATAAAAAAAAAGGTTCTCACGATGTTAGAATGAGACGCAACAAGTTGGGAGAATTTCATCCTCGCTGTTTTTCTACTCCGCTGCGAGGAGAAAGGAGACTCGATGTGGCATTAAAGTCTTGCAACAGTGTTACTGGATCGTGTATCATATGTAACACTTTAAATGCCTCAGGAGTGGGCGAGTGCTGCACAGCGCCGCCTGCAAAAAAACTTTAAACTCATCAAAACCTGTTTGTCTCAAAAAAAAATAAAAGAGAAAAAACTTGCAGGTTGACTTGCTGTTAGTTGCGAAGTCATGTCCGACCAATCGCGACCCCACGGACAAAGTTCCTCCAGGCCTTCCTGTCCTCTACCATCTTCAGGAGTCCATTTAAGCTCACGCCTACTGCTTCAGTGACTCCATCCAGCCACCTCAGTCTCTGCCGTCCCCTTCTTCTTTTGCCCACCACCTATCCCAGCATTAGGCTCTTCTTCAGTGAGTCCTTTCTTCTCATTAGGTGGCCAAAGTATATGAGTTTCATCTTCAGGATCTGGCCTTCTAAAGAGCAGTCAGGATTGATCACCTCTAGGACCGACCGGTTTGATCGCCTTGCAGTCCAAGGGACTCACAGGAGTGTTCTCCAGCACCATAGTTCAAAGGCCTCAATTCTTTGGCGCTCAGCCTTTCTTATGGTCCAACTTTCACAGCCATACACTGCGACTGGGAAAACCATAGGCTTGACTATACGCACTTTTGTTGGCAGGGTGAGGTCTCTGCTTTATAGTATGCTGCAGGTTGACTACAGAGTCTAAAAATAGAAAAGTCAGACATGTCAGCATAAATCCCAAAATCGGATAAAATCATGTTCAGCTGAAATAATATCTCGTGTAGAGTAGGAAGCGTAAATTGCACAGAACTACGAGGCTTGCGCTCTTTACGTACGCAAGTTCTGGCGCGACTGCCAGATCGACTGATCATAGCTGCTCGCATGCACAGGTCCGATCCATCGTCTGTGTCTCAGAGACCAATCACTGCTGTGATTGGTCTCAGAGATGGTGACGTCGGCCGCTCTCTGTGTGTGACATCACTAGCAACCGATTTGGTGACCAGCAGTCGAGAAATTTAAAAATCCTGGTCTCTGGTGACACTGGCTGGTGTGGAGGAAGCTCCTCCGCTTCACCCAGTGATATCTCCAGATCGGGGGAGATGGGGGGGGGGCACTCTTCACATCCTGACCACTTAATTAATTACATTAATGTAAAGTGGTCAGGATGAGCAGAGTGTCCCATTAACCCCTTAAGGTCCAAGGGTCTTTAAAGTTGATGCATTTATGAAGTAACAGCTACGCCATTGGTCCTTAAGAGGTTAACAGATTGTTGTGACCTAGTCCCTAGGTCTGATGACTCTGATACGGTTTCATCTGAATCTAATCCTAGTTAAGGGCACAATTTCCTAGTGTGCGCTAAAATAGTGATGCTAACGAGTAAAATCTGCGCTGCAGGTTTCCCTGTGCCATCCCCATTTTACCATGATATTGCAGGGCAGGCGTCAGCTCGGCACCTCCCCCAGAATGCAGCGCTAACCGCTGGGATATTCGCAGTAGTGCTTCCGCGCCGCCGTGAGTATTACCTCCTGGCATCCATAGGTCTTCATGGAGGTTTGTGCTTCCGGGCTGTGAGCCCTTCGTGATCTCGCACTTGCTCTCTTCTCGTGATGAGCCACCGATCTCGCAGAGGGAGGAGAGGTGAGTCTGGGGTTTTGGGGGGGTTAAGGGTGTTAAATGATTCTGATTTCACCTTGCACATCCCTGCGGTAATTAATGCTAGTGCTTTGTAATACCATACTTATCCGGACGTGAATTAATGATTGCGCCCCCTGTTAAGCATAGAATGCGCAAAGTACTTTAAGGTTGCGGGAGATAGCGCAATCACCGATACACTAAGTGATTTCATACAAGTTTAGCATCCGGAAGGCAATATGAGGGGCATGCGTTAAACCAGTGGTTCCCAACCCGGGTCCTTAGGACCCACTAACCGGCAAGGTTTTAAGGATTGCCATGGGGAAACGCAAACTGAATCCTGCAATCACTGAGCAGCAAATAATATCACCTGCGCTGTGCTTCACATATCCTGCAAACCTGTCCTGTTAGGGGGACCCTAGGACCAGGGTTGGGGTCCACTGCGTTAAATACACTTATCCTGGCGATAACTCTTACATATCCAAACGTTAGAGTTCACTAGTGGATTGTGTCCTAAATGGGCGCAATGTCGCTATAGGTACCTTTCAACACGTTTTCCAGCAATAAAAGCAGTCAGATGTTTTCACATTTCAGATTGTAACCAGGGTGGGATATCCTAAAACCTTCATATACCACTTCTAAATAAAATGTCAGTATACCCACAGCCAGAATAGCTCAAAACCATAAAGTCTGTGTTTACATAAACTTATTACCTGTTTGGAAACAGCGATCTACAAGGAAAGAGCTTTACACTGTCCCACATTTGTGTCTTAGATTCTTATCTCAGGTTCCAAATAAGTTATTTCTTATTCATTTATATTTTGAAACAGAACAGATTATTTTATTTTATTTATAAAGGATTTTACCAGGAAGGATACATTGAGATTTCTCTCGTTTTCAAGCATGTCCTGGGTTCAAGAACATTGAAGTGTTACAGTTACAGAAATACAAAGTAATACAATGCAAGATATTTAAAAAAAACCAAAAAAACACAAATATACAGATTAACAGAAAAATATGTAGGAAATATAGTCACTAGGTTACAGGTTTACAGGTGCATTCTGTATTGAGGTATGTTAGTAAGGAGCTTTTGAGTGACTTAAGACTGGGGGAAGATTTGATGGTGTCTGGGAGGTTATTCCATAATTGTGGTGCTCTGTAGATCCTATAAAGGGTTAAATAAAACCAGTTGTACAAAAACAACTGACATTTGCCATGTTTTTATATCGTCTCAAACCAGCTGCTCTACATTCTTTTGCCCCGCTCTGCAAACGAAAATAAATCACTTTTCACTTGTTTGCAAAAAATACCTTTTTCTTTTGTCAACGTTGTTGTTCGACGTTTCCCCAAAATCACAAGCGTATTCCCCCTGACGATGATTAAAGTGTCCTCCGTAATTCTTTTTTAAAACATATTTTTATTCGTTTTGGGTCAGTACAAGTAATCCAGATGAGGCAAGAATAATGACAGATGTCAAATACAAACAGATAGCGTAGAACAAAGCGAAAAAAAATATACTTTGAAGAAACAAAATATAGTGAGATGAATAGATCCCCCAACCCATGTTTGGCGTATGACATTCTGTGACAGCAAAGCGTGAATGACAGCAATGGAAGGGGGGGAGAAGAACGTCTGAGCACTAATGTGTCTAGTGGGTTAACTAGGCCTGTGAAGAATAGCGCGCGCAATAGGGTGAAAATAAATTATTTCAACTGCAAGTAATACATTAGGTGCAATGCGGCCCCTCAAAGTTGTGTAGGAATAAGGGAAGCCATTAATGCCATCAATATAACGGGGAGGATGGGTGAGTCCTCGGCGTGCTAGGGTATAGAAAATGGGAGTAGGAGAAGCGGTTTGAAAGCGCAGGTTGTGGAGGATGGGGGACCATAAAGACGTCTGCCAAGGCAGCCGAAATCGCTTGCGAAGTTTAACCAAAGCTAATGTTGTAGTGGAGAACAATGGGTTAGAGCGTGGGGGGAGAGGAATAGCAGGGGAGTGGTGAGGAAGGAACGCCGATAATAAGGAGGATGAGGGAAGTAATGCGTGTTCCACCCGACGGTATAGTTGCGCGAAACTGATCTAAAACATTTTAAATATAAGCTAGAAAAAACAAAACTGGGGAGTAAACTCTATACAGAGAAAAAGAGATACATCATGGTGCAATATAACACACTAGGTGAAAGTAATCAGAGGCCCCCTTTATGGTTTGCACTCACAAGATGAATATGAATAGTAGGCACATAAATTTGTTACCGCTCCAAATGGATAAGTACAGCCGGAATGGTTACCCCGCCGTCACAGGAAATAGCACGCCAAGCTGGTTCCAATGGCAGTAAAAATTTATTGAAAAAGCATAAATGCCAACGCGTTTAGTCTATGAATAACAATAGACTTCATCAGTGCAAAAGAATAATGTTAATAGACATCAAATGATGCATATATAGTGTCCAAAATCAAGGCGCCCAACGATCCAGCTTTCAATTGAATCTTCTATATCTGGTTTCCTTGGGTCCTGTTGACGGAAATGACATCGCGGAATATCTTCAACGAAGTGCGCAGGAACGGAAATAAAACTCCTCTGGTCGACAAAACCTGCGTATACTTCTGGGAGATGTAGTTCGTCGTAAATATAAGCTAGAGCAGTTGCCCTGAAAAAAAAAATTGGGTTAGCCGCTGTTCAGACAGGAAAAAAACAAGAAACACAAAATAAACAGGAGACCAAAACACTAAATACAGTATCAAACCAACTAGTGGTCCCGCATGGTTGAGATAGGAATAGTTCGACAGCCAGGTCCTGGAGTGATGGAGCCATCTGTAAAACATAGTCAAAAACAGAAACAACAACAAGAAAGAGAAAAACTTAGAGAAACATAAGTAAGCTTTGGTGAACATGCCAATCCAGTCGTGGATCCCCGACCGACTTCACAGAGGTGTTGTTGAGCGGTAACGCCGCGAAAGTTCGGAGTCCACCCCCAAACGTAACTGGGCATCTGTCGGTACATCATAGAATGTGACTGGACCATTTGAGATGAACACGAAGACGTGTTTTGTATTGAAGAGTGAATCCAATGTTGGCCGCCAACTTCGTGCAGACCGGAGCGAATGCTTTGCGGCGGGCTGTCAAGGACACTGAAAAGTCTTGAAAGAGGTGGAAAGTAGTCCCTTGATAGTCCAGAGAGCCAGCCTTTCTATACGCCTGTAGAAGATCGGTTGTATTCGTGAAGTTGAGTAACATGAATAGAACAGTGCGAGGGTGGTTCGACGATGGGGAGAGATCAGGCCCCAAGCTGTGGACCCATTCAACTATCAATGGTGTATTATCAGTGATGCCCAACGCCGTAGGGAGCCAGGCGGCAACAAAGTACTGAAGTTGAGGGCCGTTCACAATCTCAGGGAGACCCGCTATATGCTGGTAGTTCTGCACCTCCTATGCTCCGAACCATCAAATTTATCCAGTGAAGTTGAGAGAAGTGAATCGTAAGATTCGACGGTCGGTTGAAGGGGTGTGAGTCCATCCTCCAGTGCCGATACTCTCCCTTTCACATCTCGTAAACGTTGAGCTTGAGAAGCAAGTTGGGAAAGTGTCAGGTCAATGGATGCCGACAGACAGCCCAATATTTCGTCCAGTAAAGAAGAAAGCATGGATTGGCTGTGAAGTTGGCCATCTGAGTGTTTGTATTAGACAGGGGTGCAACAGCTAGGTAGGGGCTGGACGAAACGCTGCCTGGATCTGAAAGCGATCAAGTTGAGGATCCGACAGGCGCTGGCGTCGATTTTCCCTGGGATTGGGTTGTTTGACGGTTGGAGGGTTTAGATGATGATGTGAGAAATTTGTCCACGGTGAATAGTGTCATAGGACGGTAGAGCTGTCATAAAGGCCAGAGAAGAGTGCCAAACAATATATCTTGTTTAGAAGTTGTGTCCATAAAAATTATAATATGGAGACAGTGCAGAGTGTCCATAAAAAGTATAATATGGAGACAGTGCAGAGTGTCCAGAAAAATTATAATATGGAGACAGTGCAGAGTGTCCAGAAAAATTATAATATGGAGAGAGTGCAGAGTGTCCAGAAAAATTATAATATAGAGACAGTGCAGAGTGTCCAGAAAAATTATAATATGGAGACAGTGCAGAGTGTCCAGAAAAATTATAATATAGAGACAGTGTCCAGAAAAAGTATAATATGGAGACAGTGCAGAGTGTCCAGAAAAATTATAATATAGAGACAGTGCGGAGTGTCCAGAAAAATTACAATGTGGAAGCAGTGAACTTCTCAGAGACCACCGGATAAATTAGTTTAGTAAAATTAGTAAAAAGTGAAAAAGGTATAATGTATAGATAGTGGACTCACTGGAGTCCACTGGAAAAATTGTGGTATGAAAAAAGAAACTAAAATTAAGGGTTTTCAGGTCCACAGATCTGGAGGAGGGCCAGGAAAAATTAACAGACAAGAGTAGTGGGTTTCGTAGAGAACAACAAAAAATCGTGTTAGGAAATCAATTACACACTTGAAAAGCAAAAGTTATTGATTAAGTGTAGTGGGCCCCGTAGGGTCCGCCATGACAAATTCCAGAGCTAGGTCCTAGCGTAGGACCAGTGACTAAGTGTACACTGTCTCCCGGTCACAGCAGGGGCCTGGGGTGGACACCGGAGCTGTAGGCCAGATACAGAGAGCAGGAGATGGCGACTAGCAGTAAGGAGAAAAATGCTCGGCTCGGACGGGCCTCCGTCGGAACAGAACTCCCAGTCAGTGCGCAGCGGCCCCCTATGTCCCGCCAAGAAGGAGATCGTGCTGCGGAAGGGAGCACGCAGGAACACCACTGCGGTCTCCCCGAACTTTCCTGGAAAGGCAGCAATACGTGGCGCTGAACGCGCACCGACCGCAGCCCAGGTTAAACAGCGGGGAGCGCCGGCAGACAGTGACCAATCGGGCAGCAAATGAGCAGGATCACGTCCCACCGTCCCAGAAAAGCAGATGGCGGTCGCCGACACAAGCAGGCTGTGGTCCGGGTAACAGGGAGAGCTTCACACCCGCAAACGCTGCAGGTATGGAAGCGGCCGAACATCGACCTGGGGATCTCCGGGGTTAAAGGGGGGAGAAAGTCCATATTCCCGGGTGGTAGGGAAGGTCAGATCATCTCAAATGTGGACGTGTAGGTGAATAAAGAGGCAAATAAACACCAAATTGCAGTCCTTGTACACAGAGCTTCTGTAAAATGCGGCCATCTTGCAGGCCCGACTCCCGGAAGTCTCGTCCTCTGTAATTCTTAAGGGGTTATTCAGAGAACTGATCTGCCACCGAAATGTCACCGAAGAGAGAATTTCCCCGTACGGTGGCATTTCGGGTCCATTCGGCTATTCAGAGAGCAGCCAGGTCATCAAATTTTGGCAAACTACCAGCAGGTACGGTGCCTGTTCGAGGGCAGTGAAATCCCCCATAGAGAAGCAATGGTTAATTTATTCACAGACACCGAAAAGCAGTAAAAAGTTGCCGAAGTGCCCTGCTGTTTGGTGGTTTCATTCGGCAGGTTTATTCAGACGAATCCCATAGGCTTCAATGTTAAAAATATTCCCGTTTTTATTCAATTTCTAATAAACCGTTTATTATTTTATTTTAATCTGCAGCAAAAAAGTCTCTTATTGATTTTTGACGCAGCGCACTCTGTACGTCAGTACTAGCGGTTTCACGTTCTCGAAAAAATGCGTTCGTTTGCCACTTGCGTTGCGCAGCCGCACTTTTGTGCGGCCGTTCTTCGTATGCTGCCCGGCATTGGACGTCATTTGCTGCTAGCACGGCCGTGATTTAGTGCTGCTAAACGCACGTTAATACTGCGTTAGTCTGACTTTAGCCTTAGTCGTATTGTTTTTTGGGGCTTTTTTACCCCGTTCGTCAGCTTGTTGGCTTTTTCCGGCGGCTGGTCTGCTCTGTGATTGGTGGCTCGTCGGTTTTTCCGATGTGTTCGGTGTATTTTTTGCAGCGGTTCCGGCGGTGAGTGTTCGATGAGTTTTTGGCGGGTGTTCAGTGGGTTTGCGGCGGGTTCTCCCTGCACTTCGGGGACCCTGCGGCGAATGCTGAATTCACCGCCGGGTCGGGGGACTTTGATTCCCCAAAGTGCGGGGAATGAGAGAGCACTGAAATGTCGGCGACATTTCGATGCTTTCTCAATAACCCCCTAAGAATAATGGAGGACACTTTTATCATCATTTTATACAAGTATTTTTGATGCTTTTTTTATTTCACGGTCGCAGCGCTGCTGTTTGTTTATGCACTTTGAAACATCACTGTTAAGTCACTTTTTATCAGGGTTATTCAGAGAAAGCCGAACTGACCCCAAAATTGTACCAAACGGTGAATCTCCCCATTCGGCTATTCAGAAAGCAGGCAGTTCGCTCTTCAGTCACATATTATATTTTATATATATTTGACCTTTTATTGTATATGATATATACACTGTATTGGGTTGCCTTTCATGGTTTTCACCGCAGTTTAATGCACATGTTTGGGACAATTTATTTTGCGGGTTTTAAACCCCATGATTTTTTTTTCTTTTTACCTTTTATTGTATTCTAATGAAATTCTAATGAAATTATCTCTGTGACGCGTTACATAGTAATGTCGGTGATTTTCTGCCCCGGGGCGTCCATTAATTTCTCCCTTGTGGCATAACTGATTACATTTTTTTCTCAGATTTGAGTATTTCGAGGAGGTTCTCGTGTATTCGTGACATTTACAAATTTGTACTCTAGCTATTGTAAGCATTTGATTTTCTCTTTCTGTTTCAGGCAGGTGTGTCTGCGACGCTTGTCATGTGTTTAAAATAGCTGTACGGCTCAGCAATCACTGAAAATATGTGCAAGAAGAATATTTTTTAATTAAAGCATTTGATAGAGTAACGGCTGTGATCCATAAGAATGCTGCGACTTCAATTTCACTCTCAATTTTTTAACTTGCTCCTCTGTGGGGCGTGCTATGCCATCCCTGCTATGGGTGAAACTGAATGCCGCTGGGTGGCAAAGCATGCCCCCAAGGCCAGTGCCAGCCTGTTTTGCGCCCTAGGCAAGACCAGCAACTTGCACCCCCCCACCCCTGAAAAAATTTTTACCTGTTGAAATGTGGTGGGGAAGACACACACACTGCAAGGGGGGACACTGTGCACGGGGGCCACACACGGTCCTTCTGTGCCACCTTACACCTCCGCTAGTTGGGTCCGGGATGAGTCTTTGCCTCTTTGTTTCCTCTGCCCTCTGTGCCTCTTTCTTTCCTCTGCCTCTTTCTTTCTTCTGCCCTCTGTGCCTCTTTCTTTCCTCTGCCTCTTTCTTTCTTTCTTCTGCCCTCTGTGCCTCTTTCTTTCCTCTGCCTCTTTCTTTCTTCTGCCCTCTGTGCCTCTTTCTTTCCTCTGCCTCTTTCTTTCTTCTGCCCTCTGTGCCTCTTTCTTTCCTCTGCCTCTTTCTTTCTTTCTTCTGCCCTCTGTGCCTCTTTCTTTCCTCTGCCTCTTTCTTTCTTCTGCCCTCTGTGCCTCTTTCTTTCAACTTTTTGTTCTTCTGTCTCTTTCTTTCCACTGCCTTTCTTCTGCCTCTTTCTTTCCACTGCCTCTTTCTATATTCTGCCTCTTTCCTTCCTCTGCCTTTCTTTCCTCTGCCCTCTGTGCCTCTTTCTTTCCTCTGCCTCTTTCTTTCTTCTGCCCTCTGTGCCTCTTTCTTTCCTCTGCCTCTTTCTTTCTTCTGCCCTCTGTGCCTCTTTCTTTCCTCTGCCTCTTTCTTTCTTTCTTCTGCCCTCTGTGCCTCTTTCTTTCCTCTGCCTCTTTCTTTCTTCTGCCCTCTGTGCCTCTTTCTTTCCTCTGCCTCTTTCTTTCTTTCTTCTGCCCTCCGTGCCTCTTTCTTTCCTCTGCCTCTTTCTTTCTACTGCCCTCTGTGCCTCTTTCTTTCCTCTGCCTCTTTCTTTCTTTCTTCTGCCCTCTGTGCCTTTCTTTCCTCTGCCTCTTTCTTTCTTCTGCCCTCTGTGCCTCTTTCTTTCCTCTGCCTCTTTCTTTCTTCTGCCCTCTGTGCCTCTTTCTTTCCTCTGCGCCCTTTTCTTTCGCCTTTTCATTCCTCTGCTTCTTATCTTTCTTTCCTCTGCCCTCTGTGCCTCTTTCTTTCAACTTTTTGTTCTTCTGTCTCTTTCTTTCCACTGCCTTTCTTCTGCCTCTTTCTTTCCACTGCCTCTTTCTATATTCTGCCTCTTTCCTTCCTCTGCCTTTCTTTCCTCTGCCCTCTGTGCCTCTTTCTTTTTTCTGTGCCTATTTCTTTCGCCTTTTTGTTCTTCTGCCTCTTTCTTTATTTCCTCTGCCTCTTTCTTTCTTTCCTCTGCCTGTTTCTTTCTTTCCTCTGCCTCTTTCTTTCTTATGCCTCTTCTTTTCCCTTTCTTTCTTTCTTTCTTTCTTTCTTTCTTATGCCTCTTTTTTTCTTTCATCTGCGTCTGGTGCCTCTGGTCTTTTTCTCTCTCTCTTTTTCTTTTTTCTTTCTGTCTGTCTTTCTTTCTTATGTTCCTTTCTCTCTTTCTTCTGCCTCTTTTTCTTTCATCTGCCTCTGGTGGCACCCGCATGTCATCTGGTGGCACCTGCGCGTTATCATAAGACGCCCACCTTCTGTGCCACTAGCAGGAGTCTGTGAGCCGCCACTGCGTGTTACACGAGCTGCATAATGAGTAATGGGTATAATAATGGAACCCGGGTTGGGGCCCTGCTGCACCCCTAGGTGGCAGTGCGCAATAGGCGGTCGCCTAGCTTGCCTAGTGGGAGCACCAGCCCTGCATGCCCCACTGGCATCTATGGGCCATGACAGGCCCGTTCGCCAGTTGGCACACAGCATTGACTGTCATGGGAAAGTCTGAACTCAGGTTGTTCCCCTGCAGCCAAAGACGCATGTCACACATCAGCTGCGTAGGCAGGCCGGAGGAGGCTTACTAGAACGCCCCCCCCATTCAGACACAACCCACCCAGTAATAGACACATAATTGAAATAACAGTTTAAGGCCAGGTGTACACGAGCGCGCCTAGTGCGCCTGTGCGTGCGCACTTACCGTCTCTCGTCGCAGCCATGTGACGCTGCGACGGGACCGGTCACAAGCTTTCGTGCATGCGCAACAAGTGGCCGCCTAGAAAGCCTCCTCGTCGAATGCGCTGAGGGGGGCAGGTGGGCGTCGAGTGAAAGGAACGTCCACTCTCACGGACGTTCCTTCCACTCTGAGTGCGCTCGTGTGCCCCCGGCCTAAAGGAACACGCTACTGAAAAATAGTGTCCTTTTTTTGCCCTTAAATAAGTCAGCAGAGGCTACTGACAGCCTGTATCGTATTATTTTTTATTTATTTTTCTTACTTTCAGATGCTTTTACTCACCTTTTCCCCCCTCACCTGGCGCTGCTCCTCCTCTTTAGCTCAGGGACTCCCGAACCCAGGGAAGTCCCTGAAGCTTTTCTGGGCAATTTGCGCTCCTATACAACTCACGTACCATAATAACCGCAAATTCCAAAAGCCTGGCTTTTGGTGATGCTGGATGGGGTGGAGAAATATCCTCCATTTCACCCAGCGATTTCACTAGATCGGTGAAGCTTGGAGGGGGTGGGCAGATGGGGGGAAACTCCACATATCCTGAGCACTTTATAAATATATAGTGAATGAGTAAACTGTCCCTTTCCTGGCAAAAAAAATTGCAATGTCACAATACTGCTAGAAAATGCAAGTAGTATGATGACATCTAGTGGTCAACTATAACAATACACCCTGAACACAGAGCAATTTAGCTTCAGGTCTTACAAGGACATCTAGGGGCAAAATCTAAAATTTACATCTAACTGGTAATGTTTGACCTATGGTGACATCTTGTGGCTAAATGGAACATTACACCTTTATCATATCGTGTACAGTTGGATGTAGCAATTGGAAAATAACATAATGTGGGAGGGAAACAAAAATTGCATTTTTTTTTAGGTCAAATTAAAAATATATTTCAATGTAGTGTAGGAACCGCAAATTGCGTAGTGCTATGAGACTTGCGCACTTTCTGTACGCAAGTTCTGTAGCGCCTGCACATAATGATCGGAGCTGCACGGGCATGTACAGAGCCGATCCATTGCTGCCTCTTCTCTGTTGCAGGTGGTCTCAGAGGGTGACATCAGCCGATCTCTGCGTCACATCACTAGTGACCGATCTGGTGACCAGCAGCCAGAAAATTAAAATTCCCAGCTGCTGATGATACTGGGTGGGGTGGGGGAAACTCCTCCACTTCACTGAGCGATTTCTATAGATCAGGGCAGCAGGGGGGGGCATTCCCCACATCCTGACCACATTAAAAAGACAAAGTCGTCAGGATGAGTAGAGCGTTCCTTTAAGTTGGGTTCCCAGTGAGAAAACCCATGAACAACAATGGTCTCAGAGCGGATTTGAGCCTCTATTTTGCGTGAGTGTATTTATATTCTGCATTTTAATCACATAATGATAGATATAGATATGCTACAACATGATTTTATTTTTGTATTTGTCTTTCCTCTGTGTATTCTGTCTCTGTGTGTGCGCAGCACCGCTGACTGCTATAAAATAATCTTAATTATTACTCATGCATGCCTTAACAGCCGCAAGCAGAAGCATTTATGCCTGACCTGAACCCTGCAGAGGGCTGCCTGGCAGAGCAACATGGGCACAAATCTGAGAGGTTTAGGTGTTTGCTTGTTTTTTAATAAATCCTGTCAAATGAAAAAGTAGGGAAGTAAAAAAAATTATCAAAATTTTTTATTTTACTGTTTTTAACTTTTTAATGTATAAAAGTGTGTTTATTTTTGGATATGATCAGGTTAAATAAGGATTAAAATAAAGCACACGGCACTACACTGGAGGAAGTCAGGATTTATAACATCAAACAGTGACTTATTCTTAAATAACATTACATTAGGTTCCACATAAGATACAGTTTACACAAACCCCATCACACAGACAAAGCATATACTGTACATAATCCGTTTGGTTCAATATTAACCGAATAGGAATGTAGTTGTTTATGAAAATGTAAAAAATGAAAACTCCAATCTTAGTGTACCTCAACCCCCCCCCCAATAGTCTGTCTCTTGTAAGTAACATTGGTTGAATTCTTCAGCAACAGTAAACATGCATACTTGTTTGCCTCCATTTCCTTTTCATTTATGCCCACATTCCCACATCATATACTTTTGATGCCATTCCTTTTCATTCAATCCATGTTCCCATTTCATTTTATTCCCCTGTCATCCCTCCATTTGATTTATACTGCATTCCTACATCATTTGATTAATGCCCCCACTCCAACTTCATTTGATTAATCCCCATTCCCATTTAATTTATGTTATGTCCCTATCCCCATTTCATCTGAATTGTGCCCACATTCACATTTCTTTATATTTATGCTCTCATTTCAGTCAATTAAATTCCATTCCAATTTTATTTGATTCACGCCCTTGTCCCATTTTATATGTGTTATACCCCTATTCCCATTTCATTTGATTTATGCTCCTATTGCATTTGAATTAGTCCACAATCCCATTTCATTTGATTTTTTTGCCCCATTCCAACCACATTTGATTTATGCTCCCATTGCTTTTAATTTAATCCCCAGTTCCCATTTCATTTGTGCTACAGTTGTGTTCAAAATTATTCAACCCCCAATGCTGTAAAGGGTTTTAGGGAACTTAGTGACATTTGTAATTGTATTCAGAATGAAATCCTACAAGGACTTTTTAAAGAACCATATGCAACTAAAATGACATCAATTGGTTTTGTAATACAGTAGTAAATGTTTCTTTTGTGAATTCTTCATTGACACAATTATTCAACCCCTTAAAGACTACCACTCTGAAGAACAGAGGTTCATTCAAGTGTTTTCAATCAGGTATTGAAAACACCTGTGGATGTCACGGAGCAGCAATAAAGCATAATAAGCACCAATTAGGCAGCTTTAAAATGACTGTGATACTCAGCTCCTTCTAGACATTTACTGGTGTGGTTACAAACATGGTGAAGTCAAGAGAATGGTCCAGGAAGACAAGAGAAGAGGTGATTACTCTTCACAGGAAGGGCAATGGCTATAAGAAGATTGCAAAGATGTTAAACATACCAAGAGAGACCATAGGAAGCATCATTCGCAAATTCAAGGCAAAGGGCACTGTTGAAACGCTACCTGGTCGTGGCAGAAAGAAGATGCTGACTTTGACTGCTGTGCGCTACCTGAAGCGTAGAGTGGAGAAAAGTCCCCGTGTGACTGCTGAGGAACTGAGAAAAGATTTGTCAGATGTGGGTACTGAAGTTTCAGCTCAGACAATACGGCGCACACTGCGTAATGAAGGCCTCCATGCCAGAACTCCCAGGCACACCCCCTTGCTGTCTCCAAAGAATAAGAAGAGTCGACTGCAGTATGCCAAAAGTCATGTGGACAAACCACAGAAGTTTTGGGATAGTGTTCTGTGGACTGATGAAACAAAATTAGAACTGTTTGGGCCCATGGATCAACGCTATGTTTGGAGGAGGAAGAACAAGGCCTATGAAGAAAAGAACACCTTGCCTACTGTGAAGCATGGCGGGGGGTCAATCATGCTTTGGGGCTGTTTTGCTTCTGCAGGTACAGGGAAGCTTCAGCCTGTGCAAGGTACCATGAATTCTCTTCAGTACCAGGAGATATCGGATGACAATGTGATGCAGTCCGTCACAAACCTGAGGCTTGGGAGACGTTGGACCTTTCAACAGGACAATGATCCCAAGCATACCTCCAAGTCCACTAGAGCATGGTTGCAGATTAAAGGCTGGAACATTTTGGAGTGGCCATCGCAGTCACCTGACTTAAATCCGATTGAGAACCTCTGGTGGGACTTAAAGAAAGCAGTTGCTGTGCGCAAGCCTAAGAATGTGACTGAACTGGAGGCTTTTGCCCATGACGAATGGGCGAAGATACCCGTAGATCGCTGCAAGACACTTGTGTCAAGCTATGCTTCACGTTTAAAAGCTGTTATAACTGTAAAAGGATGTTGTACTAAGTATTAAGATTGAATGTCACTTGGGGGTTGAATAAAACTGATAATGATGTGAGCACAGAAAAGACATTTGTGGTTATTTCATTATAAATGTTATGTTATATTTGTCTGACCTACACGTGCCTCTTTGATTTAATTGTAAGCAAGATGACTGAATGATCAAAATCAATGTCAAACTGGCCAAAACACTCAATTTCAGTGGGGGTTGAATAATTTTGAACACAACTGTATGTTGCTATTGCTATTTCATTTGCTTTATGCTTCCATTTCATTCAGTTTAATCACCCATTTCTATTTCATTTGATTTATGCCCCTTCCCACTTCATTTGCTTCATGCTCTCATTCCATTTGATTTGTTCCCCCATTCCAGTTTCATTTGATTTATGCCCCCATTCAGTATGACTAATTCTCCCAATTTATGCTTTGCCAGAGTCTGACTTGTTTGTATCTGTGGACTTGTGCTGTGTGTGCTTGCACCCGTGCTGTGTTTCTCAACCAGAAGTTCTCATATTAATGAATTCAGGGAAACATTGCCACTGTGCAATCTGATATGTCACGGGATCTGTTTCAAACTGATCTTGGACTTCAAAATGAATCTCTGCCTTGCCCCTGGCCCTGGCGGTCCCTGCATCTGTTACCCAGGCTTATACCATTATGTATTATACATGATGAGGGCATCTCCGGAAACAAATATTTCTATACAGAAACACTCGAGAGGAACTTTGTAACACATCCTGCTTCCCATTATTATATTTCTGCAGTTATTAAGCAAAGTTAATAATTCCTCCCCCATAGCTTTAATTTAATCAACTGGAATGTCGATGATACAAAACTTGGTAACATTATACTGTCTGAACATGATGTAAAGTCTCGGCAATAAAGTTTTATTAACTAGACCAGAGGTTCCCAACCCTGGTTCTCTGGGAGAACTGACTGGCCAGGTTCTAAGGATTACGTTGGAAATACAGACTGAATCCTGCAATCACTGGGCAGCAAACAATATCACCTGTGCTGTGCTGCAGATATCTGCAAACCTGGCCTGTTAGGGGGACCTGAGGACCAGGGTTGGGAACCACTGAAGGAGAGATAGGTAGCAGATTAGGTCTGAGAAAGTGTAACATTATGCATTTTGGCACCAAAAATAGTCAAACAACCTATACTATTGTCACGTCTGTTAGGGAGGACATGGTATTTGGGGAAGAGGAACCCAATGGCAGGTCATTAGGAGACCTCTAGATTCTCGATCAGAGGCGTATTCGAAGCAGTGGCGTCACTAGGGTTGGTGTCACCCGGTGCGGTAACTTATGGTGCCACCCCCCCCCCCGAGTTTTACGGATTTTTTTTTAACTACTCTTACTCCTAAATCAGTACTCCCATATAACACTGAATGCTCATACACACAGCGCACATTACTGTGAAGTTTATTGCTGTGGAGCTCTCTCGTGTGCTCACACAAATTCTTGCCAACTGCCAGCAAGTACGGTGCCTGTTCGAAGGCAGTGAAAGCACACATGGATATATATGGATCCCAGCAGCTCTGGATATATTGCCCCCAGCAGCTCACCCATGGATATATATTGCCCCCAGCTCACATATGGATATATTGCCCCAGTTCACAATAATATATTGCCCCCAGCAGCTCACCCATGGATTTATATTACCCCAGCTCACATATGGATATATTGCGCCTCAGCTCACATATGGATATATTGTGCCTCAGCTCACACATGGATATATTGCCCCAGACCAGCTCACACATGGATATATTGCCCCCAGACCAGCTCACACATGGATATTGCCCCAGCTCACACATGGATATTGCCCCAGCTCTCATGGATATGCCCCCAGCACACATGGATACTGCCCCAACTCTCATGGATATTGCCCCAGCTCCTCTCATGGATATTGCCCCAGCTCCTCTCATGGATATTGCCCCAGCTCCTCTCATGGATATACTGCCCCAGCTCCTCTCATGGATAATGCCCCAGCTCCTCTCATGGATATATTGCCCCAGCTCCTCTCATGGATAATGCCCCAGCTCCTCTCATGGATATATTGCCCCAGCTCCTCTCATGGATAATGCCCCAGCTCCTCTTATGGCTATGCCCTCAGCTCCTCTCATGGCTATGCCCCCAGCTCCTCTCATGGCTATGCCCCAGCACATGGATACTGCCCCAGCTCATGGATAATGCCCCAGCACATGGATAATTCCCCAGCACATGGATAATGCCCCAGCTCATGGATAATGCCCTAGCTCATGGATACTGCCCCAGCTCATGAATATACTGCCCCAGCACATGATATACTGCCCCAGCACATGGATAATGCCCCAGCTCATGGATAATGCCCCAGCTCATGGATATGCCCCAGCAGCTCATGGATATGCCCCAGCAGCTCATGGATATGCCCCCAGCTCATGGATAATGGCCCAGCTCACCTCCTGCGCCGCATGTTCTGCTCCCTCTGAGCGTCCGGCGGCGTGCAGGTTGGTCGCTCACCTGGGGGAGCCACGTGACCAGCAGCGATCGGCTGGTGACGTGTTTCCCCCAGGCGAGCGCCGAAGCTGCATAGCTTCAGACGCTCGCAGGGAGTGAACACGCGACGCAGGGTGAGACATCCGCCCTTAGGGTGACGGCATCACCCTAAAGGTGGGTGTCACCTGGTGTGGGCCGCACCCCACGTTACGACGCCCCTGATTCGAAGACAGCCAGATGGTCAGTCCAGGAACAAGGGAGCAGGCGTGTAGCGTGGTCAGAGACAAAGCCTGAGTTGATAGCCAGATGGTCAGTCCAGGAACAAGGGAGCAGGCAGGAAGTGTGAATGGAGGCAAAGCCTGAGTTGATAGCCAGATGGTCAGTCCAGGAACAAGGGAGTAGGCAGGAAGTGTGGTTGGAGACAAAGCCGGAGTTGATAGCCAGATGGTCAGTCCAGGAACAAGGGAGTAGGCAGGAAGTGTGGTTGGAGACAAAGCCGGAGTTGATAGCCAGATGGTCAGTCCAGGAACAAGGGAGCAGGCAGGAAGTGTGATCAGAGGCAAAGCCTGAGTGGATAGTCCAGGAACAAGGGCAATGAGGTGCAGAACACCGGATCAGGATGAGAGCAGAGGTCAGGAAGCCAGGGAATCTGATGGAGAGGAGGACAGACAGGAAACGGAGGAACAACAGGAGCTCCAGGTCACATGTCCAGGAGTATCTGAATAACTGAGCACTGAGGAAGGGGAGTGTTTAGTATTCATAGGACGTGTTGATGGGAAAGGTGCTTCAATGGTCCTCTGTGTCGAGTCGAGAGTAGGGATGAGCCGTATACCCCCCGAGTTCGGTTCGAGCCTGAACACGAACTTCCAATATGTTCGGGTCCAAACCCGAACCCGAACTCGAACCCAATGCAAGTCAATGGGGCTGAAAATTCAGTTTTTAGAGTGCCCTCCAAGAGGGCATATATGCTACATATTTGCCATAAAAGGTGTATGGGGGTCCGGGTAGTGCCCTGGGGGACAGGAAACAAGGACAGAAAGTTAAAAAAAAACGTTTTTAAAGGGACAGTGAGTTTTCCATGAAATAAGGGTTAAAAATAAAAACCAAAAATTCCTTCAAATTTTGTGCCTAGGAGGTCCCCATCCCCATAACCTGCCCGTGAAGTGGCGGATTTCTAGGATGTATAGAAACACTTAAAACCAAAAAAATGACGTTTCATATGATGGTAAATGCTTTTCCTTTAATCTATCCATAAACAACTGCTTGGGGCGGCAGCCTGTATGAAAAGAAGAGACATTTTCGTACACGCAGAAAAAGTTTACTGATTTTTTTGGCTAAATTATTGTGAAACTTATGCAGGCTTTGGATGAAAGTAACAATAGGTGCTTTAAAATTGGTCCTTTAGCATCCCCAACAGTGCCGTCACACCGTAACCCCTCTGAGGATCTGAATCTGATACAGGCGTCAGTGGCAGTGCACCCAGATATTGTGCCTTTAGTGCCAGGCATGCAAGTACTATCATACAGTAACCCCTCTGTGGTATTGTGGAAGAATGCAGGGGTGGACCATGTGGTCCTATATTGAAAAGTGTTTTTATTTATCTGTTAATGGGCGTCAGTGCACCCAGATATTGTGCCTTTAATGCCAGGCCAGCAAGTATCATCATACAGTAACCCCTCTGTAGTATTGTGGAAGAATGCAGGGGTGAACCTTGCGGTCCTATATTGAAAAGTTTTTGATCTGATAATGGGCGTCAGTGCACCCAGATATTGTGCCTTTAATGCCAGGCCAGCAAAGTATCATCATACAGTAACCCCTCTGTGGTATTGTGGAAGAGTGCAGGGTTGGACCCTGCGGTTCAAAAATTTAAAATGATATAAATCTGGCACAGGCGTCAGTGCAGCCAAATATTGTGCCTTTCATGGCAGCAAGTGCCTTCACACCGTAACCCTTTTGTGGTATTGTGGAAGAGTTCAGTGCTGGAGGTTTTATGAATGCAGAAGAGGACATCCCCGATCTATTCCGTTACGTCAGCATCAGGGGATTGATAGCTGCTGATCCAGGACTGATTCATTTTTATAAATGTCAGCCGGTCTACAGAGTCGGTGGACAGACGCACTCTTATGTCTGTGACAAAACCTCCAGCGGCACTGAACGTCCTTTCGGAAAGCACGCTGGATGAAGGGCAACCTAGTAGCTGCATAGCATATTGGCTAAGTTCTGGTCAGTGATCCAATCTCAACACCCAGTAAGCCAGTGGATCATCTGCTGGAAAGGTATCCAGGTCTGCCCTTGCCCCTAGGTAGTCCTGCACCATATGGTGAAGACGCTGGCAATGGGTGCCTACATTTGACGTCCTTGGGCGTCGTGGACTAAAAAATATTAAAAAAGCATCAGTCAAGCGGCCCTGGCCTTCACCACTATTCCTCTGATCACCCGCAGCCTCAGAAGCACGTGTGTCAGCACTCGATAATCTACCAGTGCCTGGAAAGGTGTTACACAAGTGTCGCTTTAGAGCGTCCTCAAGTTTTTTCATCCTTTGCTCCCTCTGTGCAGGCAGGATGAGCTCTGCAACTTTACCCTTGTATCGTGGATCAAGAAGGGTTGCCAACCAGTAATGATCCCTCTCCTTGATAGCACGAATCCTGGGGTCCTTTAGCAGGCTTTGCATCATTAGGGAGCCCATGCAGCATAGGTTGGAGGTGGCATTAGCTTCCGAGTCTTCCTGGTCAATGAGGATGACCGTATCGTGCACTTCCTCCTCCCAGCCACGCACTAGCCCTTCTGTTTCTGGGCACACAAAACCCTCCCTTGAGGAATCCCCACCTTCAATTAGGGATGTGCACCGATTTTTTTTTTGGTTCGATTTTTCGAATTTTTAAACTTTTCGATTCGGCTCGTTTCGACCACTTTCTGTTTCGATTCGGTTCGGCTCGATTCGTTTTTCAGGTACATTTATTTTTCGGAATATCGACCATTTTTCGTATTTTCGTGTCACTTTGCTCGTTTTTTGTATCGGCTTTTCGTTATTTCGGAAATTTTCGTTTTTTTCGGAACATCTGTTCTCCTCGTTTCAAAGCTGTCTAACTCTATTGCCCCAGCAGTCCAGCACATGGATTTGCCCCAGCACATGGATTTGCCCCAGCTCATGGATTTGCCCCAGCACATTGATTTGCCCCAGCTCATAGGATATTGCCCCAGCTCATAGGATATTGCCCCAGCTCACACATGGATTTGCCCCAGCACATTGATTTGCCCCAGCACATGGATTTGCCCCAGCACATGGATTTGCCCCAGCTCATAGGATATTGCCCCAGCTCACACATGGATTTTCCCCAGCTCATGGATTTGCCCCAGCACATGGATTTGCCCCAGCACATGGATTTGCCCCAGCTCATAGGATATTGCCCCAGCTCACACATGGATTTGCCCCAGCTCACACATGGATTTGCCCCAGCTCACACATGGATTTGCCCCAGCTCATAGGATATTGCCCCAGCTCACACATGGATTTTCCCCAGCTCATGGATTTGCCCCAGCTCATAGGATATTGCCCCAGCTCACACATGGATTTGCCCCAGCTCATGGATTTGCCCCAGCACATTGATTTGCCCCAGCACATGGATTTGCCCCAGCACATGGATTTGCCCCAGCTCATAGGATATTGCCCCAGCTCACACATGGATTTGCCCCAGCTCATGGATTTGACCCAGCACATGGATTTGCCCCAGCACATGGATTTGCCCCAGCTCATGGATTTGCCCCAGCACATGGATTTGCCCCAGCACATGGATTTGCCCCAGCTCATAGGATATTGCCCCAGCTCACACATGGATTTGCCCCAGCTCATGTATTTGCCCCAGCTCATGTATTTGCCCCAGCACATTGATTTGCCCCAGCACAAGGATTTGCCCCAGCACATGGATTTGCCCCAGCTCATAGGATATTGCCAGAGCTCACACATGGATTTGCCCCAGCTCATAGGATATTGCCCCAGCTCACACATGGATTTGCCCCAGCTCATAGGATATTGCCCCAGCTCACACATGGATTTGCCCCAGCTCATGGATTTGCCCCAGCACATGGATTTGCCCCAGCACATGGATTTGCCCCAGCTCATAGGATATTGCCCCAGCTCACACATGGATTTGCCCCAGCTCATGGATTTGCCCCAGCTCATGGATTTGCCCCAGCTCACACATTTGCCCCAGCACATTGATTTGCCCCAGCACATTGATTTGCCCCAGCACATGGATTTGCCCCAGCACATGGATTTGCCCCAGCTCATAGGATATTGCCCCAGCTCACACATGGATTTGCCCCGGCTCATGGATTTGCCCCAGCACATGGATATGCCCCAGCACATGAATATGCCCCAGCACATGGATATGCCCCAGCACATGGATTTGCCCCAGCACATGGATTTGCCCCAGCACATGGATATGCCCCAGCTCATGGATTTGCCCCAGCACATGGATTTGCCCCAGCACATGGATTTGCCCCAGCACATGGATTTGCCCCAGCTCATAGGATATTGCCCCAGCTCACACATGGATTTGCCCCAGCTCATGTATTTGCCCCAGCTCATGTATTTGCCCCAGCACATTGATTTGCCCCAGCACATTGATTTGCCCCAGCACATTTACAAATACAAAATTTACAGAATCAGCGATATAACCGATAATAGTTAAATGTACGATGTTCAGAATTACCGAAATGGAACCGAAATCCCGAATGGAACCGAAATCATGAATAGAGGGAAAATAAATTTCGATTTGACACACTTCAAGTCCATTCGAAAATTCCGAAAAATTTTCGATTCGGCTCGGAAAACATTTCGGATCTGCTGTTTTCGGATCAAAAAAATTTTGGAAATTCGGCCGAATCCGAAGACCCAAATCGGGAAATTTCGTGAAAATTCCGAAATTCCGAAACCCGAAACGCACATCCCTACCTTCAATGCCCCCACTACTTAAATATTCCTCCTCCTCCTCATCCTCCTCCTGTCTGATCTGAGTAGGACCCACTGGAATGCTGTCTGCGGAAAGACTGGGGCCTTGAGAGCTAGGTAAGGCCTCCTCTTCCTCCCGCTGCTCTGCCTCTAGAGCCACATCTATAATTTCCCGCAGAGTGTGCTCCAGCAGGAACACTAAAGGAATTGTGTCACTGATGCATGCACTGTCCCTGCTCACCATCCTCGTTGCCTCCTCAAATGGTGACAGTACAGTGCATGCATCCTTGATCATCAGCCACTGCGGGGGAGAAAAAAAAACAAGTTGACCTGAACCTGTCCTTGTGCCATACTCACACAGGTACTCGTTGATGGCCCTCTGCTGCTTGTGCAGATGCTGCAGCATTGCTAATGTCGAGTTCCACCTGGTAGGCATGTCACAGATCAGACGGTTTGTGGGAAGGTGGAATTCTCTTTGAATTTCTGCCAGGCGAACGCTTGCTGGGAATGACCGTCTGAAGTGGCTGCAGACTTTTCTGGCCTGGATGAGAAGCTCTGGCAGCCCTGGGTACGTGGTTAGGAAACGCTGTACCACCAGATTTAGGACGTGTGCTAGGCATGGTACATGCGTCAATTTACCCTTGCATAGGGCGGAGAGAAGGTTGCTGCCATTATCGCAGACGATCATTCCCAGCTCAAGCTGGCGTGGTGTTAACCATCTCTGCACCTGCCCCTGCAGAGCTGACAAAATTTCTGACCCGGTGTGGCTCCTGTCCCCTAAACAAACCAGCTCAAGCACAGTATGGCATCTTTTTGCTTGAGCCATTGCGTAGACCCTGTCAGGCGTCGGTTTAACTGCCACTTCGCCAGAGACAGAGAAGGAGGAGGAGGAAGAGGTGGTGGTGGTGGAGCAGACAGACCTCATACAAACTGCTTTCTGGAGGCATGGTGGATGAACAAGCTCCAGCACAGAGCCCCGTCTTGGATCCCTCCCAGCTGCAATCACATTTCCTTCACAGCACACTGGGTAACTCTAACGACCCTGTCCATGCCTGCTGGACCACGTGTCTAAAGTCACATGCACCTTGCTGCTGACTGCCTTTCCCAATGACTGGATAACATTGTCTTCCACGTGCTGGTATAGTGCTGGAATGGCCTTGCGTGAAAAGTATTGGCATTTTGGAACCTGCCACTGTGGTACAGCACATTCAGCAAATTCACGGAAGGGAGCAGAGTCCACCAGCTGGAAAGGCAGCAGCTGCAATGCGAGTAATTTTGCTAAGCTGGCATTTAGACACTGTGCTTGGGGATGGTTGGGACTATTTTCTTTCGCTGCAGCAGCTGCGGCAACGTAATCTGACTGCGTAAATCTTCAGATACTGGGATGATGTCACATTGTGAGGAAGGACCTGGTACATCCATTACTGTAGCATCATCCCTGTCGGTGGAGGTTGTAGGCAATGACATGGCAGGACATACAGTGGGGGTAGAGACAGATGAGGAGGAGGAGGACCTACGCAAAGTTTTGCACCAACGGGATGTGTGGCACTTGTTCATATGTCGCCTCAAGCACGTGGTACCCAAGTGTCCGGTATCTTACCCACGCTTAAGCCTCATCTGACATAGATTACAAATAGCAATGCTGCGCTCTACTGCACATTTCTTAAAGAACTCCCAGACAACAGAGTTCCTGCATGTGTTTTTTGAGACAACAGCGCTCTGCACCGGAGCAGCTCTGACATGTGATGCCTTGGACTGGCTAGTGCTACGGTTGGTCACAGAGGATGTTGTGCCTCGTGTTTGCTGTGCCTCCTCCTCCGCCTCTTCCTCACTTAATTCCTCTGTTCGATCTGGCACCCAGGTGGAGTCAGTGACCTCATCATCATTGTCATCTTCACCCCCTATCTCCTCGTCACTGGAGCCAACTTTGCAGTATGCTGCAGCTGCTGGGGCAACATGAGTGCCAGTGATTTGTGTGTCATCACTGGCACCCCCTTCCTCTAGGTTGATTATACTCCCTTGCTCAACCTCAGAGATTGAATCAGAGCACTGTACTTGCTGCGCATCCTCAAGCAGCATGTCACTCTCATTGTAGTCAAACAATTCAGCTGACTCCTCTGTGTGTGATAGCGAGGCTACGGCAGGAGTAGCTGTGGACATGGAGGCTGCATTAGATGCTTTGGCAGCTGAGGTGGACTGTAAAGCATTAGAAGCCTGGCTGGCAGAGGACTCGGAGGATGAGGATGGCCTGGTTAGCCAATCCACCAAGTCCTCTGTATGTTGCTGCTGCTTAAGACGGCCAGCACCAGTTAGAAAGCACAAGCGTGCCCCTGCAGAGGATGCACCACGTCCACCACGACCAGAGGCACAGCCTCCCGACACAGGGGCTGCTTGCCCTCTTAACTGTGTCTGGGTGCGTCTGCCTGTCCTTTTTGTTCTTTCAGACATGGTGAGTGATATATAGATTAATATATACAGAACTCTGATTCAACTGTGGTATAAAGATTTAAAGAACTCTGGTATAACTCAGTGAGACACACTGATAGCTGGCAGCCAGTGACGAGACACAGATCACCTCAATTCACAAATGTTTTGTAGAAATTAGTGAGCTCCAAAATACTGCGTGGTACTGGATGTGTCACGAGACACAGATCACCTCAATTCACATATGTTTTGTAGAAATTAGTGAGCCCCAAAATACTGCGTGGTACTGGATGTGTGACGAGACACAGATCACCTCAATTCACAAATATTTTGTAGAAATTAGTGAGCCCCAAAATACTGCGTGGTACTGGATGTGTGACAAGACACAGATCACCTCAATTCACAAATGTTTTAAAGAAATTAGTGAGCCCCAAAAAGACTTGCTGGCTGTGTGACAAGACACAAAAGATCACCTCAATTCACAAATGTTTTAAACAAAGTTGTAAACCCCAAAAAAACTTGCTGGCACAGTGACAAGACACACATCACCTAAATTCCCTGATATTTGGTATAAATGAGACCTCTCAAGACCCCCCCAGTAGCGTGGCAGATCGACAGTAACAAGACACAACTATCTCCTCTGAAATCTCCTCTGAAATGCGTGCAGAAGCGCTGCGTGGAAACGTTATATAGTGTGCTGCGGGACTTAGCTCTGTGAGCCCATGATTGGGCAAAATTTGCCAAATCAGGACTCTGAGCGGTGATTGGCATAGTGTTGAACCAGTCTTGCACCAGACCTGTGGTCAGGTGCAAGGCTATAGCCAATTACGAGCTTCAGGTCAGGGGGAAAATGCATTGTGGTCGAACATGCGGCGAACACCCGGAAATGTTCGGTGTTCGCGATCTAATCGAACAGGCTAAGTTCGGGTCGAACTCCGAACCGTCCGAACCCGAACAGCTCATCCCTACTCGAGAGGCAGGGAATCCTCACAGATGCAGGCATAGTCGCTTCAGAGCCTGGGCAGTGGCCTGGAGTAATGATTTCATCAACCTGCGCAGCCAGCCTTATTCTGACAGGGCCCATTAGAGTTGTATCCGCTCTGTGCGTCTTTAGCCTCATACAAGCATGGCAGTTTGGGAGGATGACGCATGTGCGTCAGTGTGGGGATCTTGTGGCATGAAGATGACAGCTACTTGCTCACGTGGTAGCCAACACCGCGGCCACAATGAAAGGCTGGCTTTGTCAGCAGAGGAGGTGCGGGGACAACCCCAGGGACGTCTGGATACCAGAGCGGTGAGTCCCTGTGGATCAGGACAACAATAAAGGGGACTGAGGTGGGGAGGCGAGAATGAAAGTGATCGGAGTATAATTGTAGACAATAAGCTTTGTTCGGTGCACAATGTCAGACAGCAGCTGCAAAAGCCACTCCTGCCATGTATGAAGAGGTATCGGTTCATGTGATGAAAAAATAATTTTACCTCTTTACAAAGCAACAGCAAGACCACTGATAAAACATACAAGAATTACAGTTTAATGCAATGGCTGTTGATAAAAGGAGAAATCCCACTGACATTATCGAATTAAGAGGGAACCGTTTCCCGTGTGGGCATAACAGAGGGAAAGTCGAACTCTACGGCCAGTGATGACGTATCAGGACATCCAAGCAAAGGAGCACCTTCACCTTCACCAGTATTTTCAGGATTCTCTGATGCATTTCGTGGTTTGTTCAGCTGTTTCTTCACCATATCGTGGATTTCCTTAGTGACTTTCTGCATATTAATATCATTTCCGTCAGTCATGTGGTCACTGAATTTTTCTGTGACAATCTCCTGACTTATTGCTTTTGCTTTCTCTTCTATAGCTTTGTCAACCACTATAAGCAGGTTATTCTCACACTTGTTATGGTAGAAGTCTTGTAAGCAGTCACACTCTGAGCAACACGCAGGCTTCGAGGCAATGCACGACGCTATGATTTGTAAGACCAGAAAGAAACAAATCAGGCAGAGAATTACCATCTGCGAAATAAGAAAAAAAAAAAGTAAAATAAAATGCAACTTAAATGTGAAAATAAGGCATTCAACGGTTCTAGACAGTAAAAATTACTTAAATTATCCACAAGGTAGAGGAAGGGAGTATATTTAAAAGGAAACAAAATAGCAAAACAAGAGGACATAGTCTTAGATTAGAGGGGCAAAGGTTTAAAAGTAACATCAGGAAGCATTATTTTACTGAGAGGGTGGTGGATACATGGAACAGTCTTCCAGTTGAAGTGGTAGAGGCCAAAACAGTAATTGAATTTAAGTAAGCATGGGATAGGCATAAGGCTATCCTAAACAAAAGATAAATCCAGGTAAAGTATCCATGTAATTGGGCGACTAGATGGGCCGAAAGGTTCTTATCTGCCGACATTTTTCTATGTTTCTATATGAATACAAAGTTTCCAATGCCGCCATTTTTGCAGTTCAGGTCATATGGTATAATATCATAACGTGATGCCGCCAGCTTAGAGCCGTTAACAGCGGCTTGTAAATGGTTAAATTGTCCGCAAGACATTATCCATTTGTGGCTCACTACTATATACTGTATATATATATATGTATACACATGTCTGCGGAGGTATTTATATATATATATATACCCCCACAGACCTATGTATACTGTATATATACACACACATATATCCCCATAGACATATATATGTGTCCCAGAATTCCTTGCTGCATATGGGGAATGTTGCACAGGAGCTCTGGGATGCAATTCTTTGAATTTCTGTGATGTGCAAGTGGCTTCTGCAATAATAAACACACTTATTCTAGTGTGGAGTCTTTTTATCTCACTTTTTGTCCTCCACCACAACCCTTGTAAGCAGGGCTGGCCCAAGCCATTGTGCTGCCTGGAGCAAAGGATGAATTGCTGCCCCCCCCCCAAAATGTTGTGTCGGTGTGTATGAGAGTATCACAGAGGCCACAGCAACAAGACTCGGGACAACTGTATTTTAGCTTTGTAAATTATTACGTGTGTGTCCGTGTTATGTGTCCCTCAGTGTGTGTGCCGGTGTTATGTGTCCCCCAGTGTGCATGCCCGTGTTATGTGTCCCTCAGTGTGTGTGCCCATGTTATGTGTCCCTCAGTGTGTGTGCAAGTGTTATGTGTCCCTCAGTGTGTGTGGCCGTGTTATGCTGCCCGTGTTAGGTGTGGGCACACATATCAGGGGTACACACTGT
Source organism: Leptobrachium leishanense (assembly GCA_009667805.1). Lineage (NCBI taxonomy): Eukaryota > Metazoa > Chordata > Amphibia > Anura > Megophryidae > Leptobrachium > Leptobrachium leishanense. Next base: position 148,178,433 of record CM019070.1, on the reverse strand, counting down.
GGGACGTATAACACGGACACATAACACTGGCACACACACTGAGGGACGCATAACACGGGCACACACACACACTGAGGGATACATAACACGGTTGCAAACACACTGAGGGACACATAGCACGGATACACACACTGAGGGGCACATAACACAGGGGCACACACACTGAGGGACACATAACACAGATACACACACTGAGGGGCACATAACATGGGGCACACACACTGAGGGACACATAACATGGGCACACACACACTGAGGGGCACATAACACAGGCAGACACACTGAGGGACGCATAACATGGGCACACACACTGAGGGACACATAACACGGGCACACACACACTGAGGGACGCATAACACGGGCACACACACACTGAGGGACACATAACACGGACAGACCACATGGCACCCCTGTACGTCCCCAGCTGGAATGAATTTCTTGCAGCCAGCCTGCCACGTGCCAGCCTGAGTGCGAGCAGGCGGCACCAGCGGCTTCCCGGTTGCTTGTATCTGCGCTGAGACACGTGGCGCCATACAATCCCCCTCTTTTAGCTTGGCGGGCGGCGCCCCCCCTGCACTATGTTACTGGCAGGCCGTTACTGACAACCTCTTTGTCAGTCTCATTCCAAACCCATGATGTAGAACGATGGAGTCTTAATGTTCTACTGCTGCAGAACTTCACTGGGGTGAGAGGGAGAGAGAATGGGATCCCCCCTAACTCTCACATAGACCTCAATCATGCACAGAAAGACTTGCTGCTGCAGAAACTCTTTGGGGTTACCGAGATCCCTCTCTTGGCATATAACCGCAACAAACAAAAAAATAATCAATGTCCATACTGTAGATCCGGTTTTAAAACTCTTTGGTGTCAGTGTACTGGAGTTATGTCATGTACAGAGGGGAACCTGCCCGACCAAATTTGCCGCCTGGCGCGGGTGCTCCACCCTGCACCATGGTCGGGCCAGCCCTGCTTGTAAGCACTGATTTACCCTACTGTTCTAGCATCCACTGCAACTGGTCATCATGCCTAGCTCCTAGCTGATGAGGGTCCAACAAACCCGAAACAGCACTGTCCTAGGAATGGCTTTGACCGATAAAAGTATCGGTACTCTATCAGTTAGTACCTGAATAAAAAGTATCGGTACTTGAACTCGGACTTAAAAAGTGGTATCGGTGCATCCCTACTTTTTGTTACATTGATGATGGGAGCTGCTCCTTGCAGCTTCTTTACAGTAATCCAGGCTGACTGGGTGAGATCTCAGAGAAATTAGTATCTCCTTGGGGGAAAAGATCAGTCTTGCTTTAGAAAAGTATGTAGGTGTGTTTGTCTTGAAAGGTAATGGAGAAGTATTTGTGACCCATAAACCTTCACGGATCATCCTTAAAATCTGGTTTATGAGGGGTAATTGAGGACCAGGTACAGCTGCCCTAGAGGACCATGTTGTTTTAGCTGGGAACTGTTATTCTGTGTGATGGTGATGAAGGGGTCATGATCTATTCATAATGTAAGTTGTTGAGTTAATGGAGTTATTGCACGTGGTACAGCGGACAAACACAGCCTGGTTTCCTTTTAAAATATAATTAATTTTATTAATCAAAATTAATTACGGTTCAGAAAGAAAAACAAACTAAAATTAAACTTGGTAAAAACCAACAAATAATGACATGAATTCCAGACACTTGTAATTTACTTTCTGTGACTTTTGTTAAATAAAGATAGAAAAACTATGTAATAACGCCCCAAAAATGTACAATACCTGTGAGATAGGAATACTGACAGTTACGTCAAAGCCGCTGCTTTCAATGCATTTCAAGAAATCATCATCCAGTAGTAAAATAAAGACCCAGATCATTGGAGCCTGTAAGGCAAACAGGATCTCATATATGTATCGGCAGGTTGCGAGTACTTTACAGCATGAATGACTTTGTTGCGTAGTTGAACTTATAAAATTTTTCCCTCCACAGCGAAGTCGTAGATGTAAAGCGCAGAGAGGAACACACGGCGCAATTAGAAACACAAGACTGAAAGGTAGTCGCAGATCCTCCTTTTTGGGACATGTATTTTGTTTTTCCAAAATTGTCTCCAAAGCCAACAATAACGTAACAATAGCCAATGTTCTGGCAAGGCTGTAATTAGATCGGAGAAGGTCTATCAGTTGCGGCATCTTCTCTCCCTCTGGAAAAGAGACCTGATCCCGCGTGAAAGTCAAGTAGTTGTGTAACTGTGGATCGCGTTTGAAAGTGACACAACCCGGTTATTTATGGTGACACCTCCACCCCCTGAAAACTCTCGTGTCTCATCAAAACACTGAAATGAAAGGGAAAGGTATTTGTTTAATGTGTGTGATTGACATCAGAGCTCATAATCTATAATGACACCCGTCACACAGCATACCTTCTCGAGGCAAGTGACCGGGGCGACTATCAAACGACTTCTTACTAAACACGATGAACCTGTCTGATTCCAGCTTAACCGAAGCACCCTCAGATCACCACCTGGTCTAATGGACAGACGGAGACTTGGCCAGTGTCTCGCATCCACTGTGAAATTTGGTGGAGGATCGGTGATGATGTGGTGGTGCTGCTGCAAGGCTGGAATGAGGCAGATTCATCTTTGTGAAGGACACATGAATCAAGCCACATACAAGTTTATCTGATGTAAAACTTGCTTCCATCTGCAGGACAATGTTCCATCCACACCACAGAGCCAGGTTATTCAAGGTGTGAACAGAGAATCACTGGCTATAGACCATTTCATGACCAGCCCCAATCCTCTATACCCCTTACATTGCTTTCTATACCCCATAAAAGAAAAAAAATGTGTATATTTAGGGATAGTACATCTGCTTATTTTAGGGTTAGGGTTGCTTTTAGGTATAGGGTTAGTATTAGGGTTACTGTTTTTGATTGTTGTAGTGTTCGGATTATTTCTAGGGATAGGGTTAGTATAAGGGTTACTGTTTTTGCTTGTTTTAGTGTTAGGGTTACTTTTAGGGATGGAGTTAGTATTAGGATTAGGGCTACTTTTAGGTGTAGGGTTGGTATTAGGGTTACAGTTTTTGATTGTTAGGATTATTTCTTGGAATAGGATTAGTATAGGGTTAGTATTAGGGTTACTGTTTTGCTTGTTTTAGTGTTAGGGTTACTTTTAGGGATAGAGTTGGTATTAGGGTTAGGGTTACTGTTTTTGCTTGTTTTAGTGTTAAGGTTACTTTTAGGTGTAGGGTTAGTATTAGTGTTAGGGTTACTCTTAGGTGTAGGGTTAGTATTAGTGTTAGGGTTACTTTTAGGTGTAGGGTTAGTATTAGTGTTAGGGTTGACTATTGCAATAATCTCTTATCTGGCCTCCCTCTGTCCCGCCTCTCCCCCCTACAATCCATCCTGAACGCCTCCGCCAGACTAATTCACCTCACCCGCCGCTCTGTCTCTGCCGCTCCCCTCTGCGAGTCCCTTCACCGGCTCCCCATCCACTGCAGAATTAAGTTCAAAATCCTTACCCTGACCTACAAAACCCTCACTAACTCAGCTCCCCACTACCTGTCCTCACTAATCACCAAATACACCCCAGCCCGCTCCCTAAGGTCAAACAGTGACCTGCGCCTAGCTTCTCCCCGCATCACCTCTTCCCATGATAGACTGCAGGATTTCTCACGCGCAGCCCCCACTCTCTGGAACGCTCTCCCTCATATGGTCAGACTTTCCCCTAACTTCTCTTCCTTCAAACGCTCCCTTAAAACATTCCTATTTAGGGAAGCCGACCACCCGACTCACTGACGCAACCATCAATCACTCTCACCTTACAGTCCTCTCCTCCTGTTTCCAACCCCAACCCTCCCAGATTGTGAGTTCCTACGAGAATAGGGCCCTCATCTCCTCCTGTACTGTTTGTCAAATGTTGTACAATGTATTATAACCCTGTCTGTACTGTGCCTATAGTACAGCGCTGCGGAATATGCTGGTGCTTTAAAAATAAAGAATAATAATAATAGGGTTACTTTTAGGTGTAGGTTAGTATTAGTCTTAGGGTTACTTTCGGTATAGGGTTATTATTAGGGTTAGGGTTACTTTTAGCTATAGAGTTAGTATTAGGGTTAGGGTTAAAAGTTTTTGATTGTTTTAGTGTAAGGGTTACTTTTAGGTGTAGGGTTAGTATTAGTGTTAGGGTTACTTTCGGTATAGGGTTAATATTAGGGTTAGGGTTACTTTTAGTTATAGGGTTAGTATTAGGGTTACTGTTTTTGATTGTTTTAGTGTTAGGGTTACTGTTTTTGATTGTTTTAGGGTTACTTCTAGGTATAGGGTTACTGTTTTTGATTGTTTTAGGGTTACTTCTAGGTATAGGGTTAGTATTAGGATTACTGTTTTTGATTGTTTTAATGTTAGGGTAACTTCTAGGTATAGGGTTAGCATTAGGGTTAGGGTTACTGTTTTTGCTTGTGTTATGCTTTCAAACACCTAGATCAGGGTTTCTCGACTCCAGTCCTCGGGACCCACTACAGGCCAGATTCTGCAGATCACCTTGGGAAAATGCAGACTGAATACTGCAATCACTGAGCAGCTAATTAGATCACCTGTGCTGAGCTTCGGATATCCCACAAACCAGGCCTGTTAGTGGGTCCTGAGGATACGAGTTGAGAAACACTGACGTAGATGATGATGTCCGGACTTGTGCAATTTAAATTAACATTGTGGAACATGCGAACGGTTATCGTCAATGCAGATCCAAAGGATATCGCTTTTAAAATGTAAATTTTTCAACTATTAATTGCTTGCAAATTATTAATTAGTTAATTAATTAAGAATAAGTAAAATAATTATTATTTATTTAAACTAATGGAACAAATAAAATGTAAACACGTGGATCCCGATTTTATTAAATAGCCGTCCCCACCTCTTAATTCAGGACACTCCAATCCCACAAGTCAAGGCGTGTGTTTCTTGCCTGTGTGGGATTTGCGCACATATAATGGGACACTCTAAAGATAATGGGTGCACTGGAAGGTGAAAACCTTGTCCCTTCTGCCACACCTCACCCATCGGAATCCCACCACTAGTTTAACCCTAGAGTGTCCTTTATACTCACCTTTTAATGGAGTGCTTGATCCGCAGCTCGCTGTTTCTGTTAGACCTGTAGCTGTCAATGTCAAAGTTCTGGTGGTGGTGGGACACTATCTCAGCATTCAGCCAATACAATGACTCTCAATCCAAACCATTGCCTGGTCAGGAATGTGCAGAGCAGTACATTCCTGACCTAAACATTGGAAGGCTTTCCAGTGTAAGGTATTAACAGCTGTCCAGAGAAGAGGGATTCCCCATGTTCAGAAGGCTGAATTGACCTTCTGGGTCAACCACGTAGGGGAGTGGGAGGTGGAGAGGGGAAGTGATAACCCTGTCACCCATCACTACCACTTGAAAATCTTTAAAAGGGCACGGCAGCAAGAGAATCGCTATAAGAAATGTTTGTGTATATACTTTACATATTTGTCTGTGCATGTCACGTGTCTTTCTGTTCATGTCACATGTTTAACAATAACACCAATTGCCAAGAAAGCTGTAAGTTATATGTGTTTGTGGGGAAAAAAAAACAGAAACACCAACCTTTCTTAATGGAATGTTATCTGTCCCGCGCAGCCTTTTATGGGAAGGTTTGATATATGTGAAGTATTTATCCGTAGGTAACAAAGTGATAAATAAATACCAAAATCAAGGGTTTTTCACATTTGTAACTCAAAAATGCAAATACTAATGTCTTAAGATGCAACAAAAACAGTGCTTCCTCCCTAACAACACGCACAGACGAGCGAAAGCGAAAGAGAATAAAACTTGTTATGCCTATAAGCGTTTATAAACGTGGCAACAAAAACACTTGAACAGATATGCGTTATATATAATTATATAATCTGTTACACATCTGCAACTGATCAAAACTCTTTACTTACAAAACAATAAGGCTGGGTTCACACCTGCGCGTTTTTTGACGCCCGTATCGCGCAAACGTAAAAAAACATGCAAACGCCAATAACAGCGTGTTCATGTCTATGGCTGCGAACGCTCTGCAATACGCCCCAAAGAAGCTCCTGTACTTCCTTAGGCGTAGGACGTTTTACAGCGCGTTCCTACGCGCTGTAAAACATCCAGGTGTGAGAACGGGCCCCATAGGAAATCATGGGATTTCTGTGTTTAGGCGTTTTACAGCGCACAGAAACGCGCTAACGGGTTATTCAGAGCTGATCTGGCCCCGAAATGTCACCAAACAGTGAATTTCCCATACGGTGACATTCGGGGACATTCGGGTATTCAGGTAGCAGGCAGTTCCCAAATTTTGGCGAACTGCCAGCAAGTACAATGCCTGTTCGACGGCAGTGAAATTCCCCATAGTGAAGCAATGGTTAATCTATTCAGAGAACACTGAATAGCAGAAAAATGTCAGTAAAATGCCCTGCTGTTCGGTGTTTTCATTCGGCAGGTTTATTCAGGCGAATCCCATAGGCTTCAATGTTAAAAAATATTCCCGTTTTAATCCAATATCTAATAAACCATTTATTATGTTAATCTGCAGCCAAAAGTCTTTATTTATTTTTTAGGATTTTTTAGGTATTTTTCGGCAAAAATCTTTTTCCAATTTTGTTTTAAATACAGGTTTTTCTTTTTTCTATTATTTTTTAATTTTTATTTTTATTCATAGGATCTTATATGTTAATTCCAGACATTTTCGTCCAGTAGGTTTTTTGCAAACAGCGTTTCAATTTTGACACTTTCAATCGTTTTTTTTTTTCTTAACTGCCCGGCGGCTTGCCTGCTTTATCCTGCAGCTGGTCGCCGCTGTGTTTGGTGGCTCGTCAGCTGCTTGCTGGTGCATTTGGGAGCTGTCTGGTGGGGCGGCGGCTGGCGGGTTTGAGGCAGCGGTCAGTGGGTTTGCGGTGGCTGTCCAGCCGGTTGGCGGCTACATTCGGCATCCGATTCGCCGCACTTTGGGGACCCTGTGTTGAATAGAGAATTTACCGCAGGGTCAGCGAATTGTACTAGTCGAAGTGCGGCAAATCAGAGTGCACCTAAATGTCGGTGACATTTCTGAACGTGTGAATTGTGTCCGTCAGCGACTAGTCAATGTTAGGGCAGAACGGAGAGTGGCAAGACTGGTACAAGACAACAGAAGGGCAACAGTGCATCAAATGACTGCAGATCTTAATCAGGGATCCTCTCAAATGATCTCTGAACGCACTGCTCGCCGTACACTGCATCGTATGGGATATGGAAGCCAAAGGCCTGTTCCAACACCTTTGCTGTCTGCAGTTAACAAGATAAAACGTCTCCAATTCGCACAGGAACACAAGGATTAGACAGTCGAGCATTGGAAAAAAGTCATGTGGTCGGATGAATCACGTTTCCAGTTGCATCGTGCAGATGGCAGAGTGAGAATTTGGCGGAAACAGCATGAAAGCAGCACCCCACATGCACGAGTACAACCCTTCAAGCTGGTGGGGGCAGTGTTATGGTTTGGGGTCCTTTAATTCGTGTGGAACAACGTCCGAATAGCACAACATACCCAAGCATCGTTGCTGATCAAGTTCATCCTATCATGTTGATGGCGTATCCCAATGGAGATGGCTTCTTCCAACATGACAATGCGCCCTCATGCCACGGTGCTCGTATTGTGCAGGAGTGGTTTCAAGAACATGAGGGAGAATTTACCTTGCTTAGGTGGCCCCCACAATCACCAGATCTCAATCCAATTGAGCATTTGTGGGAAGAAATTGAAAGAGCCATCAGGCAGCTGCTTCTACAACCATCAAATCTCACAGAACTGGACTGTGCTATTCATCAGGCATGGTGTCAGATTCCTCGCATCACCTTTCAACATCTCGTGGAGTCAATGCCAAGAAGAATCACCGCAGTATGGAAGGCAAATGGTGGCCCAACCAAGTACTGATGGGGTGGTCATAACAATCTGGCCACTCAGTGTATATCGTAGACAGTGTCCTAGACTTTTTTCGTTTATACTATCCATGGTTATCCCATCAGGAAGGACACTGGGCTTATACTACTAATACTCTACTTGGGGATTTCGCTTGCTCTGGGTTCCCTTCAGCATAATAATCACACAGATACAATGTTGCTGTTGTTTATTACAAAACAATAAATGGTACAGCACAACCCAAACCAGGTTGTCGGTGATTATATCATAGGCAGCGATACTTTCGTGCAAAAAAGAAAAGAAAAAAGAAATAAAACGTTTAAACAAGCTTTTCTATATACAATGTCTCCTTCAATGATGTATACTGTGTGATGCATTTCCTGGTTCGGTCTGTTTGAGCTTTTTTTCACCTTCTTGTGGATTTCCTGAGTGATTGTCTGTACATTGATATCCTTTTCTGAGAACGTGGGAAGTTTTTAGCAGATTTTTGTACATTTATGTGGGGTGGGCTATCCGTTCGTGCCGGTATTTGTGGCTTCTTGTGATCCTTTATGGTACCACGACTTGTTATGATTGCGGGCAGTTGGTTTCTATGGCTCCTGCTGACTCCATGATGCTACGCTAAGCTATAGGAGTTTGCTCAGACGGCAGTAGTGGTATTTGTACTGTCTCCTTAAACTGATATATTTTTCCTGGCTATTGCTTGCTGCCGAGCTCACTGGTTACAGATGCAGTTTATCTCACGATTTAATTCTTATCATACTATTGAAATCGTTTCCCAAAACACTATACCCCTGCTGAATGGAATGTATTCTAAAGTAACAGGGATTATTACATATTACACTGCTGTGATGCTCTGGAATTGTGTGACACTAAAAAATCAATTAAACTGTCTGGGCTGCGAGTGATTAGACGTTCAGGATCGGCAGAGAAAGCTTTAAATTATATACTTACTGCTATATCAATAAACCAAGCGCTGATGATAAAATATGTTTTCTCCGGCTGTTGTTCACCGCTGAATTGATTGACGATTTGTGCCGTTCACTCATATGGCTTAACTTCTCGTCATGCTGTTGAAACCCTCTCTTGAATATTGTGCTTCTGTTGAACTGAATTTTTTCCAAACTAAGTGAGGACCAGGGTTGTTCAGGGGCCTCCCCTGCCATTCCATCTGTAAATGAAATGGTATTCATTGAAAAAAGTTTTCATACTCACCTCTCCACGCTCCCTCGCTGTGCTTCTCTGTCCTCTGCTTCCCCACCCCCATACTTTCAGTTTGCCGACTGCTCTGTGTGTGTGTGTGTGTGTGTGTGTTTCACTACACAGACAGCAGGGGCAGCACTGAGCCAGCATAGCCTACGCAATTTGCGCAGCTGAATGCTACGCTAATTGCGTAGCTCAAGCTGACTTCCTGGTTCTACGCTCTTCAGTGCCTCCAGAGGTACTGAGAGCAATTGAAAGCTTGAGCCAATGGGAAAGCTCCATTGGTCTCAAGCAATTTTTTTTTTTTTAAAACGCCCCCCATGGGAGGCAGAGCTCCCCGTGGATTGATTGACGCAGGACAGTCCTGTGACTGTCCTCGTCAGTCGTGGGGGGGTCGGGCAGGCAGAGCTCAGCAGTCAGCATGTGTGTAATAGCGCCCTCTATTAGTCAGTATTGTAAGTGCATGCTCCTAGAACTAAAAAACAATATGCAAACTTTACTTTAAAGTAAAAGGTGTAATAGCGTCCTCTATTAGTCAGTACTGTAAGTGCATGCTCCTAGAACTAAAAAACAATATGCAAACTTTACTTTAAAGTAAAAGGCGTAATAGTGCCTTCTATTAGTCAGTATTGTAAGTGCATGCTCCTAGAACTAAAAAACAATATGCAAACTTTACTTTAAAGTAAAAGGCGTAATAGTGCCCTCTATTAGTCAGTATTGTAAGTGCATGCTCTTCGAACTGTAAAAAAAAAAAAAAGCAAACTTTACTTTATAAATAGTGAAACTCTACTCTCCTATACAACGATAATCAAATGCGTAAATTGCGACTGCGTAACCTTGTGTATATCTGGCTCTGATACCAGCCACTGACCTCACTGCACATCACTGGTGAGGACTATTGTTTACTCTGTTGCTGTAAATGTTTTGCAGCTGCTGTACTTTTATAAATTATTTAAATTGTCCAGGCACTCCAAGTAGCTGGGAGCTCAGGATTCGCAGATGAGACTGTCGGTCATGTATTGCCGTGGTAAATTAAGTACTATGCTTGATTAAATGATCTGGCAAGCCTAAACATTATATACAAGTGACTGTGGGCTTCAATATTGCTATCAAGGTGGCAGCGAGTGCTGCAGTTCTTACTGAAATGTCAATACAAACAGGGTAATTCAAAGAGAATCGAAAAGTCACCGCACGCTCGGTGACTTTTCGTTCTCTTCAATTCGGTTCCTTTTGCCGATCCCATTTCGGTGACCCTGCGGTGTATTCAGCAAGCACCACAGGGTAACCGAATTGCAGGGAAAAGCTGCCGCAAACCCGCCGAAAACTAACAACAAAACCCAGCGAATGCACGCCGCAAACCCCCAAAAACATCTGGATTAACCCGCCGAAAATGCCGGAAAAACCCGAGCAGGAGCCGACCACACGCAGTGAAGCCGCAGGAAAAAGCCGACACCGCAGACGAATGGAGTGAATAAATTATAAAAACAGTTTGCTTGAATGTTTGAAAAGTGAAACGCTGTTTGCAAAGAAACTACTGAGCGATAATGTCTGAAATTTACATATAAAGATCCAAGGAATGATAATAAAAAGGGCTGTTACAGAAAAAAGAAGAAAACTTAAAAAAATCTGATTTTTTTAAAAAAAAGATTAAAATCCAGAAAATGCTTAAAATATCCTAAAAAATCTATAAATAAAGAGACTCTTTACTGCAGAATTTTATAATGAACGGTTTATTAGATATTGAATTAAAACGGGAATATTTTTAACATTGAAGCCTATGGGATTCTCCTGAATAAACCTGTCGAATGAAACCACCGAATGGCAGGGCATTAGGGGAACCTTTCACTGCTGGTTTGTGTTCTCTGAATAGCCGAAGCAGTGCTTTTTCATGGGGATTTCACTGCCCTCGAACAGGCACCGAACAGGCACCGTATGTGCAGGCAATTCGCCAGGATTTGGCGAATTGCCTGCTCTCTGGATAGCCGAATGGCCGAGACAGGTAACCGAACGCGGATTTTCAGCGTTCGGTTACCTTTCTCCAGCCATTCGGATCTCTTTGGATAACCCTGAAATTGTTTTTTCATGGTTGAATTCGAAAGGAATACGTACATAGCTTTCTGCTGCCATCTAGCGGCCACGGAAAGAATGGTCTTTAAATTCTCGGTGAAGTTCAATCAGTATGTCAGTCCTGTTAATCACAATTTGCAAGTCCATTTTACGCGCGTTATTTTTTGACGGATGAAAAAATGCGCTAAGATCGTAATACCAGCGTTAATTTACGTGCGTTAACGTGTAACACTGGGCGCCAAAAAAATTGCGCTGCGCCTACGAATTTGCGTAGAGAATGTAATAGAGCCCTAGAAGTTTGTGCCGCCGGACACTGGGGTCGATACAAAAAGGGGAATCACAGGGACAGTGGGACAATCCTGGTGAGTCCCAACGGGGCGAACAAGTCTGGTGCATGAGGGAAACATCAGGGCGATGTCAAAATCCAGGGGAAACACACGGGGGGGGGGATGTTTTACAAGGGGAGATAAAGTTTTAATTTCTGGAGGTTTCCAGGTCCGTGACACTAGTATTTTCTTGAAATCGATGATACTCATGTTTTTCGGCATTTTTTCAGGCATAATTTCCACATGCACCAGTTGTCATTCCAGTAGGATCCCGCCAGGGGGCATCCCACAGCTTCTTATCATTTTCTTTATTCAACCACCTGATGTCTCCATATACCGTGGAGCCGGTGCTTTATGTTCAAAATGCAATGTTCAACTTGACCTCGAGATGTCTCCATATTAATAGGGAATAATATGCCATTTTCTCACCTTATAGAGATCCTGTTATTTTTGTGAACTGAAACTCGTGGCTATAAATCAGATTTATACAATCACAAACGAGTCGTAAGGTTCTAATTAACAGCTTAATGACACCATAGGACAATAAATATTATTTGCTTCTAATTTTCCGACGATTTTTAGATATCAGAGCTCCTCTCCAGCAAATGTCACCTAATGGCACGTACCTGTCTGCCACACAATATCGGCTGCGTTGGGTACCGGGAACGCCTCTACAGGTTCGAATCCCAATCAGAACACCTGGCCAGGACGTTTCGCCTCTATAACCAGGTCGCTGCTTTGCAAACTTGAAGATGCTTGTTCAACCTCACCGCCATATCTTCGCTCGGCAACCGTGGAAAGCAGAGATTCGGATCCTGGTCAGAACACTCCACCAGCAAGTGTCCTGGGACAAAACACCTAATGATATGTACGAGAATTGTAAGTTCCCCCTGGAACAGAATCTCCAATCATACTATGAGGTTATTGTGACGTCCTGGGCACCTGACGCCCCCTCTGATATATTTACGTTGCCATGTTTTGCATTTAAAATGCTGGTTCCAGGACTTTCGTTTGATTTTGCAACTCTAGCCCTGGAACCACACATGGACTCTCTTCAGTTTTGTTGAACTGTGCTTAAAAGCAGGCAACACCCTAGGAAGGGTGCTGCATCATTCTGATCCCCAATCTGATTCTGATTCTCGTTCACTTCATTTCAGTCCTGGTTCTGAGTAGTTCTGTATTCATGGTATTTTGTAGTAACTTCTGTTTTCTGGTTTAGTCATTATATTACCCTCTGCTTAGTTCTGTTCATACTGCCTGTTTTACACTCATATTGTTTCCTGGATATATATATATATATATATATATCGTGTTTATTCCGCTTATTGCATTTTCTGAGGTTGTTATTCTTGTTTCCTTGCGTCCTGATTTAAGATACCTGCTTGTAGCCCTGTACTCTGCATAGGTATTGTGTTTCTGTATTTTGCTTATAGTTCTGCGTGTATCTGTTGTGCTTTTGTTTTGGATCTCTCATGTTAATTTACAGTCTGTTATTGTCTGTCCTTACATTTAGCCTTGTTTAGCAATAAATTCTTGGTGGTTTCCATATCTGTATAGTGTTTTCACTGCTCCTTAGGCTCACACCTTTCTGCATCGAGCCAGGCCTGGCCCACCGTTACAGTTATTCACTAAGCACCGAATTGCACTGAATGGTGAATTTCCCTGTATCTTCAATTTTAGTCAAATCATCTATTCCCAATGCTGTATTTTACCCAAATAATGGCGAATTCACAGCGAAATCCGCTGTAATCCCAACAAAATTGTCCCATAGAGAACTAATGATTTCTCTAGTTACAAAATGCCGATTTGCAGCGAAATTACCTGTTTTTGGTTATTTCAATTCGGCAGGAATAAACATCGAATATGTTGTTATAAAATACTTATCTTTTTTTATTATTTTTATTTTTTAACATACCTTTTTTATTATTTTTATTACTTAAACTCGGATCCACTTTTTTAACTAATTCAATCAATCTGACTGGGTTAAATAATAGTTTTACACAGCTATTTATTTATTTATTAATTGTTATTTGTTAATAAATAAAACGATTACGCAATAATTAATTTGCAATCATATAATGGCTAATAAAATTTATATTTATTTTTTTAAATGTACCTTGGATCCGCATTTACAGTAAAAACGCGCATCTTCTGCGGTATTAATTTTATTCTCGTGAGTCCGGACCATCATCATTCACGTGTTTGGAGTCATAACGCGCAAGTCTCAAGATCCGCAGCAGCTTTCCTTCTCTCACAACCCTTATCCAGAATTTGAGGGAGTGCTGTATAATTCTATGTATCGCTCCCCAGACGCAGTTTAATGCAGGGAAGCAGAATATGTTTTATTGACAATGGGGACCAGTTATATGGGAAGCAGGGAGGGGGAGGTAACATGACATAACCAACAGATTACATTGTCTGCTTGAGGGGGATGTGAATTCCTCAGGAAACAAAGAAACCTAATGAGTTACATATTAGACAAGATTAGCAAATAAACAACATCAAGTCAATCTAAGGACAAACATCCATCTGTGTTCGCCAATTACCAAGATCTGAGAACTCTCCATTACATTGTATCTTTAAAAATATACATGTATCTATCTATCTGTATCTATCTATCTATATACATTGCATGTTGCTGATAGGCATAACAATTCATTTCTTTAATCAATTAAATTATCTCAAAGCCAACCTTAATTAGCACAATGCAACCTTAATTAGCACAATGCAACCTTAATTAGCACAATGCAACCTTAGTTCGGGGAACTATAGGCCAGTTAGTCTTACGTCAGTAGTGGGGAAATTAATGGAAACCATGTTAAAGGAAAGGATTGTTGAACATCTAAAAACACATAGATTACAGAATCAGAAACAACATGGGTTTACCTCAGGGAGATCATGCCAAACTAATCTTATTGATTTTTTTGATTGGGTAACAAAAATAATAGACACAGGTGGTGCAGTAGACATTGCTTATTTAGATTTCAGTAAGGCTTTTGATACTGTTCCGCATAGAAGCTTATCAATAAATTGCAATCTTTGAGCTTGGATTCCAATATTGTTGAATGGATTAGGCAGTGGCTGAGTGACAGACAACAGAGGGTTGTGGTAAATGGAGTTTATTCGGCGCAAGGTCTTGTTACCAGTGGGGTACCTCAGGGGTCAGTACTTGGACCCATTCTCTTTAATATTTTTATTAGTGATATTGCAGAAGGTATTAATGGAAAAGTATGTCTTTTTGCTGATGACACAAAGATTTGCAACAGGGTTGACGTTCCTGGAGGGATCAGCCAAATGACAAATGATTTAGGTAAACTAAAAAAATGGTCGGAGTTGTGGCAATTGAGTTTTAATGTGGATAAGTGCAAGATAATGCACCTGGGACGTAAAAACCCAAGGGCTGAATATAGAATATTTGATACAGTCCTAACCTCAACATCTGAGGGTTGGGATTTAGGGGTTATTATTTCAGAGGATCTAAGGGTAAGTAGTCAATGTAATAGAGCAGCAGGAAATGCTAGCAGAATGCTTGGTTGTGTAGGGAGAGGTATTAGCAGTAGGAAAAGGGAAGTGCTCATGCCACTGTACAGAGCACTGGTGAGACCTCACTTGGAGTACTGTGTGCAGTACTGGAGACCGTATCTCCAGAAGGATATAGACATCTTAGAGAGAGTTCAGAGAAGGGCTACTAAAATGGTGTACGGCTTGAAGGAGAAAAGTTACCAGGAAAGGCTTAATGATCTTAACATGTACAGCTTGGAAAAAAGACGAGACAGAGGCGATATGATAGAAACATTTAAATACGTAAAGGTAATCCACAAGGTAGAGGAAGGGAGTATATTTAAAAGGAAACAAAATAGCAAAACAAGAGGACATAGTCTTAGATTAGAGGGGCAAAGGTTTAAAAGTAACATCAGGAAGCATTATTTTACTGAGAGGGTGGTGGATACATGGAACAGTCTTCCAGTTGAAGTGGTAGAGGCCAAAACAGTGATTGAATTTAAGCAAGCATGGGATAGGCATAAGGCTATCCTAAACAAAAGATAAATCCAGGTAAAGTATCCATGTAATTGGGCAGACTAGATGGGCCGAAAGGTTCTTATCTGCCGACATTTTTTCTATGTTTCTATGTTTCTAATTAGCATGATGCAACCTTAATAAGCACGATGCAACCTTAATTAGCATGATGCAACCTTAATTAGCACAATGCAACCTTAATTAGCACAATGCAACCTTAATTAGCATGATGCAACCTTAATTAGCACAATGCAACCTTAATTAGCATGATGCAACCTTAATTAGCACAATGCAACCTTAATTAGCACGATGCAACCTTAATTAGCACAATGCAACCTTAATTAGCATGATGCAACCTTAATTAGCACAATGCAACCTCAATTAGCATGATGCAACCTTAAATAGCATGATGCAACCTTAGCTGCAAAAAGAGCCAAAAAAACAGGATGCCATGTGGTTTGAACAGCTTAGAAACAGAAAGTCTTGGGTCTTGTGGTTTGAGCAGCAAGTGCCATCAAGTTTACACTTAAAACATAAAAGGTAAATGATACCCAAAGACTACGGGCCCTATTCACTAAATGCCGATTTGCCATAATCTGGAGTAACGGAGCCGTCGTCGCCGAGTTCCACTTGTTGTCAGCAGCGGCTTGTAATTTAGCGGAACATCAGGTGATGTACCTTTGTGATTGCCCAAGCTGGGCAGAAGTAGAACTTGTCTATTGCAGCCGGATTACCGCAACCTTGTAGCAGACGTGCAATTTACAGTGACTGTACACTCGCCGCAAACCTTACTCACAGAGCTATTGGGAAGTTGTAAAGTGAGCACGATCTGCCGTCACACAATGCATGTGTTCATTGAAAGACAGATTATTGGGTTGGGTGTTCTTATGGGTTTTATTCTGCAGCCCTGGGTCATCACAGAAGAACATCCCAGACAGTGGGCTCTATTTACTCAAGCTCAATCACCAAATTCTGCAGCTTTTTATGGCTGCAATGCGGTTATTTTCCCAGTTCAGGAGGTTTATTTAAGAGCATACCGGCATCTCAATTACCATTTAAAGTCAATCTCGTTTATCAGGAATCGCGCCTGTCCGCCTTATCGCGCCTGTCCGCCTGCATGGAAATTTCAGCTTTAGCGATTCCATTTGAATTCTTGGGTGAGGCCAGTTTTGAGAAATTATTAAAACGTGCTGATAAAAGGAATTTCAGGGAGGGAATCAGAAAATCACACCGAATCCCTCATATGCCAGCCATTGAATACGGAGATGTAGTGTATGCAGCTGCCCCTCAAACACACCTCCAGAAACTTACTACATTGTATAACTCATTCTGCCGCTTTGTGCTACAATGTAACTACATGACCCTCCATTGTGACATGTTAAAAGAACTAAACTGGCCGTCGCTGGAATCTAGACGCACCCTTCACCTTTCCAACCTGGTGTTTAAGAGCTTTTCTGGGAAGCTACCACCCTACCTGAATAGGCTGCTTGCCCCAGCAGTTCCCTCATCCTATAACCTCCGATCCAGGACCAGCACCTTACTTGCAATACCACAATACAAAAAGAAAGTGGCTCGATCCTCATTTTCCTACAAAGCACCGCAATTATGGAATAACCTCCCAGACGCCATCAAACCTTCTCCCAGTCTAAAGTCACTCAAGAGATCTCTATTAACATACCTCAATACAGAATGCACCTGTAAACATGTAACATAGTGACTATATACAGAATGCACCTGTAAACATGTAACACAGTGACTATATACAGAATGTACCTGTAAACATGTAACACAGTGACTATATACAGAATGCACCTGTAAACATGTAACACAGTGACTATATACAGAATGCACCTGTAAACATGTAACAGTGACTATATACAGAATGCACCTGTAAACATGTAACACAGTGACTATATACAGAATGCGCCTGTAAACATGTAACACAGTGACTATATATAGAGAATGCTCCTGTAAACATGTAACACAGTGACTATATACAGAATGCACCTGTAAACATGTAACAGTGACTATATACAGAATGCACCTGTAAACATGTAACACAGTGACTATATACAGAATGCACCTGTAAACCTGTAACATAATGACTTTATTTCCTACATATTTATTTTTCTGTTAATCTGTATATTTGATTTTGTGTTAATATCTTGCATTTTACTATTTTGTATTTCTGTAACTGTAACACTTCAATGTTCTTGAACCAGGACCTACCTGAAAACGAGAGAAATCTCAATGTATCCTTCCTGGTAAAATCCTTTATAAATAAATAAAATAAATAAATAAATAATATAACCATTGGGTTTTCAATCAGGCATTATAGGGGTTATACACGACCCTCCGAATTGGCTCCGAAATTGCACCGAACTGTGAATTTCACCGGCAATTCATATATTCACTAAGATGTCAATTCACCGAATACTGCCGAATTGACAGTGAAGTAAAAATGCAATGCGCCACAGTTCAGCGGCACCAAAATTGTTCCCTAGAAGACTATCGTCTCTACTATTCACACAGAACGCCAAATTGCACTGAAAGTTCGGCAAAATGACCTGATCTTCAGTGTTTCAATTCAACAGGTTTAAACAGGTGAATCCCAAAGGTTTTTAATAAAAATGGAATATCTATTTAATTTTTTCTTCAAAAACCTGTTATTTCTTTTTATTTTTTTCAAAAACCCCTTTTTATATTTAATTTTTTTAGGCTTTTTTATATTTTTTTAAAAGACCTTTCTGTATTTTTTTATAACAGAACTTTTTATTATTTTTTTTAAAAGGACCTTTTTTTTTTTTATTCAGACCCATTTTAATAAATTTTTACTGATTTAACCTCCTATTAAGGGAATAGGAGACTTCCTTTTTTTCTAAGGTCGGTGGAATTCGCCGCAAATCGGCAGATTTAGACGACATCCGATAACTGCTTCGGCGATCCCAATTTCTGAAAAATACGGTGAACATTCGCTAAATAGTGAATTCACTTTTTTGGGCGAAAAGGAATAGCCAAAGTGCACCGAAATGCGGTGAAACACAAAGCAAGGAAATTGCACGCAATTTTGGTGCTTTGTGAATAGACCCTCATATTTTTGAAAAATAAACATGCTTTCCAAAAATATGTTTTTTCAGGCGTTTTACTGTTTTTTTCGGAACAGCGTCACATTTCGAATTATGCCTGTGTTTAAACTCCATGGCCTCGTCCACTAACATCGACAGTCAGTCAAAGTTAGCTAGTGACTAAGCGTCGGGGCAGAGTGGACAAGGACTGAAGACCTGAGGATCCAGGCTCTGGGATCTTGCAGTCTTGGCTGGGAAAAGTCATCACCAGCCCACCAACAGCAGGGGAACTTGATGGCCTCTTTTCCAGGTTCACATCTTAGCAGCATTGGGGCTTCCCACATAATGCTCCATCCATGGTACTTGTCTGAAGCAGGCTGATGTGTGTAGGACTAGCGCTAAGGGCATTCGCTTGGAGTGCCAACCTGATAGGGAAGCTGGATCCAGTTTGTGATATTTGGACCAAAATGGCTGAATGTTAGGAACAAGAGCTTTGTAACCAATGATAGCAGTTTTAATAGGTTTTGAAGTAAAAGGTAGCGATGCTCCTACACCAAATGACAACAGAGTTGGCTTTCCCCTGTTGTTTCTTTCAGGCCATAGCCTGTCCTTCTCCTCTGCAGAAGTTCACAACACCTGCCTTTTTAGACCTTCTTCGCTTGCAGGGGTGTCCCTTTGGGTCATCTGGTCACTAGACCTCATCTTTTCTTGGGTTCCCCATTGGGTCATCTGGTCACTAGACCTCTTCTTTTCTCGGGTTCCCCCTTCTTCTCCTCTGTTGTTCCATCTCCTTACTAGCCCCTTAGCTCAACATCTTTAAGATTTCTTTCATTCAAATCCTCATTTGGTGTCACTCAGTAACTTTTAGGTCACCCAAATAAGCAGTTGACCCATCGATCTCATCCTCTTTGCCTTCAACTTCATTGTGTGTAATGGTTCAAATATAATCAATTTGTGTTTAATTGGACAACGTCTTTTCTAATGTTTTATTGTGTTTAATAAAAAGTAATTTTTTAATTCTAAGCAATAGGTTATTTGTCCTCGTAAGGGGAATTGATCGTAATCTACTCCAGTGTTTAATCACGTTCCTAGATGCTTATCCCTCCACACGGTGGTTTTGTCCATTGGTCCTTTCATTGCCTTCAACTTCACCTTCTAAAAGTTGCCATCAAAATGCCTTGGATCAACCACCTGAACACAACTATCTCAGCCTAGCAGGAACCCCAGCTCATGTTCTGCAGCAGTTCTCTTTTGATCTTCAGGTTCTCATCTATATCACTTTTCTTCTGTCCTAGAGGCCATCACCTTTCACGGCTGATATTGTTCCCACCGCCCTGTCAGGAGCACTTTTGTTTAGCATCGGCAGGGTTATCGAAACGGCTAAATATTCAAACCTAGCACAAACAACGAAGAGCTGCAGGAAATTTGACATCAGTTTTGACTTCCTGCCCTTATTTATCGTACGATGTGGTACAGACCTCAGTCTCACAAAAAACATTTCCTCTTAGTCTCAATATACCAATGTGCCTTTTTCACACCTTAATTCATACAGCGGCAGCTGCGTTTCCTGTAACCTCGACCTGGTCACGAATCTTGGCTCTAGATAACTGAACGGATGGCTTCACCGTTCCATTCACACATCACCCACCACCTGCCCCGTTCCCGTAAACAGTCTCTTTCCTCTTCTCTTGTGCCATATTCACCCATATCTTTCATTTTCACTCTCTCCTGACGTCTATCGCCCTCCCCGCACATGCTACCATTGTCGCCACCCCAAGAAAGCTGTCTCCGAGTCCTACTTTCCCACCTAACCACCAGTCTACGTCTCTGCTCCATGTTGTCTCTGAACTTTTTGAAATGTTTCTTTAACTCTATTCCCTAATTTCTTTAATTCAAACCCTCTTTGCGCTCCTTTGCGAAAGCAGCTTGCCGAACAGGTGTTGTACATCAACTTTTTAAGCACAGCTTTAATCCCTTCACTCCCAAAGTCGAGTTATCTTGATTTTTCATTGTAATACATTGAAAGCACTAATTAACATATCAAAACCTGTCCCTTACTTGCTTCACTCCAGAAGGGCACGTGACTTGGCGAAGTGGGTGCAGGGTTAAAAATTACATAAGAGAGAAGGGTCGGTATGGGCGCTCTTGTCTAGGTTTGGGTGCTTATTTTGGTTTGCTGCCGTCTAGGAAATAGCACAGACTCTCGAATGGGTGTGCAGATATCGATAAGGAAAAGGGGGGGATTCCTAGTGGCGCAACAATTGTGTACAACAGATCATAAAGTCGTACTTGGAACCAATAGATGCATATAAATCTTTACGGTTCGTTGAGAGCAACTTCACTGGTGCAGATTTAGGTAAAGTGCTATTGCCACAGTAAATGTGATATAAAGTGCAACAGTTTATGCAGTATAAAGTGCAACAGTTTTATAGTGCAGCAATATATACATTGTTAAAGTGCATCAGTGACAACTTGAGTGCATAAAGAAACCAGCATGGCACATAAAAAGTGCAAATGTGCGTATCGGCGTTATAAAGACTGGTACAGTCTGGGTATATACACTGGACGTCTATTAGTGAGTGTACACAAGGTGACCTTACACTGATTTCCTGTGTGTATTGGAGGTCTATTGTCCTTAATGTCCTTGCTTTCCAGAGGTCCTAGGATGGCAGAATATGCACTAAACGCGCTCTGCTTTATATTCGATATGGTGGCTCCTCCTATATCGTTGATTAACTCCACTCAAATCGGGAGATAAGGAACGGGGGAGAGAGAAAAAATAACAATAGTGCAACAACGTTTGGATATTGGTACACGCTTTGGTGTTCAGTGATTGTGCACTTACAGGAATTAGAGCCGCTTAAATCCGGGCTCTGGAGTGAAGCGCCTGGTGTCAACTATAGGGTGACTACTGCCCTTCTTTAATACAGCGTCTTCACCTCAGGTGGAGAGACATAAAGAGAAAGAAAGGGGAAGTGCTCTCATGGCACAACATCAGTGATTACTGACTTGCTATAGTGAGGGGGTAGTTGGTTACACTCACCAATTCGGGAGCCTTATCATTCCAGGCTCAACCGTTGCGCGTATGGTACTGCTTGATGGTGAGTACCTGGACCCCTCTCAGCTGTTCCTTTTGGTGCAGGTTGCAGTGTCCGTGGTAGGTTCTGGAGGGCTGGCCTGGTCAGGTTGGTTTGGATTTACCAGTTTAGGTTCAGTAACCAGATACTCCTAAATGCTTGGATAAGGGTTTATTCAAAAAATTACAAATGCAATCAATAATACTCAATTAAAATGGGGGGGGGGGGAATGGTGGTATCTCGAGACGCGTTTCGGCGCTGTCCTGCGCCTTCCTCAGTCGATGTGCAAAACAATGGGCAAAAAAATGGGAAATAGGAAGAAAGTTCGTTGTCCCTTTTATTTAGAAGGGTCCTGTGTGTATTCCTCGTGTTTTCCGACTTACTTCCGGTTCGCATGGTGTCGCGGTCACGTGGTGCCGTTCGCGTCATCCGATGGCGCCGCGGCCATCTTGGATGTGCGTTCCAGCGCTCTATTTGCGTTCCATTCGCTGGATGTGATTTCCCGGTTGCGATTCTGCGGATTTGGGAAGCGAGCGGAGCCGGGATATGCAGTAGTCCGCTCTGTGTGCTAATATTTGGTCCTGGGACAGTCTTTACTTAAAACCAACCTGACCAGGCCAGCCCTCCAGAACCTACCACGGACACTGCAACCTGCACCAAAAGGAACAGCTGAGAGGGGTCCAGGTACTCACCATCAAGCAGTACCATACGCGCAACGGTTGAGCCTGGAATGATAAGGCTCCCGAATTGGTGAGTGTAACCAACTACCCCTCACTATAGCAAGTCAGTAATCACTGATGTTGTGCCATGAGAGCCCTTCCCTTTCTTTCTCTTTATGTCTCTCCACCTGAGGTGAAGACGCTGTATTAAAGAAGGGCAGTAGTCACCCTATAGTTGACACCAGGCGCTTCACTCCAGAGCCCGGATTTAAGCGGCTCTAATTCCTGTAAGTGCACAATCACTGAACACCAAAGCGTGTACCAATATCCAAACGTTGTTGCACTATTGTTATTTTTTCTCTCCCCGTTCCTTATCTCCCGATTTGAGTGGAGTTAATCAACGATATAGGAGGAGCCACCATATCGAATATAAAGCAGAGCGCGTTTAGTGCATATTCTGCCATCCTAGGACCTCTGGAAAGCAAGGACATTAAGGACAATAGACCTCCAATACACACAGGAAATCAGTGTAAGGTCACCTTGTGTACACTCACTAATAGACGTCCAGTGTATATACCCAGACTGTACCAGTCTTTATAACGCCGATACGCACATTTGCACTTTTATGTGCCATGCTGGTTTCTTTATGCACTCAAGTTGTCACTGATGCACTTTAACAATGTATATATTGCTGCACTATAAAACTGTTGCACTTTATACTGCATAAACTGTTGCACTTTATATCACATTTACTGTGGCAATAGCACTTTACCTAAATCTGCACCAGTGAAGTTGCTCTCACACGAACCGTAAAGATTTATATGCATCTATTGGTTCCAAGTACGACTTTATGATCTGTTGTACACAATTGTTGCGCCACTAGGAATCCCCCCCTTTTCCTTTAAAAATTACATAGTTACATAGGATGAAAAAAGTTGTGCGTCCATCGGGTTCAGCCTTTCACACATCACCTACTGCTGTTGATCCAAAAGAAGCCAAAAAACCCCAGTCTGAAGCTCTCGCCAATATGCAACACACTAGGCGAAAATTCCTTCTTGACCCCAGATGGCGTCAGATTTCTCCTTGGATCAAGAAGCTTTTACCCACATATTAAATATTATGACCCCTAATATTCTGTGTCTGCAGGAAGTCATCCAGTCGTTGTTTAAAAGTCTGTACAGTCTCTGACCCAACCACCTCAACAGGCAGAGAATTCCACAGCTTTATTTTTCTCACCGTAATACAACCCTTCCTATGCTTTAGGCCGAATTTCCGTTCGTCCAGTGTAAATGGGTGACCAGTCTAATAATCAGTGTTCGTCTGCGCTAGACCCAAAATAATGACTAAGCAGCCCACCATCCCACTTCCTTTAATTAAATGCCACCACCACAGGTCGTTAGCTAATATATAAAATGGAGGTGACCTGAAACGCCCCGTTCAATTATACACACAAAAAAAAACAGTTTAGTACACCGGCCTCACCAAACCCAATTTAGTAGATCGTCCCAAAACGCAAGGCTATGATAACATTGTCTCTTCAGGCAACGTGATTCTTATATCAGACAAAGGCAGAGCTTAATAAAGGAATATTTTATTATGACGAAAAGGGTCACAGTGCTCTAAAAATTGAATGAAAGAAAATGGCATCAAACCAGTCCCTGTTGTCCCGTATTATGAATATGGTCGAAAAACATATCATTTTTAAATTGATTACGCGAATGCTTAGTGAAACTGTCTACCATTAATGCATATGCTATAATTCTCACTATTATATATATACAAAACACCAAGAAAGAGCATTCCATATTATTGACCACCTTCTTCTATCATTTTCCGTGAAAAAAAAACACAGTTTTAAAAAATGCTCAAAAAAACCTGACTGAGGTAAAATGATAGGGATCACAAAGTTATGATCATAATTTGCTTAAGCCTGTCACAGTCGCCAATCTAACTTGACCAAGTCCGCACTTACAGGATCAACTCACCCTGGAGCTCCCCGGCTGCTCGAGGCCTTCATAGGCTGTCATGGTGGGGCACCTGTGAACGGGGAGGGGTGAAAACCAAATGGGAGTTGTCAGCTCTCTATATATAAAATACGAAACAGCAAAAGGTTGCACCCAACCTCAAAACTAAGCGGATGCATCTATGACATCAAATACAAAACACCAAGAAAGAGCACTCCATATTATTGACCACCTTCTTCCATCATTTTCTGTGAAATATTTTTTTGAAAAAGTGTATTTTTTCCTTTTTTTTAATCATATTTCTTATTTTTTTTATAGTAAATTATACGATATGATGGAAATAAAGGTATCTTTAGAAAGTCCATTTAATGGTGGGAAAAAACAGTATATAATATGTGTGGATTCCTTAAACGAGTAAGAGGAAAATTTGACCTAAACACAAACAGCGCAGAAACGTAAAAAGAGCAGCGGTCACTAAAGGATGGATTTTCGTAAAACCCGCCCGGTCACTAAGGGGTTAAAGTACTTTTTATATAAAAATCTGTAAAAACGTCATATAGTCAAGTAAATGTCAAGTAAAATGTAATATAGTAAATGAAAGCACATTTTTGGCTGGAAATGTCCCATAATGCATCTTGGCTATTATATAGCATAAAAATGATCATTTCAAGTTTGTCACAATGTGTTTTTTTCAATAACGTGTTGGATAGTCTCGTTGGCCTTAACTACTGCCTGACACCTTCTAGGCATTGACTCTACAAATCTTTTGACCTCCCCTTTTGTGATCGAATGAACGCCAGGAATTGATTATAGACTCAATGAGTCCACGCTCGTTGCTTGGATTCTTGCTTGAGTCCATGCGTTTCAATCTTGACCACAGATTTTGAGATGGGATTCAAGTCAGGGCTATTTCCAGCTGTGTCATCTCTTATATCACCCGTGCCACCACCTGTACTCTCTTCAGCATTATTCTCATCCGCCGCCGCCGCTGGCTGTGTTCGTTGAGCCTCGCTGCCGGTAGTTTGGGTGTTGATAATGCTGCCAGGATTTCCAGATTCGCCACTTGGGTTTGTTTTTTTGAACTCTTTTAGGTTCTTCTTGATTTCTTCTTTGCTGTTGTGGATGATAGTGTGCAAACCTACGAGAGTATCCGGGTCCGTCATAGTTAAAGAGCACTTTTCATCCACTACACCCTTAACATACGTATTTCTTTTATCCCCTACCATTCTATAAGTGACAGGTTTAACCTCTTTGAGCGTAAGGTGCTCGTGCTTTTTACGATAATATATTTGTACGCAGGAACGCTTCCTCCAACAATTAACCAGGCAATTACAGGGCTTTATCAGCAGCAGGGTAAGGATACCACAAGTGGTGGCGAGTCCCGACATCTGCAAAAGAGAAAATCATCAAAAACAAAACAAAATTAAAGTTTTTTTTTTTTAAATAATCTAATTATACAGGATTATCTAATAATCCCGCGTTTGGTTTTTCAGCTCCTTTGTTATCTTGTTAGTTTAATTCCCCGCTCTTCATTATAACACTATGGGGTTTATTCACAGAGAGACCATCTGGCCCCGAAATGTAACCAGACACTGAAATTCAGCGTACGGTGCCATTCGTCTATTCAGAGAGCAGGCAGTTCGCCAAATTTTGGCGAATTGCCAACACGTACGCTGCCTGTTCGACAGCAGTGAAATCCCCCATAGGGAAGCAATGGTTAATCTATTCACATACACCAAACAGCAGTGAAAAGTTGCCGACATTCCCTGCTGTTCGGTGGTTTCATTCGGCAGGTTTATTCAGGAGAATTCCATAGGCTTCAATGTTAAAAATATTCCCGTTTTAATTCAATATTTAATAAACCGTTTATTATTTTAATCTGCAGCAAAAAGTTTCTTTATTTATTGATTTTTTAGCATCTTTTCTGCATTTTTGTGGATTTTTTGTCAAAATTTTTTCCGTTTTTTTTTTTAATCGTTTTTCATTTTTCCTTAACAGACATTTTTTTTCTCATTCATAGGATCTTATATGTAAATTTCAGACCTTTCCGTTCAGTAGTTTTTTTGCAAACAGCGTTTAAATTTTCAAACATTCAAGCAAACTGTTTTGGGTCTTTTTACCCCGTTCGTCTGCCTGACGGCTTTTTCTGGCGGCTGCTCTTTGATGTGATCGGCTGCTCCTCGGATTTTAATTTTAGGTGATTTTACTCTCCCTTTCCCCCATGGCCGCACGATGCTCCTCCTCATCTTCAGCTCAGGGATTCTTGAACCTGGAATTCCCTGGAGATTTTCTACACAATATGCTCAGCACTACGGGACTCGCACCCTTTACATACACAAGTTCCGTAGTGCCTGCGCAGGACAAGGGAGCAGAGCTGCCGCGCATGCACAGTTTGATCCATCTGTTGCCTCCCTGAGACCGATGTCTACCTCGTGTGTTCTCAGAGTGCGTGACGTTGGCCGCTCTCTGTGATCACTACTGACCGATCTGGTGACTGGCAGCCGGGAAATTCAAAAATCCCGGCTGTTGGACATGCTGGCTGGGGTGGAAGAAAATCCTCTGCTTCACCCAGCGAATTCTGCCAGATCAGGGCAGCGGGGGGGGGGGCACTCCACACATCATGACCACTTTAAAAGACAAAGTGGTCAGAATGACCAGAGAGTCTTTTAACAAAGATGTTCCCTGTAATTGAGAGCCGCGAGCGGTAAAAGCTGGTGCGAACCGGTTAACCACTTGCAGCTCCATATTACCATCTCTTATTGATACCCGGTATGACTCCGCCACTGGTATCGAACCATATTGCAATGCGAACGCTAAAATGGGGGCGCTAACAGGGAAAACCTGCGTTAGATTCTGGGGTAGGCGCTACCTCGGCACCTCGCCCAAGAACAAAGCGTTACCCGCAGTAATACTCGCAATAGTGCTTCCGCACCACCACGAGTATCACCTCCAGGAGTCCATAGGACTTCATGGAGGGTTGCGCTGCCGAGCGGCAAGCCCTGCCCATCTCTTGGAGTCAATAGGAGACGACCACGTGACCACATGCACACAGGGCCAGTGGATGGACGTGATATAGCTACTGGATTTTTGTGGGTGGGTTTTAGATTTTTGTTTTGTAAGTCACTTTTTTTTTTTCTTTGCCAACTGCCGGTGAGAATAAGGAGTGACTTTGGAACAGCTCGTTCTTCTTTGCCTTCCTGCAAATTATTGCTTCCCATGCAAAACATATAGCGCATAAGAAACATTAATGCACAGGAATGTGCCACAACAGTCGAGCCGTAGGTATTAACGAGTGGGGCCGCTATAATTAACAGCTCATTGGTTAGTACTGACGCCTCGGCAGGAGTCACGCCCCGGTTCAGGTGGACGATGTCATGTCATCAGATATTTGCAATAATAAGAAGCTACTATGTATCAGCAAAGGAAGTAACGCAAAGTAAATGCAGACTAAAAAACATCATGTTATGAATTACAGACATCCGTCCGGTCACTGGTCGCCTCTGTATGACATAACACAACGACAACTAATGAAAACATACAATACCTGAATTATAGGGACGATAGAAGTTGAAGTGGTTCCGTTAACCTCATATACTTCATAAAAGCAGGTGACGTAGCGTCCATCGATGGCTACAATGAGGATCCAGCAAAATGGCAATGTCAGGGCGTATAGGCATTCGAAGACATAATAGCAACACAACCCTGTGGAACACGACACGCACGAGTCCTTTTCTTTCTGGTCGTTGCTCGATTTTTTGCAGCACATATCTGAGAACTTGCAGTGAATTGATAATCGTATATGGAGAAATAAGAGAGGAACACACGGTGCGACGATAAAAACGAAACTGTACGCTATTCCGAGCTTCTTGCTGCCGGGACAGACGAACTGCGTTTCCAGGTGTCTCTCTATGAGCAGCAGCAGCAGAGCAGTGGCCGACGTTTTGGCAATCTCGAAGTTAGAACGGACAAACTTGGCGAAAAGTAATTTTCCCATCTTTTCGCTCCAACGTTCGATGATGAAGGAGCAGACGCGGCGTTTAACTGTGTCACTGCATCCTGAGCACTATTTAACACCGCGAAAGCCACAGGGCTGGGCTGCGCGTCGTAACGCCTCCTCCCCTGGTTACATTTTCATACGATAACGAAAGTAACAAAGAATGGAGTTTTTTTACATTTTCATTTGATGCAAAACAGATAAAGCCGACTCGCTTCAGGACGCTTTCTGTTTTCTAAAGGAAACCAAACGGTTAAAAGTGTCACTGGCAAAACAGAACATTTTTATGTTAGGGATGTGGGATCGTGATGTCTCATACAGTAACTTTTAGAAGGTTTATCATTATTACACAAGTCTGTGTCTAAAAAGCTGTTTGATTATTTTCATCTAATTTCCATGTATTTTGGTGTGCTGAAAACAAATAAAATATTGAAAAAACTCCTAGACGTCATGATTTGCCGCAACATGCAAAATTGTCTTCAAATATATGAAATTGTTTTAATTTTTGGTATTTTTTTATACTATGGCTTTTTAACCAAATTTAAAGTCCAAATTACTATTAATTAATTCACATAAGTGCATTTAAGATATAAAATGTCAAAAAAACCTTAAAGGGTTTTTCTGAGTTATAGAAAAAATAACACTGTAAATCTGATGGTCAGCAATATATACATAAGCTAAGCAAGTTTTAAATCTGTTCTTCTAATTGTAGAAGGGGTTAATCTTTCCTGAAGAATCCAGCGGGAGGGGGTCACAGGGTAGATAGCAGCAGCTCCGGTCAGTGCAGGGGGTGCGGCCAGCACTGTGACGTCTCGTATCAGACACAGAGTTGCTCTCTCCTGCATACCACACTTGTGCACGAATCATCATCAGGTTCTTGGTTCTAGGCTGTTCACACTTTTTCATCGCAATTCGTGTTAGCTCGTCATTCTTCAACCGTTATGTTATGGCTCCGCGAAAGTGTATTAATTCGCCAGACAGTTTGTTTCATCTGTGGTGAATATACAGTGTTGAAGCAACAGCAGAATATTACAGACTTTGTGAAAAAAGTATACTTTGCATACTTTGGACTAAAAATTGGAGATCTAGATAAAGTTTGGGCACCTCATAAGGTGTGCAAACAGTGTGTTGAGGACCTCCGAAACTGGTTCAAGGGTAAGAAAAAATCTTTCCGTTATGGGATTCCTATGGTATGGCGAGAGCAAAAGAACCATAGTGATGACTGTTACTTTTGTTCATGCGATGTGAAAGGGTTTAATACCAAATGGAAGCATTCCATTTCATACCCCAATCTTCACTCAGCAATTTGTCCCATCCCCCATGGCACAGATATACCAGTACCCAAGCCCCCTGCTACCTTGGAAGAGATACCTAGCTCTGATGAAGGTGAAGTCATACCTGAACCAGAAGACGAATCAAGTTCTGACTTTGAAGATGATACAAGACCAAAATTGTTTTCTCAGGAGGAGATGAATGATTTGGTAAGAGACTTGAATCTTCCCAAAGATGCCGCTGAGTTACTCAGATCAGGGCTGAAAAGCAGGAATTTAATGTTGCCAGGAGTGTCATCTTCATGGTTCAGACATTGTGAAAAGGAGTTCGTTCCTTACTTCGCCCAGGAAGACAAGTTGGTTTATTGCATTGATGTTGAAGGTCTGATGGGTCAATTTAAAATCCAATATGATTCAGAGCAATGGCGTCTTTTTATAGATTCTTCAAAAACAAGTCTCAAAGCAGTTTAACTCCAACACGGTTTTTACGCTTCCATACCTGTAGGTCATTCTTGAAGGAAACCTACGAGAACTTGGAATTGGTTCTTCATAAACTTAAATATGAAGACCATGGTTGGCAAGTGTGTGGGGACTTGAAGGTCTTTTGTATGAACCCAGGACATACTTGAAAACGAGAGAAATCTCAATGTATCCTTCCTGGTAAAATACTTTACAAATAAATAAATAAAATGCTGCTCGGGCAACAAGCTGGGTATGCCAAATACCCTTGTTTTCTGTGTCTATGGGACAGTCGAGACCGACAAAATCACTGGACCAGGAAGAGTTGGCAGCCGAAGGTGCTAACAGTCGGTGAAAAAAATGTCCTCCGAGAAACTTTAGTACCTTCCCATAAAGTTCTTCTACCACCTCTCCACATAAAATTGGGATTTATTAAGCAATTCGTAAAATCCCTTCCAAGAGATGGAGAATGCTTCAAATACTTGGTCACCAGTTTCCATGCCTGTCGGAGGCAAAGTTGAAGGAAGGTGTGTTCGTCGGACCAGACTTTAGAAGACTTATAGTTGATCAAGAGTTTGTCAATACTATGACGGATCCTCAAAAAGGAGGGTGGATTGCATTTAAAGAAGTCGTACAGAAATTTTTAGGCAATAACAAAGATCCTCACTACAAAAAGATTGTCGGAAGAATGCTGAAAGCGTTTCAAGCTTTAGGTTGCCTGATGAGTTTGAAAGTGCATTTCCTCCAGTCGCACCTTGACTACTTTCCTGAAAATTTGGGAGCTGTGAGGGAGGAACAAGGTGAACGATTCCACCAAGACATTAAAGAGATGGAAAGGAGATACCAGGGAAAATGGAGCATTACAATGATTGCAGACTACTGTTGGATGCTTCAGAGAGACATTCCAGATGCTACTGTAGGACATAGTCTTAGATTAGAGGGGCAAAGGTTTAAAAGTAACATCAGGAAGCATTATTTTACTGAGAGGGTGGTGGATACATGGAACAGTCTTCCAGTAGAAGTGGTAGAGGCCAAAACAGTGATTGAATTTAAGCAAGCATGGGATAGGCATAAGGCTATCCTAAACAAAAGATAAATCCAGGTAAAGTATCCATGTAATTGGGCGACTAGATGGGCCGAAAGGTTCTTATCTGCCGACATTTTTCTATGTTTCTATGTTACCAAGTAAATGCACCAAGAGGAGCCTCACAAGGAAGAAGAATCGAGTTTATTGTGTAGTTGAGCTCATTTCAGTTCAAAAAAGGATTTTCATGAAAATATTGTAATAAAACTTTAGTTTTATAAGTCTATTTCCATTTATTTTGAGGTATTGCCTTATTTAACATAGTTACCTAAATTGTCAGGAAACATGATGTCCTATGACAAAATGGAAGTCATTTTCGGATTCAACGCACCAAAACACATAAATATTACGTGGAATAACCAAAACAGCTGTCGAATTTTTTTTGCAGACCTGTGTTATCTGTTTATGCTCCTTTACACCCGCTGCCCGGCCAAAATAAACTCACACGCTGTAATAACTGGTCGTTCCGCCTCTTGCTGTCATTGCGTCACGCATTCGCCGCGGCATCGTGTCGATGAGCTCATGCAATGTCACAGCATTTATTTGCATCGTCCAGAGTCGCACTCATTCGCAGCCAGGATCTTGTGTTGATGATGGGGTGACAGTCGCAGCTGTCAGGGCGGCACTCGGCACACACCATGATGGGACCCAACGTTCAACTGAAATATCAGCATCCCACCAAGAGCCGGGGGTGAGCGAGCAGAGATATCCAGGAGACGGTGATACAAGAATACTGGATACAGGCGAGGACAAGAAAGGCACGACTGTGGCTAGTGGGCTATGCAGTCTATGAGTCCTTGCAAGTAGAGATGGAGACAGGAAGTGCAGGACTTGGTTCCTAGTATGGATTGGTGGGATTAGCTGCAGGTCTTGATATCAGGATCCCTTGGAGTTTATAGCCACGGATGTTGGGACACATAGTGCAGGATAGATGGCTGGATACCATGTAGACACAGGTGACATATTTGGCACACTGACTTGGATAGTGAGCTACGTAGTGTAGATCTTGCAGGCAGGACACCTGGTAGCCACAGGTGAGGTCTTTGGCACACTGACTTGTCCGTGAGAATGTCTGTCTTTTGTCTTTATTTTGCCCGAAAAAATACCCAGCGCGCGCCAGCTCAAAATAAAAGACCCTCAGATGTGAAGAGACTATTTAAAGACAGGATATTTCACTCGTCTAAGAACTAATCTCCTCCTATGATCAGGGTTTGTAGAGGCATAGCCACTGTGTGACTGCAGGCACTTGAAAAGGGATCGGGATATCCGTTTAAAAGAATACTGTATGAAAAATAGTTCCTGTGACGGAAGCCCCTTCTCAGGCGAGTAGTTCCGCCATTAAAGCCGTCCTTGTTCTGAAGAAAACAAGAACTAATGCATCGTCCATATAAATCCATAAGATAAATAAAATTCCGTAGAATATTCCCCCGTTCATTAGCCGAGACTCAGTGTAGGGGTAATGCAAGTAGGTATCTTTTATTCAGCAGAACACAGGTTATATTTATATGAAACTGTCCCCTTTGTTCACCCTCCTGCCTGACATCCCGGCGCCGGAGCAACAATGCCCAGAGCCATTGCCCAATTTTCCTTACACAACATGGGTTGCCACTGCCTCTGGCGTGAGCACAGTAAATATACACACAATGGATTACCACTGTCTCTGGCGTGAGCCCAGTAAATATACACACAATGGATTACCACTGTCTCTGGCGTGAGCCCAGTAAATATACACACAATGGATTACCACTGTCTCTGGCGTGAGCCCAGTAAATATACACACGATGCATTACCACTGCCTCTGGCGCGAGCCCAGTAAATTTACACAGAATGAATTACCACTGCCTCTGGCGCGAGCACAGTAAATATACACACAATGGATTACCACTGCCTCTGGTGCAAACCCAGTAAATTTACATACAATGGATTACCACTGCCTCTAGAGCAAGCCCAGTGAATTTACACACGATGGATTACCACTGCCTCTGGCAAGATCCCAAATATACACATGATCACGAGCCCAGTAAATATACACACAATGGATTACCACTGCCTCTGGCGTGAGCCCAGTAAATATACACACGATGGATTACCACTGCCTCTAGAGTAAACCCAGTGAATTTACACACGATGGATTACCACTGCCTCTAGAGCAAGCCCAGTGAATTTACACACAATGGATTACCACTGCCTCTGGCAAGATCCCAAATATACACATGATCACGAGCCCAGTAAATATACAGTTGTGTTCAAAATTATTCAACCCCCAATGCTGTAAAGGGTTTTAGGGAATTTAGTGTACATTTGTAATTGTATTCAGAATGAAATCCTACAAAGACTTTTTAAAGAACCATATGCAACTAAAATGACATCAATTGGTTTTGTAATACAGTAGTAAATGTTTCTTTTGTGAATTCTTCATTGACACAATTATTCAACCCCTTAAAGACTACCACTCTGAAGAACAGAGGTTCATTCAAGTGTTTTCAATCAGGTATTGAAAACACCTGTGGATGTCACGGAGCAGCAATAAAGCATAATAAGCACCAATTAGGCAGCTTTAAAATGACTGTGATACTCAGCTCCTTCTAGACATTTACTGGTGTGGTTACAAACATGGTGAAGTCAAGAGAATGGTCCAGGAAGACAAGAGAAGAGGTGATTACTCTTCACAGGAAGGGCAATGGCTATAAGAAGATTGCAAAGATGTTAAACATACCAAGAGAGACCATAGGAAGCATCATTCGCAAATTCAAGGCAAAGGGCACTGTTGAAACGCTACCTGGTCGTGGCAGAAAGAAGATGCTGACTTTGACTGCTGTGCGCTACCTGAAGCGTAGAGTGGAGAAAAGTCCCTGTGTGACTGCTGAGGAACTGAGAAAAGATTTGTCAGATGTGGGTACTGAAGTTTCAGCTCAGACAATACGGCGCACACTGCGTAATGAAGGCCTCCATGCCAGAACTCCCAGGCGCACCCCCTTGCTGTCTCCAAAGAATAAGAAGAGTCGACTGCAGTATGCCAAAAGTCATGTGCACAAACCACAGAAGTTTTGGGATAGTGTTCTGTGGACTGATGAAACAAAATTAGAACTGTATGGGCCCATGGATCAACGCTATGTTTGGAGGAGGAAGAACAAGGCCTATGAAGAAAAGAACACCTTGCCTACTGTGAAGCATGGCGGGGGGTCAATCATGCTTTGGGGCTGTTTTGCTTCTGCAGGTACAGGGAAGCTTCAGCGTGTGCAAGGTACCATGAATTCTCTTCAGTACCAGGAGATATTGGATGACAATGTGATGCAGTCCGTCACAAACCTGAGGCTTGGGAGACGTTGGACCTTTCAACAGGACAATGATCCCAAGCATACCTCCAAGTCCACTAGAGCATGGTTGCAGATTAAAGGCTGGAACATTTTGGAGTGGCCATCGCAGTCACCTGACTTAAATCCGATTGAGAACCTTTGGTGGGACTTAAAGAAAGCAGTTGCAGTGCGCAAGCCTAAGAATGTGACTGAACTGGAGGCTTTTGCCCATGACGAATGGGCGAAGATACCCATAGATCGCTGCAAGACACTTGTGTCAAGCTATGCTTCACGTTTAAAAGCTGTTATAACTGTAAAAGGATGTTGTACTAAGTACTAAGATTGAATGTCACTTGGGGGTTGAATAAAACTGATAATGATGTGAGCACAGAAAAGACATTTGTGGTTATTTCATTATAAATGTTATGTTATATTTGTCTGACCTACACGTGCCTCTTTGATTTAATTGTAAGCAAGATGACTGAATGATCAAAATCAATATCAAACTGGCCAAAACACTCAATTTCAGTGGGGGTTGAATAATTTTGAACACAACTGTACACACAATGGATTACCACTGCCTCTGGCGTGAGCCCAGTAAATATACACACGATGGATTACCACTGGCTCTGGCGCGAGCCCAGTGAATTTACACACGATGGATTACCACTGCCTCTGGCGCGAGCGCAGTAAATACACACAATGGATTACCACTGCCTCTGGCGCGAGCCAAGTAAATATACACACGATGCATTACCACTGACTCTGGCGCGAGCTAAGTAAATTTACACAGAATGGATTACCACTGCCTCTGGCGCGAGCCCAGTAAATATACACACGATGGATTACCACTGACTCTGGCGCGAGCCCAGTAAATATACACACGATGGATTACCACTGACTCTGGCGCGAGCCCAGTAAATATACACACGATGCATTACCACTGACTCTGGCGCGAGCCCAGTAAATTTACACAGAATGAATTACCACTGCCTCTGGCGCGAGCCCAGTAAATATACACACGATGGATTACCACTGCCTCTAGAGTAAACCCAGTGAATTTACACACGATGGATTACCACTGCCTCTAGAGCAAGCCCAGTGAATTTACACATGATGGATTACCACTGCCTCTGGCAAGATCCCAAATATACACATGATCACGAGCCCAGTAAATATACACACAATGGATTACCACTGCCTCTGGCGTGAGCCCAGTAAATATACACACGATGGATTACCACTGGCTCTGGCGCGAGCCCAGTGAATTTACACACGATGGATTACCACTGCCTCTGGCGCGAGCCCAGTAAATATACACACAATGGATTACCACTGCCTCTGGCGCGAGCCCAGTAAATATACACACGATGGATTACCACTGACTCTGGCGCGAGCCCAGTAAATATACACACGATGCATTACCACTGACTCTGGCGCGAGCCCAGTAAATTTACACAGAATGAATTACCACTGCCTCTGGCGCGAGCCCAGTAAATATACACACGATGGATTACCACTGCCTCTAGAGTAAACCCAGTGAATTTACACACGATGGATTACCACTGCCTCTAGAGCAAGCCCAGTGAATTTACACATGATGGATTACCACTGCCTCTGGCAAGATCCCAAATATACACATGATCACGAGCCCAGTAAATATACACACAATGGATTACCACTGCCTCTGGCGTGAGCCCAGTAAATATACACACGATGGATTACCACTGGCTCTGGCGCGAGCCCAGTGAATTTACACACGATGGATTACCACTGCCTCTGGCGCGAGCCCAGTAAATATACACACAATGGATTACCACTGCCTCTGGCGCGAGCCCAGTAAATATACACACGATGGATTACCACTGACTCTGGCGCGAGCCCAGTAAATATACACACGATGCATTACCACTGACTCTGGCGCGAGCCCAGTAAATTTACACAGAATAAATTACCACTGCCTCTGGCGCGAGCCCAGTAAATTTACACAAAATGGATTACCACTGCCTCTGGTGTGATCCCAGTAAATTTACACAGAAAATGGATTACCACTGCCTCTACTGCGCTTTCCTGAACTTCGGGGGAATCCAAGTTCCCCACCCTATGATGTATTCAGCATTCACCCAGGGTCCCCAGAGTGCAGGGAAAACCCGCTGCAATTCCTCCGAACACCCACCAAAAACCCACAGAACCCTCTGCAAAAACCACACCAAAACCGCCACAAAAACCAAGGGCTATATTACAATATTCACGTAAAAACGCTTGCATAACGCGTGAATTCGTGCGCCAAGCGTTAAACATTTACACGCGTAAATCACCGCTGGAATTGCAATCCTCGTGCGTTTTTTCATCCGTCGATCAATAACGCGTATAAGCCGGACGCGCACAAATGGTCGCGCAGTACCGTTGCGTGCAGAAATCAGCGTGCAGACTGTTTTTTCACGCGATTCACCCAATCAGAATTAAGAACCAAATTATCTCACGTTACATTTTTGCGCCTGTCAAAGTCAATCTGAGCATATATGCTGCAGAAATAATAAAAGCACACACAACTTCTTCATTTTATTGATTTGGAATGAGTAGAATGTGTGCATATAAAGATGTGACCAGTTGTAATACCCCACTGCAGCCCAAAGTTGAGGGCACCTTGAAGCCCTTAAATAGACAATTAGCACAAACGGTTACAATGGCGCATACAGTGCATTAAATTCCAATATTTTTACCAATTGTGAACCCCAGATACAGTTAGGGGATCACAGAAGTATCCTCTTCTAATTTCAGATCCTCTGAAATAAAACACAAATGGAAAACCACCATAGTGTAATATTGGATTGAATCAACACTTTTATTTAAAAGACATAAAACCACTCACAGTATAAAAAGCACATAACAAAATGTACATATACTCAAGTGCAGCAGTATGAACAATCTTGACGCGTTTCGTGAGTATAACCTCACTTCCTCAGGAGCTCCTGAGGAAGTGAGAAGGTTATACTCAGAAAACGCGTCGAGCTTGTTCATACTGGCAGACCTAATGGTGAGTAGGGATGAGCTGCTCGGGTTCGGACGGTTCAGGGTTCGACCCGAACTTAGCCTGTTCGAGCAGATCGCGAACCCCGAACATTTCATGGTGTTCGCCGCATGTTCGACCACAATGGACCACAATGCATTTTCCCACTGCCTGAAGCTCCTAATTGCACAGGTCTGGTGCAAGACTGGTTGAACACTATGCCAATCACCGCTCAGAGTCCTGATTGGGCAAATTTTGCCCAATCATGAGCTCACAGAGCTAAGTCCCGCAGCACACTATATAAGGTTTCAACGCGCCGATTCTGCACGCATTTCAGAGGAGATTTCAAAGAAGATAGTTGTGTGTGTTGTTACTGCCGGTCTGCCACGCTACTGGGGGGGTCTGGGGGGGTCTCATTTCGAACAAATATCCGGGAATTTAGGTGATGTGTGTCTTGTCACTGTGCCAGCAAGTTTTTTTGGGGTTTACAACTTTATTTAAAACATTTGTGAATTAAGGTGATCTGTGTCTCGTCATACAAAAAGTACCACGCTGTATTTTGGGGCTCACTAATTTCTTTAAAACACTTGGGAATTAAGGTGATCTGTGTCTCGTCATACAAAAAGTCTCCACGCTGTATTTTGGGGCTCACTAATTTCTTTAAAACACTTGGGAATTAAGGTGATCTTCTGTGTCTCGTCACACAGCCAGCAATTTTTTTTGGGGCTCACTAATTTCTTTAAAACACTTGGGAATTAAGGTGATCTGTGTCTCGTCATACATACAGTACCACGCTGTATTTTGGGGCTCACTAATTTCTTTAAAACATTTGTGAATTGAGGTGATCTGTCTCTTGTCACTGGCTGCCAGCTATCAGTGTGTCTCACTGAGTTATACCAGAGTTATTTAAATCTTTATACCAGAGTTGAATCAGAGTTCTGTATATATTAATCTATATATCACTCACCATGTCTGAAAGAACAAAAAGGACTGGCAGACGCTCCCAGACACAGATAAGAGGGCAAGCAGCCCCTGTGTCGGGAGGCTGTGCCTCTGGTCATGGTGGACGTGGTGCATCCTCTGCAGGGGCACACTTGTCCTTTCTAACTGGTGCTGGCCGTCTTAAGCAGCAGCAGCAACATACAGAGGACTTGGTGGATTGGCTAACCAGGCCATCCTCATCCTCTGAGTCCTCTGCCAGCCAGGCTTCTAGTGCTTTACAGTCCACCTCAGCTGCCAAAGCATCTAATGCAGCCTCCATGACCACAGCTACTCCTGCCGTAGCCTTGCTATCACACACGGAGGAGTAAGCTGAATTGTTTGACTACAATGAGAGTGACATGCTGCTTGAGGATGCGCAGCAAGTACAGTGCTCTGATTCAATCTCTGAGGTTGAGCAAGGGAGTATAATCAACCTAGAGGAAGGGGGTGCCAGTGATGACACACAAATTACTGGCACTCATGTTGCCCCAGCAGCTGCAGCATACTGCCAAGTTGGCTCCAGTGACGAGGAGATAGGGGGTGAAGATGACATTGATGATGATGAGGTCACTGACTCCACCTGGGTGCCAGATCGAACTGAGGAATCAAGTGAGGAGGAGGGGGAGGAGGCACAGCAAACACGAGGCACAACATCCTCTGTGACCAACCGTAGCACTAGCCAGTCCAAGGCATCACATGTCAGAGCTGCTCCGGTGCAGAGCGCTGTTGTCTCAAAGAACACATGCAGGAACTCTGCCATCTGGGAGTTCTTTCAGAAATGTGCAGCAGACCCCACCGTTGCTATTTGTAATCTATGTCAGAGGAGGCTGAAGCGTGGGATAAACACCGGACACTTGGGTACCACATGCTTGAGGCGACATATGAACAAGTGCCACACATCCCGTTGGGGCAAAACTTTGCGTAGGTCCTCCTCCTCCTCATCTGTCTCTACCCACACTGTATGTCCTGCCATGCAATTGCCTACAACCTCCACCGACAGGGATGATGCTACAGTAATGGATGTACCAGCAGGTCCTTCCTCACAATGTGACATCATCCCAGTAGCTGAAGATTTACGCAGTCAGATTACGTTGCCGCAGCTGCTGCAGCAAAAGAAAAAATATAGTCCCAACCATCCCCAAGCACAGCGTCTAAATGCCAGCTTAGCAAAATTACTCGCATTGCAGCTGCTGCCTTTCCAGCTGGTGGACTCTGCTCCCTTCCGTGAATTTGCTGAATGTGCTGTACCAC
Organism: Leptobrachium leishanense; assembly: GCA_009667805.1. Lineage (NCBI taxonomy): Eukaryota > Metazoa > Chordata > Amphibia > Anura > Megophryidae > Leptobrachium > Leptobrachium leishanense. The sequence continues at coordinate 148,138,795 of CM019070.1, read as the reverse complement.
AGTGGCATGTTCCAAAACGCCATTACTTTTCACAGAAAGGCCATTCCAGCACTATACCAGCACGTGGAAGACAATGTTATTGAGTCATTGGGAAAGGCAGTCAGCAGCAAGGTGCATGTGACTTTAGACACGTGGTCCAGCAAGCATGGACAGGGTTGTTACATTTCCTTCACGGCACACTGGGTAACTCTGATTGCAGCTGAGAGGGATCCAAGACGGGGCTCTGTGCTGGAGCTTGTTCATCCACCACGCCTCCAGAAAGCTGCTTGTATGAGGTCTGTCTGCTCCACCACCAACACCTCTTCCTCCACCTCCTTCTCCTTCTCTGTCTCTGGCGAAGTGGCAGTTAAACCCACACCTGACAGGGTCTACGCAATGGCTCAAGCAAAAAGATGCCATACTGTGCTTGAGCTGGATTGTTAAGGGGACAGGAGCCACACCAGGTCAGAAATTTTGTCAGCTCTGCAGGGGCAGGTGCAGAGATGGTTTACACCACGCCAGCTTGAGCTGGGAATGATCGTCTGCGATAATGGCAGCAACCTTCTCTCCGCCCTACGCAAGGGTAAATTGACGCATGTACCATGCCTAGCACACATCCTAAATCTGGTGGTACAGAATTTCCTAACCAAGTACCCAGGGCTGCCAGAGCTTCTCATCCAGGCCAGAAAAGTCTGCAGCCACTTCAGACGGTCATTCCCAGCAAGCGTTCGCCTGGCAGAAATTCAAAGAGAATTCCACCTTCCCACAAACCGTCTGATCTGTGACATGCCCACCAGGTGGAATTTGACATTAGAAATGCTGCATCATCTGCACAAGCAGCAGAGGGCCATCAATGAGTACCTGTGTGAGTATGGCACAAGGACAGGTTCAGGTCAACTTGGTTTTCCCCCCCCGCAGTGGCTGATGATCAAGGATGCATGCACTGCACTGTCACCATTTGAGGAGGCAACGAGGATGGTGAGCAGGGACAGTGCATGCATCAGTGACACAATTCCTTTAGTGTTCCTGCTGGAGCACACTCTGCGGGGAATTATAGATGTGGCTCTAGAGGCAGAGCAGCGGGAGGAAGAGGAGGCCTTCCCTAGCTCTCAAGGCCCCAGTCTTTCCGCAGACAGCATTCCAGCGGGTCCTACTCAGATCAGACAGGAGGAGGATGAGGAGGATGAGGACTATTTAAGTAGTGGGGGCATTGAAGGTGGGGATTCCTCAAGGCAGGGTTTTGTGTGCCCAGAAACAGAAGGGCTTGTGCGTGGCTGGGAGGAGGAAGTGCACGATACGGTCATCCTCATTGACCAGGAAGACTCGGCAGCTAATGCCACCTCCAACCTACGCTGCATGGGCTCCCTAATGATGCAAAGCCTGCTAAAGGACCCCAGGATTCGTGCTATCAAGGACAGGGATCATTACTGGTTGGCAACCCTTCTTGATCCACGATACAAGGGGAAAGTTGCAGAGCTCATCCTGCCCGCACAGAGGGAGCACAGGATGACAAAACTTGAGGACGCTCTAAAGCGAAACTTGTGCAACACCTTTCCAGGCACTGTTAGATTACCAAGTGCTGACACACGTGCTTCTGAGGCTGCAGGTGATCAGAGGAATAGCGGTGAAGGCCAGGTCCGCTTGACTGATGCATTTTAAAAAATTTTTAGTCCTCGACGCCCAGGGACATCAAATGTAGGCACCCATTGCCAGCGTCTTCACCATATGGTGCAGGACTACCTAGGGGCAAGGGCAGACTTGGATACCTTTCAAGCAGATGATCCACTGGCTTACTGGGTGGGTGTTGAGATTGGATCACTGGCCAGAACTTAGCCAATATGCTATGCAGCTACTAGGTTGCCCTTCATCTAGCGTGCTTTCCGAAAGGACGTTCAGTGCCGCTGGAGGTTTTGTCACAGACAAAAGAGTGCGTCTGTCCACTGACTCTGTAGACCGGCTGACATTTATAAAAATGAATCAGTTCTGGATCAGCAGCTATCAATCCCCTGATGCCGAAGTAATGGAATAGATCGGGTATGTCTTCTGCATGCACAAAACCTCCAGCACTGAACTCTTCCACAATACCACAAAAGGGTTACGGTGTGAATGCACTTGCTGCCATGAAAGCCACAATATTTGGCGGCACTGACGCCTGTGCCAGATTTATATCATTTTAATTTTTTGAACAGCAGGGTCCAACCCTGCACTCTTCCACAATACCACAGAGGGGTTACTGTATGATGATACTTGCTGGCCTGCCATTAAAGGCACAATATCTGGGTGCACTGACGTCCATTACCAGATCAAAAACTTTTCAATATAGGACCACATGGTCCACCCCTGCACTCTTCCACCATAACACAGAGGGGTTACTGTATGATGATACTTGATGGCCTGCCATTAAAGGCACAATATCTGGGTGCACTGACGCCCATTAACAGATGAAAAAAAATAATTCAATATAGGACCAACCACATGGTCCACCCCTGAACTCTTCCACAATACTACAGAGGGGTTACTGTATGATGATAGTTGATGGCCTGCCATTAAAGGCACAATAACTGGGTGCACTGACGCCCATTACCAGATCAAAAACTTTGCAATATAGGACCACATGGTCACCCCTGCACTCTTCCACAATACTACAGAGGGGTTACTGTATGATGATACTTGCTGGCCTGCCATTAAAGGCACAATATCTGGGTGCACTGACGCCCATTACCAGATCAAAAACTTTGCAATATAGGACCACATGGTCCACCCCTGCACTCTTCCACAATACTACAGAGGGGTTACTGTATGATGATACTTGCTGGCCTGCATTAAAGGCACAATATCTGGGTGCACTGACGCCCATTACCAGATCAAAAACTTTTCAATATAGGACCACATGGTCCACCCCTGAACTCTTCCACAATACCACAGAGGGGTTACTGTATGATGATACTTGATGGCCTGCCATTAAAGGCACAATATCTGGGTGCACTGCCACTGACGCCTGTATCAGATTCATATCCTCAGAGGGGTTACGGTGTGACGGCACTGTTGCCGACGCTAAAAGCCCAATTTTAAAGCACCTATTGTTACTTTCATCCAAAGCCTGCATAAGTTTCACAATAATTTAGCCAAAAAAACACTAAACTTTTTCTGCGCGTCCTAAAATGTCTTTTCATACAGACTGCCGCCCCAAGCAGTTGTTTATGGATAGATTAAAGGAAAAGCATTTACCGTCATATGAAACGTCATTTTTTTGTTTTTAAGTGTTTCTATACATCCTAGAAATCCGCCACTTCACGGGCAGGTTATGGGGACCTCCTAGGCACGATATTTGAAGGAATTTTTGTTTTTTATTTTTAACCCTTATTTCATGGAAAACTCACTGTCCCTTTAAAAACGTTTTTTGTTAAACTTTTTGTCCTTGTTTCCTGTCCCCCAGGGCACTACCCGGACCCCCATACACCTTATATGGCAAATATGTAGCATATATGCCCTCTTGGAGGGCACTCTAAAAAACCGAATTTTCAGCCCCATTGACTTGCATGGGGGTTCGGGTTCGGGTTCGGTCCCGAACAAATGGGATGTTCGGGTTCGGGCTCGAACCGAACTCGGGGAGTGTTCGGCTCATCCCTAATGGTGAGCAGTGAGCGGAGAACTAGAACTTGGACGGTGTAAGAGTCTTTGGAGGACTATATCCGGCAGATATCAGGAGGTCTGAGCCACTGCTGCACTTGAGTATATGTACATTTTGTTATGTGCTTTTTATACTGTGAGTGGTTTTATGTCTTTTAAATAAAAGTGTTGATTCAATACAATATTACACTATGGTGGTTTTCCATTTGTGTTTTATTTCAGAGGATCTGAAATTAGAAGAGGATACTTCTGTGATCCCCTAACTGTATCTGGGGTTCACAATTGGTAAAAATATTGGAATTTAATGCACTGTATGCGCCATTGTAACCGTTTGTGCTACATGAGTAGAATGTGTAACTATACTTTTGCTGTGTATTTTTTTTTGGGCTGGTGTATTTGGGTTCGACAGGGTGATAGAATTTGCCATTAACAACGGCTTTAAGGCTAGTGTCAGACGAAAGCATTTTTCCCCGCGAACGTGAAAAAGTGCGTCCGAACGCATTGACATATTTTTTCACGGAATGCGCAAAAACGGTCAGACGACGCGCATTTTCGGGCGTGATTTTGTACGGATCGTCAATAAAACTCTTTTTGCGTCTGGACGTTATGTAGGCTGGACCTTAGCAGCGTCTGACATCTCCTAATCACGCACACACGCCGCTATGCGGACGCAGCGCACTCTGTACGTCAGTACTAGCGGTTCTGCGTTCTGAAAAAAATGCGTTCAAATTCCACTTGCGTTGCACGGCCGGACTTTTGTGCGGCCGTACATCGTATATTGGCCGTCATTGTCCGTCATCTGCTGCTAGTGCGGCCGTGATTATGTGCGCCAGAACGCACGTTAAAAGTGCGCTGGTCTGACCCCAGGCTTAGGAGTTGCTAAAATGATGCGCGCAAAGGCTGTGCGTTACAAACTGCGCATAGATTGTAATACCATCCGCGTACCAGCGCACAAACGCATTTGCGCTCACAATGTTAAGTATAGGACGCGTGCAGTACAGTAAGCGCGTGCAGCGTTCGTGCAGGTTCACCCGCGGTAGACGATTACGTGCGTTTGATGCGCTGACTATGTAATACGAAGTATGACGCAAAGGGTTTTACCCCTCGTTTTAATGTTTTTTTGCGCCGGCGCAAATGTTTGCCCGAAGAGTGTAATTTAGCCCCAATTCGACAAATCGCTGATCACAGCACAGACCAGTCGCAGGAAAAAGCCGACAAGCTGACGAACAGGGTAAAAAAAAAAACAGTACACTTGAAAGTTTAGAAATTGAAACACTGTTTGCAAAAAATCTACTGAACGAAAATGTCTGGAATTTACACATAAGATCCAATGAATGAGAATAAGAAAGGTATGTTACAGAAAAATGGAAAAACACTTTAAAAAAAAAATTGCCCAAAAAATCCAGAGAAATGCCTAAGGCTAGGGTCAGACGAGCGTGATTTCTACGGACTGTACGTCAGTACGGAAGACACAGTAGTGGCCACACAGTCCGTTTTTTTCACTGACGTTTAATTTTTGACGGATGTAGGAGGGAACATAAATTAAAAAGCAAAACCATTTTGTCCGTGAAAAATGCTGGACGTGTAAATGCCGTCCGTCTGACCACGTTCCATCACTCACATACAAAGCTATCCAGACGTTGCGGACGCAGCGCACTTTGTGCGGCCGTTCTAGAGGTTGTACGTTCTTGCCTAACTTGCGTCCGTTTGCCGCGGCCGTTGTGCGTCCGCAGTTCAGTGCAGACGTACTTCATGTGTCAGGCTCCGATGGGCTTTCTGTCATGCTATCACGGACGTACTTTTAGGCGCAATCACGGACGTGAACACTACGCTCGTCTGACACGGGCCTAAAAGATCCTAAAAAAAAGGAAAAATTTTAACATTGAAGCCTATGGGATTCACCTGAATAAACCTGCCGAATGAAAACACCAAACAGCAGAACACTTTGCCAACTTTTCACTGCTGTTCAGTGTCTGTGAAAAGATTAACCATGGCTTCTCTATGGGGGATTTTGCTGCCGTCGAACAGCACCGTACAAGCACTGCAGGCAATTCGCCAAAATTTGGCAAACTGCCTGCTCTCTGAATAGCCGAATGGCCCTGAAATGTCACCGTACGCTGAATTTCAGTGTCCGGTTACATTTCGGCAACATTTTGGACCTCTCTGAATAACCTCTATAATGTAAGAACAAAAAAAAAAAACACAGGGATAGAATAAACAAAGTAGCAGCCGACCTGTCACAGAATCAATCCGCAGAGGTCACGACTCCGAGTAGGGAAACAATTATATATATGTGAGCTGATACATTATATTACAATTACAATCACACAACTAGAAAGTATAAACATTAGGGAAAGGAAATCGAATGAAATGATAACGAAAATAACTGTAAATAAATGTAAAATAAACAAAGTAGCGGCCGTCCAGTAACATTTTCCTTTTTCTGCCCATAAATAATTAGGTAGATCTTGCCGACAGCCTCTGCCTGATTATTTTCTTTTCATTCTGGGTGATTTTAGTCGCCTTTTCTCCCTCGTCACGCGATGCTCCTCCTCTTCGGCTCAGGGACTTCCGAACTCTGAAGTCCCTGCAGCTTTTCTTTGCAATTTTTGCTTATATGCAGCTTGCACAGTGTAGGAACCAAAAACGACAGAATTCTGCACTTCACGTATTCAGGTTTCTCAGTGCCTGCCGGACACAATGGATCGGAGCTGCTTGTGAATTTGCACATTTGATCCGTCAGCTGCCTTTCTGAGAACGCTCGCTAACTAAGGCTGGGGTCAGACGAGCGCAGTGTTAACGTCCGTGTTGCTGCACATAAGTACGTCCGTGATAGCATACAATTGTGTTAAATGGAGCCCCACACATGAAGTACGTCCGCACAGAAGTGCGGGGGCTGACGGACGCTGCAAATGGACGCAGGTTAGGCAAGAACGTAATACTGCTAGAACGGACGTGCAGAGTGCGCCACGTCCACAACGTCCGCATAGCTTTGTGTGTGAGTGATGGAGCATGGTCAGACGGACTGCATTTGTACGTCCAGCATTTTTGACGGACAGAATGTTTTTTCATATTAATTTATTTTCCCTGCTACATCATTAAAAAAATCCGTCAGTGAAAAAAACGGACTGTGTGGCCACTACCTTGTCGTCAGTCAGTAAGTACGTCCGTACTGCACGGACGCACAGTCTGTACAAAATGCGCTCATCTGACCCGAGCCTTAGAGGCTTCACCCTGTGGGGTAACGGGCAGATGGAGGGAGATTCCACACATCCCGACCACTCTGAAAAGCTAAAGAGTCATTCAAAATAAAGCATCAGAAGATGATACACCCTTTTATATCTGTTCACCTGTTGGGTGTGCGGGTGTCTTTTTAGGGGTTCCTCCATATATTCAGGGTGTGCGGGTGTCTTTTTAGGGGTTCCTCCGTATATTCAGGGTGTGCGGGTGTCTTTTTAAGGGATCCTCCATATATTCAGGGTGTGCGGGTGTCTTTTTAGGGGTTCCTCCATATATTCAGGGTGTGCCTGTGTCTTTTTAGGGGTTCCTCCATATATTCAGGGTGTGCGGGTGTGTTTTTAGGGGTTCCTCCATATATTCAGGGTGTGTGGGTGTGTTTTTAGGGGCTCCTCCATATATTCAGGGTGTGCGGGTGTCTTTTTAGGGGTTCCACCATATATTCAGGATGTGCTGGTGTCTTTTTAGGGGCTCCTCCATACATTCAGGGTGTGCGGGTGTCTTTTTAAGGGATCCTCCATATATTCAGGGTGTGCGGGTGTCTTAAGGGATCCTCCATATATTCAGGGTGTGCCTGTGTCTTTTTAGGGGTTCCTCCATATATTCAGGGTGTGCAGGTGTGTTTTTAGGGGTTCCTCCATATATTCAGGGTGTGTGGGTGTCTTTTTAGGGGCTCCTCCATATATTCAGGGTGTGCGGGTGTCTTTTTAGGGGTTCCACCATATATTCAGGATGTGCTGGTGTCTTTTTAAGGGATCCTCCATATATTCAGGGTGTGCAGGTGTCTTTTTAGGGGTTCCTTCATATATTCAGGGTGTGCGGGTGTCTTTTTAGGGGATCCTCCATATATTCAGGGTGTGCGGGTGTCTTAAGGGATCCTCCATATATTCAGGGTGTGCCTGTGTCTTTTTAGGGGTTCCTCCATATATTCAGGGTGTGCAGGTGTGTTTTTAGGGGTTCCTCCATATATTCAGGGTGTGTGGGTGTCTTTTTAGGGGCTCCTCCATATATTCAGGGTGTGCGGGTGTCTTTTTAGGGGTTCCACCATATATTCAGGATGTGCTGGTGTCTTTTTGGGGTTCCTCCATATATTCAGGGTGTGCGGGTGTCTTTTTAGGGGTTCCTCCATATATTCAGGATGTGCTGGTGTCTTTTTAAGGGATCCTCCATATATTCAGGGTGTGCAGGTGTCTTTTTAGGGGTTCCTTCATATATTCAGGGTGTGCGGGTGTCTTTTTAGGGGATCCTCCATATATTCAGGGTGTGCGGGTGTCTTAAGGGATCCTCCATATATTCAGGGTGTGCGGGTGTCTTTTTAGGGGTTCCTCCATATATTCAGGGTGTGCGGGTGTGTTTTTAGGGGTTCCTCCATATATTCAGGGTGTGTGGGTGTGTTTTTAGGGGCTCCTCCATATATTCAGGGTGTGTGGTGTCTTTTTAGGGGTTCCTCCATATATTCAGGGTGTGAGGGTGTCTTTTTAGGGGCTCCTCCAGATATTCAGGGTGTGTGGTGTCTTTTTAGGGGTTCCTCCATATATTCAGGGTGTGTGGGTGTCTTTTTAGGGGTTCCACCATATATTCAGGATTTGCTGGTGTCTTTTTAGGGGTTCCTCCATATATTCAGGGTGTGTGGGTGTGTTTTTAGGGGCTCCTCCATATATTCAGGGTGTGTGGGTGTCTTTTTAGGAGCTCCTCCATATATTCAGGGTGTGCGGGTGTCTTTTTAGGGGCTCCTCCATATATTCAGGGTGTGCGGGTGTCTTTTTAGGGGCTCCTCCATATATTCAGGGTGTGCGGGTGTCTTTTTAGGGGCTCCTCCATACATTCAGGGTGTGCGGGTGTCTTTTTAGGGGCTCCTCCATATATTCAGGGTGTGTGGGTGTTTTTAGGGTCTCCTCCATATATTCAGGGTGTGCGGGTGTCTTTTTAGGGGTTCCTCCATATATTCAGGGTGTGTGGGTGTCTTTTTAGGGGTTCCACCATATATTCAGGATTTGCTGGTGTCTTTTTAGGGGTTCCTCCATATATTCAGGGTGTGTGGGTGTGTTTTTAGGGGCTCCTCCATATATTCAGGGTGTGCGGGTGTCTTTTTAGGGGTTCCTCCATATATTCAGGGTGTGTGGTGTCTTTTTAGGGGCTCCTCCATATATTCAGGGTGTGTGGGTGTTTTTAGGGGCTCCTCCATATATTCAGGGTGTGCGGGTGTCTTTTTAGGGGTTCCTCCATATATTCAGGGTGTGTGGGTGTGTTTTTAGGGGCTCCTCCATATATTCAGGGTGTGCGGGTGTCTTTTTAGGGGTTCCTCCATATATTCAGGGTGTGTGGTGTCTTTTTAGGGGCTCCTCCATATATTATGGGTGTGTGGGTGTTTTTAGGGTCTCCTCCATATATTCAGCGTGTGTGGGTGTGTTTTTAGGGTCTCCTCCATATATTCAGGGTGTGCGGGTGTGTTTTTAGGGGCTCCTCCATATATTCAGGTGTAGTGGCAATAGGCTGGAAGATGGCCTCTATTATAAGCCAGGCGACCATCTTGTTCAGAATATTGGTTCACTTAAATATAACTAGGCAGGTTTTTAGCTGAAGCTATAATGAGGCACATGTAGAAATTTAGGAATGTGCTGAGATTACTAGAAAAACAATTAAAGCGCTGAGAGAGAGATCTCTGCTGTTCCAGGCACAGAGAAAGATATGTCAAGGTCGTTGGGGCCCGCAGAAATACTAAGAAGGCGCTAGGGAACCAGGCGCAGCCCGGAACAGTGGGAGAAACTAACTATTATTTATTGTTACTAATATAAAGTTTGCCAATTTACGGCCAATTTAATGGAATGTCTTTGTATTAGCCAAAGGGAGGTACTAACCCACGTGGGGTGGGATAGCGTAACCGGGAGGTGGGCTAATTGGGATGTACCTAATTATGTATTTTGAGGTATAAAGTCTCATGTCACTGTGAAAATCGCTGCTCATTCTTTGCGATTGAATCCTGTTTGAGCATCTGTTGTGATATCACAATAAAGTTTGCCTTTCCTGAAGAGACTCGTGTTCAGACAATCCTTGCTCGTGTCTGGTCCGGCGCCGTCCTGAAAGTGAAACAAGTGATTCCTGTTACACAGGGTGTGTGGGTGTGTTTTTAGGGTCTCCTCCATATATTCAGGGTGTGCGGGTGTCTTTTAGGGGTTCCTCCATATATTCAGGGTGTGCGGGTGTCTTTTAGGGGTTCCTCCATATATTCAGGGTGTGTGGGTGTCTTTTAGGGGTTCCTCCATATATTCAGGGTGTGCGGGTGTATTTTTAGGGGCTCCTCCATATATTCAGGGTGTGTGGGTGTCTTTTTAGGGGCTCCTCCATATATTCAGGGTGTGTGTGTGTCTTTTTAGGGGCTCCTCCATATATTCAGGGTGTGCGGGTGTCTTTTTAGGGGCTCCTCCATATATTCAGGGTGTGCGGGTGTCTTTTTAGGGGCTCCTCCATATATTCAGGGTGTGTGGGTGTCTTTTTAGGGGCTCCTCCATATATTCAGGGTGTGTGTGTGTCATTTTAGGGGTTCCTCCATATATTCAGGGTGTGCGGGTGTCTTTTTAGGGGCTCCTCCATATATTCAGGGTGTGCGGGTGTCTTTTAGGGGTTCCTCCATATATTCAGGGTGTGTGGGTGTATTTTTAGGGGCTCCTCCATATATTCAGGGTGTGTCGGTGTGTTTTTAGGGGCTCCTCCATATATTCAGGGTGTGTGGGCGTCTTTTTAGGGGCTCCTCCATATATTCAGGGTGTGCGGGTGTCTTTTAGGGGTTCCTCCATATATTCAGGGTGTGCGGGTGTATTTTTAGGGGCTCCTCCATATATTCAGGGTGTGCGGGTGTGTCTTTTTAGGGGTTCCTCCATATATTCAGGGTGTGGGTGTCTTTTAGGGGTTCCTCCATATATTCAGGGTGTGCGGGTGTATTTTTAGGGGTTCCTCCATATATTCAGGGTGTGTGGGTGTGTTTTTAGGGGCTCCTCCATATATTCAGGGTGTGCGGGTGTCTTTTTAGAGGCTCCTCTGTATATTCAGGGTGTGCGGGTGTCTTTTTAGGGGCTCCTCCATATATTCAGGGGGTGCGGGTGTCTTTTTAGGGGCTCCTCCATATATTCAGGGTGTGCGGGTGTCTTTTTAGGGGCTCCTCCATATATTTAGGGTGTTTTTTAGGGTCTCCTCCATATATTCAGGGTGTGCGGGTGTCTTTTAGGGGCTCCTCCATATATTCAGGGTGTGTGGGTGTCTTTTAGGGGCTCCTCTGTATATTCGGGGTGTGCGGGTGCCTTTTAGGGGTTCCTCCATATATTCAGGGTGTGCGGGTGTATTTTTAGGGGCTCCTCCATATATTCAGGGTGTGCGGGTGTGTCTTTTTAGGGGTTCCTCCATATATTCAGGGTGTGTGGGTGTATTTTTAGGGGTTCCTCCATATATTCAGGGTGTGCGGGTGTATTTTTAGGGGCTCCTCCATATATTCAGGGTGTGCGGGTGTGTTTTTAGGGGTTCCTCCATATATTCAGGGTGTGGGTGTCTTTTAGGGGTTCCTCCATATATTCAGGGTGTGTGGGTGTGTTTTTAGGGGCTCCTCCATATATTCAGGGTGTGTGGGTGTCTTTTTAGGGGCTCCTCCATATATTCAGGGTGTGCGGGTGTCTTTTTAGAGGCTCCTCTGTATATTCAGGGTGTGCGGGTGTCTTTTTAAGGGGCTCCTCCATTATTCAGGGTGTGCGGTGTCTTTTTTAGGGGCTCCTCCATATATTCAGGGTGTTTTTTTTTTAGGGGCTCCTCCATATTTCAGGGTGTGTGGGTGTCTTTTTAGGGGCTCCTCCATATATTCAGGGTGTGTGAGTGTCTTTTAGGGGCTCCTCCATATATTCAGGGTGTGTGGGTGTCTTTTTAGGGGCTCCTCCATATATTCAGGGTTTTTTTTTAGGGGCTCCTCCATATATTCAGGGTGTGTGAGTGTCTTTTTAGGGGCTCCTCCATATATTCAGGGTGTGCGGGTGTCATTTTAGGGGCTCCTCCATATATTCAGGGTGTGCGGGTGTCTTTTTAGGGGCTCCTCCATATATTCAGGGTGTGCGGGTGTCTTTTTAGGGGCTCCTCCATATATTCAGGGTGTGTGGGTGTCTTTTTAGGGGTCCTCCATATATTCAGGGTGTGTGGGTGTCTTTTTTAGGGGTTCCTCCATATATTCAGGGTGTGCGGGTGTCTTTTTAGGGGCTCCTCCATATATTCAGGGTGTGCGGGTGTCTTTTTAGGGGCTCCTCCATATATTCAGGGTGTGCGGTGTCTTTTAGGGTCTCCTCCATATATTCAGGGTGTGCGGGTGTCTTTTGGGGGCTCCTCCATATATTCAGGGTGTGCGGGTGTATTTTAGGGTCTCCTCCATATATTCAGGGTGTGCGGGTGTCTTTTTAGGGGCTCCTCCATATATTCAGGGTGTGCGGGTGTCTTTTAGGGGCTCCTCCATATATTCAGGGTGTGCGGGTGTATTTTAGGGTCTCCTCCATATATTCAGGGTGTGCGGGTGTCTTTTAGGGGCTCCTCTGTATATTCGGGGTGTGCGAGTGCATAACAGAGCTGCACTGCAATAAATCACCAAGCAATGAGTCTGTAGAGTAAACGCTAATAAATGTTGTTATAAATCGCTCGCTTTAATAACACACGTTGCTCTGGCCTCTATATAACATTTTTATTGACATAAACATCTTGTTATTTCATGACGTCATCTGAAAGTGCTGTGCGTAGCCCCGCCTCCTGCGACATTCTTTAAATTACTGGTACTTCTCAGACAGTGAGGAATGCTGGGGGCGTGGTCAGAGTGACAGAGAGGCTGGGGGCGAATGAGAGAGCGCGGAGGGGAGGGACAAACGAAGATGGGGGAGGGGAATGGGGGGATGAGTGACAGGAGGATGTCGCGCGCCCACGCTCAGTGGGCGGTGACGGTTTGTGTTTAGCGCTCCCTCTGGCCCCTCCCTTGTCATGTGACCCGCGGTTACATTAGGCGCTGTCTCCCGATGCTCTCCTTGAACTTCCGCTTCCGCAATGTCCGAGTCCGTGTTCCACGAGCGGCAGCGGCTGGAGCTGTGCGCGGTGCACGCTCTTAACAACCTGCTCCAGAGGCCGGAGATCAGCCAGCAGCTGGCCGAGGACATATGCCGCGGGTGAGTCGAGCCGGCAGGAAAGCCCCGAGATCCGTGTCTTATCGTGGCTTCTGGACTACATTTCCCGTGATGCCCCGCGAGCCGCCTCATTGTAAAGGCTTAGCAGTGACAGCTGGGGAGGGGGGGGGGTTGTGAGGGCCGGGAGGGGGATGTAAACCCAGGCTGTCAGATTGGGGGGGGGGGCTATAAATGGGGATTAGGGTCTTGTTGTTCAGATCCTGATGGGAAAAGGACCACGGCCAAAAACTGAAGAGAAAATGCAAATCCTGAGGAGACAAACCCCTCCCTGAGGATCATGGGAGCTCTGTGCTCAGTGACCCAACTGTGGCAGGGGCCAAGTGTTATAACTACATCTCCCATGATGCTCAGTCACTCATTAGACAGGCTGAAGCTCATGGGAAATGTAGTTCTGAAACATCTGAAGGGTTAATGCTGCTGGACCCTGCACTGTGGGGTGTTGAAGGGGACAGTCTATTAAAAATACAGCCCCCCCCCCCACTTCATTTTTTTCACCTTTAAATAATTGCTGACAGCCTTTGCTAGTTAGTTTGTTTTTAATGTGATTTTTCTCCCCTTTTTGCCCGCGTTGCGACTCCTTTGCCACAGGGATTCCTGAACCTGGAAGTCCCTGTAGCTTTGCTTTGTGCGTTGCGTGGCTGTGCGGGTTGTGTAGCATAGGATCTGGAAATTGTGCGCGTCCTGAGCGTTGCATACGTTGCGTAGCGCCTGCGCAGAGCGATGGATCGGAGCCGCATGCACAGATCTGATCCATCGGCTGCCTCTCTGGGAACACTCACTACAGCGATTGGTCTCGCAGGGTGACGTCAGCCGCTCTCCGTGTGTGACATCACTGGTGGCTGGGAAATTCAAAATCCCGGCTGCTGGTGGGATGGAGTAAACTCCTCCGCTTCACGTAACGGTTTAACCATATCGAGGCTCCAGGGTGGAGATTTTACACTGTCGCCACTTTGAAGTGGTCAGGATGAATAAATCATCCCAGCCCTTCAGATGTTTTCAAACTACATCTCCCATGATGCCCAGCCAACCTTATGAATGATCTAGCATCATGGGAGATGTAGTTCCAAAACCTCTGAAGAGTCATTGCTGAGTCCTGGTTTAAACTTATGTTGGACAAAATGTTGACGTTTATCAGATCAGGGCGTGGGGAGACTCGGAGGGTTCAGATGCCGCTGTGACCTTTCCCTCTCGTTACAATGTTGGCCAAACTGTTCAACTTCCAAAAGCTCCTGTGTGAGCGGCGACATCTTCTTATTGGTTGTTTAGCACGATGGCGCCCTCGTCCTGATCGCACCCTCTGTATTCTTTCAGCCTGGCCCCGGACTCCATGATTAACCCTCACCGCAGCTTCCTGGGCACCGGGAACTACGACGTTAATGTGATCATGGCCGCCCTCCAGACGCTGGACTACGCGGCGGTGTGGTGGGACAAGAGGAAGTAAGTGATGTGTTCCCTCGATCTCCGTCTCCCAACGTGGTTTTATTTTGTGGTGCATCTTCAGAAAGTGGCGTTTATTGGGACGTTCCGGGGGGGGGGGGAAACGCTTTATAATCGGATGAATAAATACCGTGTTATTTCTCGTTCCCTCAGTCACAGAGCTGACATGATTATTGGTGCTTTAAAGGTGACAGCGGATTGTGAGACTTGTAGTTTGGAACCGCCTCTGGGGTAACGTAATGACAAATGTCATGGAACTAGGATATATATATATATATTAGTGCCGTGTTTATAAAGCTTTTATTGCAGCATTAAATGTCGTGATTTATATACGTTTATCTTGTAAAAGTTTATTATCCTCGGATCAGAATGAGCCGTAATTATAAGCGACGGTTTCATCAGACGAGGCCGAGACGCAGGTCTGAACCTGTAGGGAAAGTGACAGCGGGTCACATAGAGACGTAATCTCCACAGAAATGAATGTAATCAGGGTGGCGGGCGTATAAATGGGTCAGGAGGGGGTGAGTGGGACTGGGGGTCCATCAGGAACAGATCCAGTGACATAGAAGCGAAAAATTTAAATTTTTTTGTGAAAGACGATCTGATTATTATATGTATTTTGTTCTGTACAAACCCCTGCACTCGTCTTTTTTGTGAAGGTCTCTGGACAGTTTGGTTTTGAGCGAGATCTTCGGTTTCATCCTGAACATCCCGTCTGCCATCTCCCTGGGCTTCTTCTCGCTCCCCATCAAACGCAAGCACTGGATCGCCGTGCGCGATGTCAGCGGCGTCTACTACAACCTGGACTCCAAGCTGAAATCTCCGGCCAAGCTCGGGGGCCCCGCGGAGCTCAGGTGAGCGATGTCTGCTGTGCTCTGCATTATGCGTCGTGTGCCGCCATATCGACGTCTCTGTGGTTTCAGAGCGGCACCGGGACCATTACTGGCCGTGAGGAGGAGAACCTCCTCGAAACGAGGATCCTGGGGTTTCTCCAACCACTTATTCCCATGTCACGCGCGGCGCGTCCAGGCATTAAATCCTCTATTAAGCTTCGTGTGACTGGGATGTGTCAGGTGTTGTATACAGGTAATATCAGAAGCGCTTTGCATTGAAAGGGACACTAGGCGCGGTGACCTCTCAATGTTATCAGAGTGAGTGGGGTGTCCTCACCCGTCACCCTCATCCAGGAGGTCTCAGAATTTTTTATATTTGAGCTGGGATAACCTCTGGGTCAGTTCATTCAATGCAATGGATGGCAGAGAATCATGGGAGTTGTTTAGAAACCTCTTTGCCGAAATAGGTTGACCTCTGAGCTCCAACATATCCCTCTTTAAAAAGGTGTTCCCCAAACCTGTCCTCGGGTCCCCCTAACAGGCCAGGTTTGCATATATCTGAAGCACAGCACAGGTGATTTTGCTGCTCAGTAATTGCAGGAATCGGCCTGCTTTTCCCCAGGTTATCCTTAAAACCTGTCCTGTTGCGGGGAACCTGAGGACAGGTTTGTGAAACACCACTTTAAAGGGACACTACGACCAACAAACATCCTTCTTGTGTTTATTTGATGTTGCTGATATCTTACATGTGTTTGTTTTTCTCTTGTATGTTTAGTTCAGAAAATATTTCCCTCTATATGTGTCACTGGGTGCATCCATTGTGTGATATTTTCCTCTATTTGTGTCATTGGGTGCATCCATTGTGTGATATTTTCCTCTATATGTGTCACTGGGTGCATCCATTGTGTGATATTTTCCTCTATATGTGTCACTGGGTGCATCCATTGTGTGATATTTTCCTGTATATGCGTCACTGGGTGCATCCATTGTGTGATATTTTCCTCTATATGTGTCACTGGGTGCATCCATTGTGTGATATTTTCCTGTATATGCGTCACTGGGTGCATCCATTGTGTGATATTTTCCTCTATATGTGTCACTGGGTGCATCCATTGTGTGATATTTTCCTGTATATGCGTCACTGGGTGCATCCATTGTGTGATATTTTCCTCTATATGTGTCACTGGGTGCATCCATCGTGTGATATTTTTCTGTATATGTGTCACTAGGTGCATCCATTGTGTGATATTTTCCTCTATATGTGTCACTGGGCGCATCCATTGTGTGATATTTTTCTGTATATGTGTCACTAGGTGCATCCATTGTGTGATATTTTCCTCTATATGTGTCACTGGGCGCATCCATTGTGTGATATTTTCCTCTATATGTGTCACTGGGCGCATCCATTGTGTGATATTTTGTATCTTTCCATCACTTGCTCCTCACTGTGTGGTTTTGGTCATAGAATGGGTCAGTCACCGACTCACATCATTGTATTGTGTGGGCTGTATTCAAAGGACATCACCAGGAGGTAGATTAGAGTTTTTTAAGCTCCCCTGTCTTATCTCATTCAGCTGCCAGCTCTTATCTCTTTTAGCCTGGAGAGCCATAGACCTCTTGCTGCCTTATCTAAACATTCCCTCCTCCACCACTTTAACTATGTAATACTGTAGAAGATAAACCAAAGCAGTAAAGTAAAACGTTTGCACCGATTTTGGTAAACGTTGCATCATGGGAAAAATCCACAAAATGGAAACGGGAGATAAAAAACCTAACTTAATTTTTCCTTTTACGTGCAATTACTTCAAAGAAAATAACGCAGGCGAATGGGTTTGAGAATGTTTTTATGTAACACACGTAATCTTGTGTACATGGTCGTGTCTTTTATAGAACATGTTAACGTGCAAATCTCCACAAAGCACGGCTTGTTTGTTTTTATACAGTGTTGTCTTTGTAGGGACACGGCTTCATTCATATATTTTTAATGATTTATGGAGCAGAGCCGTGGGGGTAGGGGGAGAGATCACACCCCCAGCCTTGCATTTCTTTGTTGGTATCCTGAAATATTCGGAACATAATTTCCCATCATGCTCTGGCAGCCAAGGTCTGGCTCGGCATCATGGGTAATGTAGTTCTGTAATAATCCAGTGTTCCTGCGGCTGTAGACTCGGGCAGCGCGTGCAATCTGCTTTATTGGGTTATTGTGTCACCTGAGTAACAGATGTTAATCCTGTCTGACTTGGTTACGAGTCTTCAGTCATCGGGTGTCACACGTGCCGGGACGAGTCACCTGGGTTTAGGACATCTGTGCGTCATGTGTCACATTGAGGGAATCTCTGATTGGTCACATTCCTCCAACGCGTAATTATTATACAGGAGTTTATAACTGTGTTGTTTAAGCCGTCCCGGTGACCTCTTTATTTAATTACAGGGCGCAGAACCCCCCTCCACATGGTTTAGAACTACATCTCCCATGATACCAAGTGTATCTGAGAAGCTGAGCATCATGGGATATGTAGTTCCAAAACATCTTGGTTGGAGGTTGCAGAGCCTGGTTTAGTATCTTGTGGATTGTCGCTGTTGGTGTTTGTGCTGGTGAGCTTTGTGACAGCTGCTGTATATATGTATAGAAGACGGTCATTTGTGATTGTGGAAACCTTTGTTACAAATGAAGCCGGTTTTATTTGATACATTGTAAGATCTTTCTGATCTTTCGTTTTTTCTTTCTTGTAGAGCGTTCCTGCACGAGTGCATCTCCAGAGGGTCGTGCGAGATCCTGCTGGTGGTTTCGAAGGACGTAGAAGATGCAAGACTCTGGATAAATGACGGACAGCGGCCAACGTGACCACATGGACTCCACGACCGCACGGACTCGCTGCGATCAGACTTGTGCTTCATTTAGGAAATCTGACGCTTCATTTTCTTTTTTTTGCACTTATCCAAATGAAAGGGTCTCAGGTACAAACATTCGGCCTCGAGCAATGAATGAGCAATGTCCCTTCATAAGGTGGGGGGGTTTCCTGAATTGCCCCTCCCCCTTCCCATATCCTCTTCTTATCTGAACAGGAAGGGTGAACTTTTCTTGGGCCCCTCCAGCCTTTCAGGAACGTCTATTCCTGTCCGATGTTACACTGAAAAAAGAAACTCGTAAACTCAGACACGTCCAGCCTGAGCCCAAAACCACCTGCTGCTGCTAAGCTGGGCTTGTAGACTTACCGGCCCCGTCCCCAAAACTAGTGATTCCTGTGAGTAAAGGAAAATAGAGCCTCCACATCATGTGCCAGAGATCGCCTGGGGGGGGGTGGGGGGGGTTACGCGGTTATCTGGGATACCTTGACTTGAATGAACAGGACACCTTTCCCTCGGTTCTTTATTTTATTTTTTAAGGATCTCTGTATCCACAATGAGGTCACTGCTTTAGGGTTGTCAGGTCGGCCATTTTTTTCTGGACGCATAGAATTTATTCATGCTGATAGCCGGTGCGTGAAAAATGCCACCCTGCAGCATGTATAATGTTATAATCTATACACTCCTTGGTGACCTGCCTTGATTTCCTTCCTGCAGCATATGAATTATACATGTTGCAGGGCAGCACTTTTCCCTGTGTTCCCCCCTCTGTATGAAATGTGTCGGAAAAACATGGCCGACCTGGTGACCCTACAATGGCATCAATTATCTTTTATTTATTAGTAGTTCTATTACGTGAGGATGTTTGTAAATCTCATACCTTGTGCGTTTTAGGGGTACAGGCAGACGCAGGGGGGTGTCTGGGGAACACCTCCTGTAACACCCTCACCTGTTGCACTTGAGAAACTGACCACTGAACTGAGGAGACACAGCCTGGTTTTATGTCCTGTGGACAACCTTTTTTTTTTTATTTTATTTAACCCTCATTCCAAGGCCAGGGGCTTCAGAGGAGCCAACACTCAGATTTAACCCTTCCTGGTTTGAGTCAATATGCAGGGCCGTGGTGTCTGATACATGGCTATTTCTTTTCAGGTCCTAGAGGTGCTGCCGGGTGTTCTAGACATACCCGTACTCCATATGTCTTATTTTATCTGTTTTGTTAATTTTAAGCCAAAATGCATTTAACCCCTTCACTACATTTAACTCACTTCAGAAAAAAAACTGAACCAGTGGATTCCTGGAAATAATTAAATTGTACAGTAATTAATGGGGATTTTCGCAATGTGTTCCTCACTGTAATAACCTATTGGCAGGTGGATGTTGCCATCTGCTGGTCAAAATGAGTTACTGCAGTTCTGGGCTTTGTGCAGGATCAGCTGGGTGAAAGTCGAATTGACCTTCCTCTGCTGGTTTCAAAGCGTTGGCTCCTCGGGCATCAAGTCCAGCGTGCTGAAATATTAGGGACATGTTCCGGAGTCCAAATGCAAAGGAAAGTCGTTTGGGGACACCTTTTAATTTGCTTTTGTCCAGCACAGCTGCAGATCGACATAACTTTGGTCTTAAGGCTCTGCCAGGTGCCCGATATTGAGTTATCTCGATCTTGGGAGTGAAGGGGTTAAACTGATGCACAAGTCTGTCGAGGGGGGGGCCATTGATTTCTGCACTCGGCTGCGCTGAGTTCGTTCACGGAGGATTCTGAGCTAAGTTCTAGAATACGGGGACCGTCCCGTCTATTTATTGGAGCCGTCGCTCTGCTGCTAGCGGTACGAGTCGACCTCGTTCCCGCAGCTCATAACGCTAGCCCCTCTCTCTGATATGCATTTCCGCTGATGCCTTAACTCTTTCCTGTCTCTTTCTACCTGGTGCTGCTCGGTTATACAGTCACTTTATTTGTAAAACTATTAAAAGGTCTTTTTTTTAAAGGAGCCGAACGTCTCGCTGCTCTCTGCAAATGGTGTCTTATCGTCTCGTTGATATATTGGATCTCCAGCTGCGTCGTGGGTCACTTTAAATCTTTGGAAAGGCCGGTCAGATGATGACATTTGTCGTGTTTTTAGCCGAATGGCAGGTGATCTGAGGGTCCCAGATAGGGGTCCGGCTCGTGATGACGTCAAATGTGATTTACTTATTTTGAGCTAATCCTATCAGTAGGAAAATGTGTTTGAAAGGGTTAAAGCCCTGGTGCGTAGATCCAAAAACATTGAACATACAAACAGCTCTTAAAGATTTAAGGGGTCATTCGAGAGCACTGACATTTCCGCGCTGTCTCTCTCTGCACCTCAACATCCTTAACGACCAATGACGTAACTGTTCCGTCAAATGCATTGACTTTAAAGAGTCTTGGTCCTTAAGGGGGTTAATTTGTTGACGCTGCAGTGAGTTCAGTATTCACCACAGCGTCCACAAAGTGCGCCGAATCAATCCAATAAGGCTAGGGTCAAACGAACGCATTATTCGCAGCGACCGTCAAAAAGTGCGTCCGAACACATTGATGTATTTTTTCACGGAATGTGCGAAAACGGTCATACGATGCGCATTTTTTTTTTTTTTTTGGTCAATAAAACACTTTTTGCATCTGGACGTTATGTTGGCCGGACATTAGCAGCATCTGACGTCTCCTAATCACGCACACACGCCGCTAGCGGACGCAGCGCACTCTGTACGACCGTACTAGCGGTTCTGCGTTATTGAAAAAACGGGTTCAAATTCCACTTGCGTTGCACGGCTGGACTTTTGTGCGGCTGGACTTTGTATATTGGCTGTCATTGCGCGTTATTTGCTGCTACTGCGGCCGTGATTATGTGCGCCTAAACGCACGTCAAAAAATGCATTCGTCTGACCCCAGCCTAATTTGTGGTGAAACTGCCGAATCGATCCAAACAGGCCCCAGAACGCCTCCGAAAGTAAAGCCAACCAGCTGCTGGACTGGGGTAAAAAATCCACACGTTTTAAAAGGTGTTTTTTTTTAAAAAAACTACTGCATGAAAATGCCTGAAAACAACATATAGGTTCTAATGAAAAACAATAAAAAGGTCGGTTACAAAATAATATATTTTTTTAAAGGAATCCGAATAAATTGTGTTTTTTTTGGCTTTTTAAAAAAAAAAACTTTTTGCTGTAGATGAAAAAAGTTGAGTATTTAACCCCTTAAGGACCAATGATTTAATGGCTACGTCATAAATGCGTTGACTTTAAAGACCCTCGGTCCTTAAGGGGTTAAGAAAAAGTTGTTTTTTTCTATAGCCTTAACCTATGGGATTCGCTTGAATAAACCTGTCAAATGAAACCACTGAACATCAGGACATTTCACTGACATTTCTCTGCTGTTCAATGTGAATAGATTAACCATTGCTTCTCTATGGGGGATTTCACGGCCATCAGGCACTGTACGGGCTGGCAATTCACCAAAATTTGGTGACCTGCCTGCTCTCTGAATAGCCGAATGGCCCGACATGTCACTGCACTGGGAAATGTCACTGCTGTGCTGGAGATCTGCTAGTGTGGGATTTAAACCCACCTGCCGGAGGTCCCTGCAGTTTTGCGACGCGATTTGTTAGCTGTGCAAGTTGCGCTGTGTGTGCGATCCACTAAATGCGCAGCGCTCAGGACTTACACAAGATCCGTAGCACCTGCTCCGAACAATGGATGGTAGCGGTCAGCGCTGATCCGATCCGCCGGCTGCCTCTCACAGAAGGTCTGCTATCGCGGGTGGCCTCAGACGGTGATGTTGGCAAGCTCAAAATGCTAACATCACCAGTGACCAGCAGCCAGGAAATTCAAATCCCGGCTGCCTGGTGACACTGGATGGGGTGTAAGAGACTCCTCCGCTTCAGCCAGCGATTCCTACCAAACCAGAAGGAAGGGGGGGGTTTATCTCTCACATCCTGACCAACGCATTTTTAACGTGCGTTTAGGCGCACTTAATCACGGCCGCAGTAGCAGCAAATGACGGCTAATATACGAAGTACGGTCGCACGAAAGTCCGGCCGCACGACGCAAGTGGAAAATGAACGTATTTTTCTGAGAAGGCAGAACCGCTAGTACTGACATACAGAGTGTGCTGCGTCCGCTAGCGGCGTGTGTGCGTGATTAGGAGACGTCAGACGCTGCTCATGTCCGGCCAACATAACGTCCAGACGCAAAAAGGGTTTTCTTGACGATCCGTAAAAAAATCACGCACAAAAATGTGCGTCGTCTGACCGTTATCGTGCATTCCGTGAAAAAAAGTCAATGCTTTCGGACGCACTTTTTGACGGTCGCTGCGAATAATGCGTTCGTTTGACCCTAGCCTTAAGCGGTCAGGATGAGTGTCAGGTCTCTTTAAACCACAGCTTGAGCGCACTGACAGGCGGAGAGCTCCCTCTGCTGGTCTGTCTCAGTCCTGCATCTAACCCTGCACTGTGTCTCTGCCGGGCGATGTTACCTGAGGAGCTGATAATCAGTAGCACCTTAAACCCTGCAATGTGTGTCCCATATACTGTAACTTAGGGGGCGTATTGTGGAGCCCGTCTGCAAAACACAATCTCATCGGCCGCTTCTATCTTATTTAATACCTGTGTATTTTCTACACCGAGATCAAAAAATTACAAATAAACCAGTTATTTTCTCAGATCAGCGACGCTGGATATTGGGTTAAATAGTCTTTATTGTAAAAAAAAAAATGGGGGGGGGGTATATACTTTTTACATATATATTTTTAGTACAAAAGCTTGCACTTAGACGCGGTATTGTTCGATTGGGGACAGGTTTACGCCCGTACAGTTGGATAATGTTACTTTTGGTTTTGTGCCCAGAGTTGCAGCCGTCGGTTCGTTTCCTGTGAAATTCGCAAAAGAAGAAATTAAGAGTCAAGAAAACATAAAGCGGAAACAAAAAAACACGAGAAACGGCAGCGAGACGCAATCTGCGAAAAATCACCTGAAATAATAAAGTGACAGCGCAGGATCTATTATCTGTTTGTTTCTCACCGTATTCTAAATTCTTTAAATAATAAATATTAATGTCAGGAAGCTCGACTGAGGTTATTAACCCTGTAATGTCTGCGCTGCTTTATCTGTAAAGTGGATTCTTACACTGGGGGTTATGGCAGATCATGCTGTCACATCCCATCGGGCAGCACTTCATGCCTCCTGAGCATTTGGAGTCCATTGTGCAGGCGATCGCTCCCTTACAGGTGGTGCTGTTCGTAGGTGTGGGACAAACTCCTTCCTTGTCTGTAGGAAGATCAGAACACGATGTGAGATACGAGAGCGTTACGCACCACGAGAACCGATCACTGGCGGCACCGCTGTAACGACACGCTCTATGAGGGCAGGAGCCAGGGAGGACAAACACAAATGAGGACAAGCAGATACCCACACGCCGTAGGCTATCAGGACAAGCAGATACCCACACGCTGCAAGCTATGAGGACAAGCAGATACCCACACGCCGTAAGCTATCAGGACAAGCAGATACCCACATGCCGCAAGCTATGCGGATAAGCAGATACCCCCACACCGCAAGCTATGAGGACAAGCAGATATCCTCATAGCTTGCAGCGTGTGGTTATCTGCTTGTCCTCATAGCTTGCGGTGTGTGGGTATCTGCTTGTCCTCATAGCTTGCGGCGTGGGGGTCTCTGCTTATCCTCATAGCTTGCGCCGTGGGGGTAAGCAGATAACCACATGCCGCAAGCTATGAGGACAAGCAGATACCCACACACCGCAAGCTATGAGGATAAACAGATAACCACATGCTGCAAGCTATGAGGACAAGCAGATAACCACACGCCGCAAGCTTTGAGGACAAGCAGATACCCCCACGCCGCAAGCTATGAGGACAAGTAGATACCCACACACCGCAAGCTATGAGGACAAGCAGATACCCCCACACCGCAAGCTATGAGGATAAGCAGATAACCACACGCCGCAAGCTTTGAGGACAAGCAGATACCCCCACGCCGCAAGCTATGAGGACAAGTAGATACCCACACACCGCAAGCTATGAGGACAAGTAGATACCCACACACCGCAAGCTATGAGGAAAAGCAGATACCCCCACGCCGCAAGCTATGAGGGCAAGCAGATACCCCCACGCCGCAAGCTATGAGGATAAGCAGATACCCCCACGCCGCAAGCTATGAGGACAAGTAGATACCCACACACCGCAAGCTATGAGGACAAGTAGATACCCACACACCGCAAGCTATGAGGACAAGCAGATACCCCACACCGCAAGCTATGAGGGCAAGCAGATACCCCCACGCCGCAAGCTATGAGGATAAGCAGATAACCACACACCGCAAGCTATGAGGATGAGCAGATAACCACACGCTGCAAGCTATGACGACAAGTAGATACCCACACACCGCAAGCTATGAGGACAAGTAGATACCCCCACACCGCAAGCTATGAGGATAAGCAGATAACCACACGCTGCAAGCTATGAGGACAAAGTAGATACCCCCACGCCACAAGCTTTGAGGACAAGCAGAAACCCCCCACGCCGCAAGCTATGAGAACAAGCCGATACCTACACCTCACACTGAAGACAATCAGGTACCCACCCCGCAGACCACGAGAACAAGCAGATAACCACCCCGCAGACCACGAGAACAAGCAGATAACCACCCCGCAGACCACGAGAACAAGCAGATACCCACCCCACAGACCACGAGAACAAGCAGATACCCACCCCGCAGACCACGAGAACAAGCAGATAACCACCCCGCAGACCATAAATACAAGCAGATTTTTTTTCTGTATTACCGGATCTTGCAAAATCACTTAACACCAACTTTTGACACAGTATTTTTACATCATTACTGGCTGTAAGCGAGAATAACGATTGCACCAAGAAACACGGCGGCTCCCTCCAACGAGCAAAACAACCCAATTAGATCAGGAGTGCGGGACCACAAAACGCAACTTTTAATATTCTTATATAAAAACAAAACGGAACTTCTGAAGCTCCAATTAAAATCATAGATCAGACAATTAGCCGATACACACACGGGGCAAAAGAGAGAATTTACTCACTTCACAAAAATGGCCTTACACCCAATAGTCAATTTGGGGGGGGGTCAGATTGTGCCCATTTGAAGGGTTAATATTGTTCCATCCAAAGACCTGGA
This sequence comes from Leptobrachium leishanense, assembly GCA_009667805.1. Lineage (NCBI taxonomy): Eukaryota > Metazoa > Chordata > Amphibia > Anura > Megophryidae > Leptobrachium > Leptobrachium leishanense. The sequence continues at coordinate 148,113,466 of CM019070.1, read as the reverse complement.
ATAGCCACCCACCCAATCGCTTAGCTTGCCATTCGCCATCAGAGCCACCATACACTCGGCTGGTTCCTGCTGGACCAATCAGGATTGCTGCTATTTGCTGCAGCTTAGTTGGAGGTTTAATCCTCGTTATAGGAGTGTACTGGAAATAGCAAAGGTGGGGAGGTGATCACATTGGCCTGGATGTCGTATTCCAGTCTGTATTGTTGAGAATAACGAGTGACCTTGGAATCGCTCATTATTCTCCAGCTGCCTCCACATTGCTTCTTCCCATACAAAGTATACAACCCATAGGAAGTGTTATGGCAGAGTATGCAGCTGTAGCAGCCGAGCTGAAAGAGCAGTTTGCGGCACTCGTTAATGCTAGCGGCACAGCTGGAACAGGGCCCTGAGTAATGGATTATTTAATTTCTTTTTCAAAATTTCGGGTCGGCCAGGAGAGAGAAGTATGTGCTTAATGTGAGCGAATGCCGTGGTGTCGCTCCTAGATTCATTCTTACCGTTTGGCGCTTGGCACTGACGCCCGTCACAGCCCGTCTGGCAGCATTTCTGATTACTAGGGCATTGGCTGTCGTCATCGCAATTTCTCCCACACAGACCTAGTGACATCGATTCCACGACTGGACACGTGCCGGGATTTACTGCAAGGAAAGAATATTACATCGATAAACCCAGTGGATAGGAGACAGTCCTAAAATCTGTGTGTAAAGAGGAGGTGAGAGGTGCGTGTCCTGATACCTGTGTATTAGGAGGAGGAGGTGAGTGACAGGAGAGACATTATTTGATCATATGGAGGTATCCGAGTATTCATACCCCCACGTGATCTTATAATAATGTATCCGAGTATTCATACCCCCACGTGATCTTATAATAATGTATCAGAGTATTCATACCCCCACGTGATCTTATAATAATGTATCCGAGTATTCATACCTCCACGTGATCTTATAATAATGTATCCGAGTATTCATACCCCCACGTGATCTTATAATAATGTATCCGAGTATTCATACCCCCACGTGATCTTATAATAATGTATCCGAGTATTCATACCCCCACGTGATCTTACAATAATGTATCCGAGTATTCATACCCCCACGTGATCTTATAATAATGTATCCGAGTATTCATACCCCCACGTGATCTTATAATAATGTATCCGAGTATTCATACCCCCATGTGATCTTATAATAATGTATCAGAGTATTCATACCCCACGTGATCTTATAATAATGTATCAGAGTATTCATACCCCCACGTGATCTTATAATAATGTATCCGAGTATTCATACCTCCACGTGATCTTATAATAATGTATCAGAGTATTCATACCCCCACGTGATCTTATAATAATGTATCCGAGTATTCATACCCCCACGTGATCTTACAATAATGTATCCGAGTATTCATACCCCCACGTGATCTTATAATAATGTATCAGAGTATTCATACCCCCACGTGATCTTATAATAATGTATCCGAGTATTCATACCCCACGTGATCTTATAATAATGTATCAGAGTATTCATACCCCCACGCGATCTTATAATAATGTATCAAAGTATTCATACCCCCACGTGATCTTATAATAATGTATCCGAGTATTCATACCCCACGTGATCTTATAATAATGTATCAGAGTATTCATACCCCCACGTGATCTTATGATAATGTATCCGAGTATTCATACCCCCACGCGATCTTATAATAATGTATCAAAGTATTCATACCCCCACGTGATCTTATAATAATGTATCCGAGTATTCATACCCCCATGTGATCTTATAATAATGTATCCGAGTATTCATACCCCCATGTGATCTTATAATAATGTATCCGAGTATTCATACCCCACGTGATCTTATATAATGTATCAGAGTATTCATACCCCCACGCGATCTTATAATAATGTATCAAAGTATTCATACCCCACGTGATCTTATTAATAATGTATCCGAGTATTCATACCCCACGTGATCTTATAATAATGTATCAGAGTATTCATACCCCCACGTGATCTTATGATAATGTATCCGAGTATTCATACCCCCACGCGATCTTATAATAATGTATCAAAGTATTCATACCCCCACGTGATCTTATAATAATGTATCCGAGTATTCATACCCCACGTGATCTTATAATAATGTATCAGAGTATTCATACCCCCACGCGATCTTATAATAATGTATCCGAGTATTCATACCCCACGTGATCTTATAATAATGTATCAGAGTATTCATACCCCCACGCGATCTTATAATAATGTATCAAAGTATTCATACCCCCACGTGATCTTATAATAATGTATCAGTACTCGGAAACATTATATCTTCATTTAATGTTGTGAAATCACCTTGATACAATACAAGCTGAAGCAAAAAAGCCTTGGATCTGTGTCCTTTCCAATACCTTTCAAGCATGGCTGATTTCTCAATCAGATAGAGGAGGGGAGGGAATGGACACAGGTATTACAGACCCAGGAGGGGGGAGGGGAGGTATACAGATTTCAACCCCTTAGGATAAATCACAGTCAATGTCATTCAGAAGATCTGGAACCAGAAATGTCTCTCAACCAGTTACAGCTTTACATGTAAACACTTTCCTTCTCGCCTTTAAACACAGCCTGTTACCAGAGTTTTATTGCCATGGAGCTCCGTCATATGTGCGGTGTGTATGAGCGTATCACAGAGCTGCACAGCAATAAAACTCACACTCATACACACTGCACATTACTGATAATTTTATTGCTGTGGAGCTCTGTGATACTCATACATACTGCACATTACTGTGAGTTTTATTGCTGTGGAGCTCTGTGATCAGGTAATGTGCGGTGTGTATGAGTGTATCACAGAGCTCCACAGCAATAAAACTCACAGTAATGTGTATGAGCGTATCACAGAGCTCCACAGCAATAAAACTCACACTCGTACACTCCGCACATTACTGTGAGTTTTATTGCTGTGGAGCTCTGTGATACACTCATACACACTGCACATTACTGTGAGTTTTATTGCTATGGAGCTCTGTGATACGCTCATAGTAAAACAGTGGGATTTAAGAAAAAAAAATGAATGATAAATATCTGTATGTTAAGTCTTGCAACACTTGTTGATGAACATGATGTGAATCCCTGATTCCTTTATGATTAAATACTATTGTGTAATTTAGTTATTGAGTAATTTCCCCGTTTCCTCACTGAACCTTCAGGTTGTGTCACTTTAGACGATGGGAAAGTAAAACAGTAAGAATGGCAACGTGTTTGCGTTACATAGGTGTGAGATGCTGAAGGGTTCTATTGTTAAAGCAAAACGTCTGAGCGTCACGAGGAGCAGAGCCCACAAAGTGTTAATTATGGACTAAAGTAGAATAAGAATTCTTTAACCAGTTATAAGTATTTATAAAATGCCAACAAGTTCCGTAGCGCTGTACAATGGGAAGCCAAATAACAAATATACATACAAGTTTAAACACACAGAACAGTAGGAGAGAGGACCCTGCTCAAGAGCTTACAATCTAAGAGGAGAGGGGACCCTGCTCAAGAGCTTACAATCTAAGAGGAGAGGGGACCCTGCTCAAGAGCTTACAATCTAAGAGGAGAGGGGACCCTGCTCAAGAGCTTACAATCTAAGAGGAGAGGGGACCCTGCCCCAGAGTTTACAATCTAAGAGGAGAGGCGACCCTGCCCCAGAGCTTACAATCTAAGAGGAGAGGGGACCCTGCCCCAGAGCTTACAATCTAAAAGGAGAGGGGGCCCTGCTCCAGTGCTTACAATCTAAGAGGAGAGGGGACCCTGCTCAAGAGTTTACAATCTAAGAGGAGAGGGGACCTGCTCCAGAGTTTACAATCTAAGAGGAGAGGGGACCCTGCTCCAGAGCTTACAATCTAAGAGGAGAGGGGACCCTGCTCCAGAGCTTACAATCTAAGAGGAGAGGGGACCCTGCCCCAGAGCTTACAATCTAAAAGGAGAGGGGGCCCTGCTCCAGTGCTTACAATCTAAGAGGAGAGGGGACCCTGCTCAAGAGCTTACAATCTAAGAGGAGAGGGGACCCTGCTCCAGAGCTTACAATCTAAGAGGAGAGGGGACCCTGCCCCAGAGCTTACAATCTAAGAGGAGAGGGGACCCTGCTCAAGAGCTTACAATCTAAGAGGAGAGGGGACCCTGCTCCAGAGCTTACATTCTAAGAGGAGAGGCGACCCTGCTCCAGAGCTTACAATCTAAGAGGAGAGGGGACCCTGCCCCAGAGTTTACAATCTAAGAGGAGAGGGGACCCTGCCCCAGAGCTTACAATCTAAGAGGAGAGGGGACCCTGCTCAAGAGCTTACAATCTAAGAGGAGAGGCGACCCTGCTCCAGAGTTTACAATCTAAGAGGAGCGGGGACCCTGCCCCAGAGCTTACAATCTAAGAGGAGAGGCGACCCTGCTCCAGAGCTTACAATCTAAGAGGAGAGGGGACCCTGCTCAAGAGCTTACAATCTAAGAGGAGAGGCGACCCTGCTCCAGAGTTTACAATCTAAGAGGAGCGGGGACCCTGCCCCAGAGCTTACAATCTAAGAGGAGAGGGGACCCTGCCCCAGAGCTTACAATCTAAAAGGAGAGGGTGCCCTGCTCCAGTGCTTACAATCTAAAAGGAGAGGGGACCCTGCTCCAGAGCTTACAATCTAAGAGGAGAGGGGACCCTGCTCAAGAGCTTACAATCTAAGAGGAGAGGGGACCCTGCTCCAGAGCTTACAATCTAAGAGGAGAGGGGACCCTGCTCCAGAGCTTACAATCTAAGAAGAGAGGGGACCCTGCTCCAGAGCTTACAATCTAAGAGGAGAGGGGACCCTGCCCCAGAGTTTACAATCTAAGAGGAGAGGGGACCCTTCCCCAGAGCTTACAATCTAAGAGGAGAGGGGACCCTGCCCCAGAGTTTACAATCTAAGAGGAGAGGGGACCCTGCCCCAGAGCTTACAATCTAAGAGGAGAGGGGACCCTTCCCCAGAGCTTACAATCTAAGAGGAGAGGGGACCCTGCCCCAGAGTTTACAATCTAAGAGGAGAGGGGACCCTGCTCCAGAGCTTACAATCTAAGAGGAGAGGGGGCCCTGCCCCAGAGCTTACAATCTAAGAGGAGAGGGGACCCTGCTCAAGAGCTTACAATCTAAGAGGAGAGGCGACCCTGCTCCAGAATTTACAATCTAAGAGGAGAGGGGACCCTGCCCCAGAGCTTACAATCTAAGAGGAGAGGGGACCCTGCCCCAGAGCTTACAATCTAAGAGGAGAGGGGGCCCTGCCCCAGAGCTTACAATCTAAGAGGAGAGGGGACCCTGCTCAAGAGCTTACAATCTAAGAGGAGAGGGGGCCCTGCCCCAGAGCTTACAATCTAAGAGGAGAGGGGACCCTGCTCAAGAGCTTACAATCTAAGAGGAGAGGGGACCCTGCTCCAGAGCTTACAATCTAAGAGGAGAGGGGGCCCTGCCCCAGAGCTTACAATCTAAGAGGAGAAGGGACCCTGCTCAAGAGCTTACAATCTAAGAGGAGAGGGGACCCTGCTCAAGAGCTTACAATCTAAGAGGAGAGGGGACCCTGCCCCAGAGTTTACAATCTAAGAGGAGAGGGGACCCTGCCCCAGAGCTTACAATCTAAGAGGAGAAGGGACCCTGCTCAAGAGCTTACAATCTAAGAGGAGAGGGGACCCTGCCCCAGAGCTTACAATCTAAGAGGAGAGGGGACCCTGCCCCAGAGCTTACAATCTAAGAGGAGAGGGGGCCCTGCCCCAGAGCTTACAATCTAAGAGGAGAGGGGACCCTGCCCCAGAGTTTACAATCTAAGAGGAGAGGGGACCCTGCCCCAGAGTTTACAATCTAAGAGGAGAGGGGACCCTGCCCCAGAGCTTACAATCTAAGAGGAGAAGGGACCCTGCTCAAGAGCTTACAATCTAAGAGGAGAGGGGACCCTGCCCCAGAGCTTACAATCTAAGAGGAGAGGGGACCCTGCCCCAGAGCTTACAATCTAAGAGGAGAGGGGGCCCTGCCCCAGAGCTTACAATCTAAGAGGAGAGGGGACCCTGCCCCAGAGTTTACAATCTAAGAGGAGAGGCGACCCTGCCCCAGAGCTTACAATCTAAGAGGAGAGGGGACCCTGCCCCAGAGCTTACAATCTAAGAGGAGAGGGGACCCTGCCCCAGAGTTTACAATCTAAGAGGAGAGGCGACCCTGCTCCAGAGTTTACAATCTAAGAGGAGAGGGGACCCTGCTCAAGAGCTTACAATCTAAGAGGAGAGGGGGCCCTGCTCAAGAGCTTACAATCTAAGAGGAGAGGGGACCCTGCCCCAGAGCTTACAATCTAAGAGGAGAGGGGACCCTGCCCCAGAGCTTACAATCTAAGAGGAGAGGGGACCCTGCTCCAGAGCTTACAATCTAAGAGGAGATGGGACCCTGCTCCAGAGTTTACAATCTAAGAGGAGAGGGGACCCTGCTCCAGAGCTTACAATCTAAGAGGAGATGGGTGACACAATAGGTGAGTGTGAATAGAGTACAAGTAGTGGGGTGCAAGTGGGCAGTGTGGGAAGATGGAGCAAGAAATGACCAGAGGGGCATTATGGAGTGAGCTAATAGGCTTCTCTAAAGTAATGTGTTTTCAGAGACTTCTTGAAGGACTGGAGAGATGGGGAGAGTCTGATGTTGCGGGGGAGGGAGTTCTGTCCCTCACCGAAATTAAAAGCAGCAGCTTCATGGTTAATTCCGATCATTCCCAGTTTAGTAAATTGTAGGGACAAACGTTATTCCACTGTAACGAATGAGCTCTTTGAGGATAAAGCAGTTTCTTGATCCCCACCGGAGCGGCGGCAACTACCAGACGTATCCAGCCCAGTAACATGTATAAAACATACCAAGGAAAAAAAGTGTCATCGGCACTTACCCCTATAACACCATGGGAAACATAACACAATTAGAGGTTTTGGTTTACTTGAATGGCCATTGAAGTGTAAGCTCACCTGCCGCGTCACCGGCACCTCCAAAGCTTGGTTTCAATAGGCAGAACTCGCCTTTACTGGAGGTGTCTTGACGCGGCAGGTGAGCTTACACTTCAATGGTCATTCAAGTAAACCAAAACCTCTAATTGTGTTTAGTTTCACATGTTGCTGTAGGGATAAGCGCAGATGCCTTTTTTTTTTTTTTTTTTTAAAGTAGATTCTTGTCTACATTTTAACTTTTAGTTTTTTTTTTTCTCTTATGTCACAAAGCGAAGAAACAAAGAATATGGAAAGGAGAAAAAAAAATTAAAATATGAGAAATCTAGAAAATGAATGAGGTAGTGAGTCTACAGCGAGTGTCAAAGTGTAAGCAGGGGATATAACGTCAGCCCAATAAAAAAAGGTATCACTACGTACTGCTATACTCATGATAGATAGATATATATATATACGCACACACATTTTTAAATGTGTTTATTAATAATTTGACAATTAAAAATTTGAATTTATTGTTCTATAATAACGTAAAAATTATAATCTACAAATTATAATCATTATACGTTTATATGAATAATAATTTATGTATCTTTAATAGTTGAATACTTTATATCATTTTGCAATAATATATAAATAATAATTCACATATTATTATTAATTTAATAAATGATCGTTTTTAGAATAAAATACAGATTTATTAATTAATAAAGGATTTTACCAGGAAGGATACATTGAGATTTCTCTCGTTTTCAGTATCTCCTGGGTATTGGGTCTCCTGAGCAGGGTCCTCCCTCTTACTGTCCCGAGTGTCTATCTCGTTCGTATACTTGATGTTTTGTCCCAGTCATTGTACAGCGCTACGGAACCCGTTGGCGCTTTATAAATACTTGTAACCGTGTCGGTTAAAAAAAGGGAGATTTTTCTTCAAAAAAAATGTGAAAATCTAATCTGTAAAAATTAAATACCACCAAGCGAATAAAAAATTCCCTAAACTCGAAACTTTTGGTATTTAACATTTCAGATGAGGATTAGTTATTTTCGGAGAATTGCAGGGGAACGGATCATTTTAGGCCAAATTGGTGGAATTTGAAACTAAAATTCCGATGATCCCGTCGTCTATTTAACTTGATTATTTTGGTTTAAGTTTCCCTGGACTTTCTCCACTAATTCAGCGCTCGGGGACTGATTCCGCCGGGTGTTTGATTCACTTTATTCTGGGAAACACACTTTAAAAAATGTCTAGAAAATGGTATATTTAAAATCTCCAGGAGGTGGTGGGCTGACAATCTATATGCTGGGCTGACAATCTATATGCTGGGCTGACAATGTATATTTTGGAATTAAACACCTCGAAAAACCTTCATAGCCCAATCACGAAGCACCTTAAAAGCGACATGGAAGCTCCGTGTTCCGTAAGAACGTGTTTGTGTCGTACCTGGTGTTGGCGTTGTTTGGGTCAATGCTACTCCCTCCACAGATCCCAGATCCACCAGGAAGGCCACAAGAAAGCAGAGAACAATCTTCATTCTGTTGTCACGAAACACGAGCAGGCACAATGCAGAAACTAGTCTCCTGGGTTGCATTTAAAGCTTCGTCCTGGCGAGGGAGGAGCGGAACGAGGTGGGAGATTAGCTCGGAGAGGACCTCCCCGTTCACCTGTTACAGGACTTTCCGCCTCAAACAGGCACCAAGGAATTCTGCGTCTCCCAAAAGGATCAGGTCTCTCAAACTGGTTTTCCTCGAGAGGTTTGCAAACAGTGGGGAAACTGCGCGAATTGTAGAAAACAGAAAGGGAGCCGATTGCGACACCGTCAAACTCTACAGAACCACAAGATGAGCTCACGGTGCGGGAGACGCTTCCCCAACCCACATTGCTCGCCGAGCCAGGACGGGCCTTTGTCTTTGCCGATCATTCATCCCTTTGATGAGCAGAAACAAAAGCCTGGCTGTAACGTTCGCTGGACACAAGGTCACATCCATCAGTAGGTTACGTTACAAAAATGGCCCCAGGTCGATCGGGAAATCTTAGGAGGAACGAAAACCGACAAGAAGCCGAGCGTTACAGAATAACTCAACGTCAGCCCAAAGGGCGCAGGTCCCCAATAAAAATTCCCCATTATTTTATGGCTTTTTGTTGTTCCTGGATAAGCTAGATTTTTTATTGAATGCTCTACAAGGGTTTAAATGACCAACGTAGGAAGCCACATGGATCCCAAATAGCCGTCTCCTTTACGAAAGGTCACGTGATGGGCTTTGGAAACCCTGTACTGAAAAGACTCTACAAGGGTTTAGGCCACCCTGGGGTCCATGAGCGACCAGCAGGATAACCCGATCAGGTTGTAGCTCGGTGTACACCTCTTCTTCAGTCCATCCTGCCTCTGTCGCTTCTCTTCTTGCCCGTTTCCTGCCTTGTCCTTCACCTTCTTCCCAGATCTCTACCTTCCCATTCTGCTGCCATACCTACACCCAGAAAAAACATTTTTGGACCCAATTCAATGGTCTGGCTGTTGTGTCATTGCATCCTGGGCTCGTCTCCTCACCCTCCGATACACCACGGAGTGATACAATTAGAAGTCCGCAGACTTCCGATGAGTTTACGGTTGGTGGTTGGACCATTGGTCTGTCTGCGGCTTATTACCGTAATTACTGTATCAAACCATAGGAAATAACACAACGTGACCGACCCGCAGAGCCCTGATCGCGTTCAACATGTACATTACGCAAGAGCCGGTGCTCCGTGCGTTTTTTGAGTGAGTGAAAAGGTTATTAAGTCAACAAACGTTTAGAAAAAGTAAAGTTCCACGGAGCCGTCCGGAGCCCGCACGAACGTATTTATAGACCAGGGGATACGTCATGCGGTATTAGATCCACCACCAGGTACACAACACCCATTAACGCTTCCAGGTGACGATATCCCGCGACAGTATCCGCTGCTGATCCAAGTACGGGCAGAGCCTCTCGTCTGAGTCGCGCTGGACCAGGCGTGTTCTGCATTTGGGATTTTTGGGGATTTTGGAATATTTGCATATAATGATGAGATGTCTCGGGAAGCGGGTAATGGATTAATGTTTCCGCGCACCTAACACACAGCCTGATGGGAGTTTTATACCGGATTTTAATCATTTTGCTCCGTCACACGAGGTCAGGGGGGGATTTTCCACTTTTGGGTCATGTCGCCGCTCAGGTTGATGGTCCACACGTGTCTTAAGGTCAGGAGGGAGAAGTCTCCGGATTTTCAATAGAATGTGTCCATTTTGACGGCAATAAAGGAACAATGTCACCGCAAGATTCCAGATAATGTCTATCCCTCTCAGCATCATCCATGGAAGAAAAGTCCATCCCAAAGGTCTCCCAGGTTCACCATGTCTCTGAGGGCAACGATGGCAGGTGTACAAGCAGCTGACGTCATGCCAGATGGACGAGGCGATTTTGTGACCAGAACACTCAGGAAGGTGTCCTTTGGTCTAAACCAGGGGTCAGAAACCATGGCTCCCCGATGTTTTGGGAACTACATCTCCCATGATGCTCAGTCAGCTTAATGGGTGACTGAGCATCATGGGAGATGTCGTTCCCAAAACATCAGGGAGCCAAGGTCACGGATCCCTGGTCTACATCAGAGCTGTCAAACGCCGACCCGCCCCAGATGTTTCTGAACTACAACTCCCATGAGTCCCAGGCCATCCGTTACATTGAAAGAATTCTGGGAATTTTAGGCCTTGATATTTGGGGGGGGGGCATGAGCATGATACCCCTGGGTCATCAACCTTGGCCCTCAAGATCTTTGTTTCGGGGCCGCATCTCTCGTGATACTCAGCCACTCATTAGGTCAAAAGAGCCTTGTGGGAAATGTTGTTCCCAAACCTGATGAGGGCGAGGGTTGAGCACCCCAAAGAGATCCTGAGATAAATCTCCCCTGCAGGGACAGCCCGCGGCTACAGACAAGAAATACCCGCCAGTCACGTTCATCTTGGCCACTAGAGACTCGTCTGCCGCTTGGTGCGGGGTTTTTGCGTCCTGCAGCGACCTGCGCGCGTGTCACATGTATCTCGGTTCTGCTCATGTACAGCACTATATGTTTTTATATTTAACTTGATAGACAACATTTTTTGCTTGTGGGACACATTCTGCTGCCTCGATATGCGGGCGACAAATAGAAACCTGGGGGCGCTCCAGGGATCATTTGCTAAGCATGGTGCGGCGCTACAGGGGTCATTCACCAAGCACGGTGCGGCACTACAGGGGGTCATTCACCAAGCACGGTGCGGCGCTACAGGGGGTCATTCACCAAGCACGGTGCGGCGCTACAGGGGTCATTCACCAAGCACGGTGCGGCGCTACAGGGTGTCATTCACCAAGCACGGTGCGGCGCTACAGGGGGTCATTCACCAAGCACGGTGCGGCGCTACAGGGGGTCATTCACCAAGCACGGTGCGGCGCTACAGGGGGTCATTCACCAAGCACGGTGCGGCGCTACAGGGGGTCATTCACCAAGCACGGTGCGATGCTACAGGGGGTCATTCACCAAGCACGGTGCGGCGCTACAGGGTGTCATTCACCAAGCACGGTGCGGTGCTACAGGGGGTCATTCACCAAGCACGGTGCGGCGCTACAGGGGGTCATTCACCAAGCACGGTGCGGCGCTACGGGTGTCATTCACCAAGCACGGTGCGGCGCTACAGGGGGTCATTCACCAAGCACGGTGCGGCGCTACAGGGGGTCATTCACCAAGCACGGTGCGGCGCTACAGGGGTCATTCACCAAGCACGGTGCGGCGCTACAGGGGGTCATTCACCAAGCACGGTGCGATGCTACAGGGGGTCATTCACCAGCACGGTGCGGCGCTACAGGGTGTCATTCACCAAGCACGGTGCGGTGCTACAGGGGGCCATTCACCAAGCACGGTGCGGCGCTACAGGGGGTCATTCACCAAGCACGGTGCGGCGCTACAGGGGGCCATTCACCAAGCACGGTGCGGCGCTACAGGGGTCATTCACCAAGCACGGTGCAGCGCTACAGGGGTCATTCACCAAGCACGGTGCGGCGCTACAGGGGTCATTCACCAAGCACGGTGCGGCGCTACAGGGGTCATTCACCAAGCACGGTGCGGCGCTACAGGGGTCATTCACCAAGCACGGCGCAGCAGAGACGTTCAACGAAGTTACAAACGATGGAAACATCACCAACGGTGAACTTGACATATCCAGAGAAAGAATCCAACAGCGGTCGGCCAAGCTGCTGCAACAAATGGTGAAAAACAATACCATGATTCTTCTGGAGAGGCAGCGATGGATCAGATCTGTGCATGCGCGTGAGGCTCCGACCCATCGCTCTGCGCAAACGCTACAGAACTTGTGTAGGTAAAGTGTGCGAGTCCCGGAGCGCTGCGCAACTTGTGGTTCCTACAGGGGGGGGGGGGGAGAGAGAAAGCAGGGTTTACTTTTTCAGTAGAATCTCTTTAAAGCAGTGTTTCCCAAACCTGGTCCTCAGGACCCGCTGACAGGCCAGGTTTGCAGGATATGTGAAACACAGCACAGGTGATATGAGTCGGTGCTTAGTGATTGCAGGATTCAGTCTGCATTCCCCCACGGTGATCCTGAAACCCTGTCCTGGTTGGGGGTCCGGAGGACAGGTTTGGGAAACACTGCTTTAAAGCAATCTGCACCGACTTCTACAGAACCCACCAACTTCAGCTGACACTTTGTGGCAACAACGCAAGATCAACGCTGAATAACTTGGGCGGAGAGACCAAAGAGCTACGCAGCGGCTCCTAAACGGTGAATTCACCATAAATACCCCCAAAGTTTACCCGTCTTGCAACGAAAGAGCGGAGCTTAGTGAATAACCCCTCGAATATCGACGCGCGGCTGCCTCGCTCATGGAGTTGCAGGTGATGACGTGCCGCAGTGATGCCGCGTGGTCGCAGTGCGATTGACTGATGGATGGGTTCGGAAGCGCCGTGACACATTCTAACGTCTGGTTCTCACATCTTGATGCCTCGTAGACCCAAAACAATGCGCTTGCCCTGCCCTGCCGTGCCGTGCCAACACGGGTTCAGTGACGCAGCGGCTTAATGCAACTCAGTAAGTTCAATATGGTTATATCCGGGCCGGCAATTCAATGCAAATACCTGCCGTCCTCTTGCCCATCCTGTTTGCCGAACGCCAAGCATCGACTACTTTGTGTCGGGACTGAATGTTTTGTCAGTCGGCTCCTCCCGTCTCTCTCGGTGGGCGAGCCTGCGGTTACGGTAAAGCCATGAGCAAACAGACGCTCCTACACTCGACCGAGGCTTCAGGAGACTCACCCAGCGGATCATCACGTACCGTGTCACGCGGTGACATCACCAGCTATTTACTCGAGGATGAACGGGCAAAGAAAGTGAATTTCAGACAAAACTAAAGTTACTTCTAATAAAATAAATAAAAACGGATATTTTTGTCGTGAATTTACCCGTAAAACGACTCGAGCTGGTTTTAACGCGGCGTCTGGTCCGTTTCCTTTCTGTGTCACAAAATTAAAGCCTCTTTATTGGATAAAAATATCATTTTAGAAACGTTGAGCATCGCGGACCCAGAATCCGACAATCCAGCTGACTCGGAAAAACTGAATTTTGGGTTTTTCCGGGATTCCAGGCAAGAGGTGCTCAGGACAGACGCTGCCACGCAGAAACTCAGGGACTGCAGCAGACCACGGCACGAGGTGAGAGCCTCTGGGCAGCCCCAGAGAGAGGCGGTGACTCCGCATGTCCATGAAGAAGCGTTGCAGCAGACCACAGCAGAAGTTGGGAGCCTCTGGGCAGCCCCAGAGAGAGGAGGTGACGCCGCATGTCCATGAAGAAGCGCTGCAGCAGACCACAGCAGAAGTTGGGAGCCTCTGGGCAGCCCCAGAGAGTGGCGGTGACTCCGCATGTCCATGAAGAAGCGCTGCAGCAGACCACAGCACAAGGCGAGAGCCTCTGGGCAGCCCCAGAGATTGGCGGTGACTCCTCATGTCCATGAAGAAGCGCTGTAGAGGGCTCCCTGTACACGCTGGTGGCTGCAGCAGGAAGGAGATCACAGCTCACCCACCACAATCTCCTTCCTCTAAAACATCAGATTCTCCCGGATCCTGAGATACGCAGTGCTCAGGGTCCCTCCCATGTTCCAGATAAAGTGTGTAATATTGATTTGCCTGAAAGGGACGTTCTAGAGCAGGGGTCCCCAGACAGTTGATCTCCAGATGTTCTAGAGCAGTGATGGGGAACCTTGGCACCCCAGATGTTTATGAACTACATGTCCCACGATGCTTAGTCACACTTAGCTGGGGTGGTGCAGTCTGCCATCACGGTTATAGAACTACAACTCCCACAATCCTTCCTGGTAAAATCCTTTATAAATAAATAAATAAATAAATGCTTTACCAGACTTCAGATCAGTAAAGGATCGAGGGAGTTGTAGTTGAACATCTGGGGGATCTACCACCTTGGCAGCGCTGTTCTCGGATAAGTGCACGGCCGAATTGGGCGTCACGCAGGGATACAGCTGGTAAGTAAAGCGCGTGTGTTTGGGTCAGGAAGGAGAAGTCCGCAGACTTTCTTTTAAACGGGAATAACTTAATTATTAGAACTTTATTTAACACGAGGAATTGATTTAGGGAAAGTTCAAAAGGAGCAGAGCGCTGACGGAGAACCTTGGCAACCCAGATGTTTCGGAACTACATGTCCCATGATGCTTAGGCACAGACAAAAGCTGTCTGAGCATCATGGAACATGTAGTTCAGGAACATTTGAAGCGCCAAGGTTCACCATCACTGGAATAAAGAAGGGGGGGGGGGGGGTCGGGACACCAACTTTGGTTCTCTGGTTAGAACTACAACTCCCACGATGCTCAGCTACTCAGATTGGCCGAGACTCAAAGGAAATGTAGTTCCAAAATATCTAGAGGGCCAAGGTTGCCGACCCCAGGACTAGAGCATCCCTTTACACAGAACTTGCAATCAGTTTAAACAAAACAGAAAACTCCAGACCACGGGCCCTGACCGTGACGGCGTCAGCGCTGCCGGGCTTTAGGTCTGCGCAGAGAAGAGGTTAAAGCCGCTATCCGTTGATCTATTCAGGTGTTCCCGCTAGGCCTGTAGATAACCTGCCTGGAAGACAAAAGTGTCAGCCAAGCGTTGTTTTCCTGGCACAGGGAGATCTCATTAAGTTCGGCAGCTGAAAGGCTCCGCGGATGGCATTTCATGTTACGGGCACGCACTGGCACGTCTGCGCAGATCGGACAGAACTACAATAGGTGTTTTATTCCCCCCAGAAGAATACAATCGCACTTATCGCAGAATGATCCCACGCCCCGCCGTGCCAACAAACACCCGAGAAGCCAGCCAAGGCGCGCAGTGCCAGGAAGGAACGGCGGCGAGCCTGCCAATGGGCAGAACGTCCAGATTTCGAGGTCAGACTTGGTTTGCGACTCTTTATACACAACATGGTGTTTATTCGACACTCCCGAGGCCCGATCACAAGCTGGACGCCAAGCGCAGCGCTCGATTTGTACAGCATCACGGCTCGGGTGCTCTGCTCGACTCTACATCCTATTCCAATTGAGACGCGGCTGAGATTGCGTCTTGGATTTTGCGCCGGGTTACTGTACAACCGATGCCTCTTATACTTTGCATGTGAGACGTCAACGAGCCCCAGCAGAGGGAGAACGAGCTATACTGACCCGCTCGCCCTCCATCCGCGTCTGACGATATTCTGAAAATAACGTTTCTCAAACCCTGGAACCCCTCCACTCCAGCCCCCCCCCAGATCTTGACGGCCTACAGTTCCCAGAATTCCATGCGACAAGTTATATATAAGAGAGAGTTATGGCAGTTTTAGTTTAGAAACATTTTGAGGCTCAGAGGGTGTTCACATAGCCTGGACCACACAATAGACCCCCCTGCATCCTTGTCTAAACATTCTCTCTACAAACCCATTGCCTCTTCACTCCTTTATGAATGAATATATATGTTACTCAGATCCTGGAGGAAACACTTTTTTCTTTTTCCTGCAACGGGCACGCACCCAAGAGACGCCAGACGTGGATGTGGCAATACCATGAATTCCGCACCTGTCTGTCACATCACCGTCCCTCCGTCACCACAACATATTGTTACGTTGCAAACACAAAGACACGTTGTCCTTATTCTCTGTATGGATTCCGTACATTTAAAACAGAACACAGTTTCATAAGGGCCCGTCACGGCCGGTGCTATTAAAAGGGCCACGACAAAAAAAAAAAAAAATGCATTGTCCTTATTGTGTTTATTTGATGTTGCTGATATTTTACATGTGTTTGGTTTACTCTTGTATGTTTAGTAAAGAAAGTATTTTCCTCTATATGTGTCACTGGGGGCATCCATTGTGTGATATTTTCCCCTATGTGTCACTGGGTGCATCCATTGTGTGATATTTTCCCCTATGTGTCACTGGGCGCATCCATTGTGTGATATTTTCCTCTATATGTGTCACTGGGTGTATCCATTGTGTGATATTTTCCTCTATACGTGTCACTGGGTGCATCCATTGTGTGATATTTTCCTCTATGTGTCACTGGGTGCATCCATTGTGTGATATTTTCCTCTATATGTGTCACTGGGTGCATCCATTGTGTGATATTTTCCCCTATATGTGTCACTGTGCGCATCCATTGTGTGATATTTTGTATCTTTCCATCACTTGCTCCTCACTGTGTGGTTTTGGTCATAGAATGGAGTGAATGGGTCAGTCATCGACTCACATCATTGTATTGTGTGGGATTTACTCAAAGGACGTCACCAGGGGGGAGATTAGACTTTTAAACTCCTTATCTTGTAAAGCCTGGAGAACAATAGACCCCATGCAGCCTTATCTAAACATTCCCACCTCCACAACTGGTAAATACTGTAGAAGATGAGTGAATAAATGAGTGACTGGGTGAGATGTCCAGAAATCTGACTCCTAGACTTACATGTGAATGAGACGTATGCAAAGGACACCGGCATGGGGGTAGATTACAGTGTTGTTAACCCACTATCAGATCTCATTCAGCCGCCATCTCTTATCTCGGGTAGCCTAGACTAGTGGTTCTCAACCAAGTCCTCAGGTTCCCCTAACAGGCCAGGTTTGCAGGATATGTGAAGCACAGCACAGGGGATATGATTTGCTGCTCAGGGATTGCAGGATTCAGTCTGCATTTCCCCAAGGTGATCTGGAAAATCTGGCCTGTTAGGGATAAGTACCACTAGCCTAGACAACACAATAGACCCCCTGCATCCTTGTCTAAACATTCCCTCTTCCAGCCCATTGCCTGTTCACTCCCGTTTTATTCTATAGCACAGCCGGAAAGTGAGACTTGCCGTAAAATAGACACGAGGAGATCGCCATGTATTGCAGCGGTGAGAAAACCCACGACCATAAATGAGCTTTCCGTGGACTTCTAGAATATTTGAGCCGTCGCAGAGAACACAAATCAAAACCCCCTTCACATCTGTAGCACGGCAGCCTGGTGACCCCGGACACAAGTGGAGGCTGAGGGATTGAAAGCGACGCGCGGCGACTCAAACCCCGGCGTTCATTAACGCACGAGCGAGAAAAAAGCACTTTATCTTAAAAAAAGTAATCACTTTTTATTTCGTTTTTCTCATTTTTTTTTTTCTAAGAAAATTTCAGAGCGTAGGACGATATAATTTACTGAACGGGATCTTCCCCCGAGCAGACACTGATCTTCCATTAAGTTTGGAATGTACACCACCACCAGGAACGAAACGTGACGGCCCGGGATGTGATCAGTAGAAATCGGGAGGGGGGTTTTGGCAGCGATACGTTACACCGGGGGGGGGGGGGGAAAGAATCAATCCTTATAACGGCTCAAATTATGGGGGGGCTCAGGTATAAAAAGAAAAACTCCTGCTGATTGCATTCCAATAATCGCCGCACCACACCAGGTCGGCGACGCATTTCGCGCAGCGCTGCTGACAGTCAGGATAGGTACAGTCCTAAGAAAAAAAAAAATTATTAAAAAAACGCTTTAATTGTAAAAAAAACGGACTATTCTAGGGGTGTCCCGATCCGATCATAAGGACCAGGACGCGATCACGCCATTTTTGGGGATACGTTATCGTCATTTTCAAGCCAATCTGATGCCTGAGTCCGCGGTATGCCCGGGCTGCAGCTCCGTCATTCATCGCGGCTCCGTCACCGACGCTGCGGGTGTTTTCAGGAATCTTCAACGTGTCCATAAGCATCACACAGGTGTTGCGGATCCTCCTGTGTGATGAGTATGTGCGGCGTTATGGAGATCGCCAGGAGCTGCGCGCAGACTTCATGCTGCACGGCTTGCAGTAACATTCGGCGGCTCTCTGCGAGCAGGGAGGGAAGGCGCCTCGTTGACCCCAGCGGCAGAGTCGCCAGTATGACCGTGGGTTATGCGGTACTGGACTGGGACTCTCTGGCAGCCAATCCCGATTGGATCGAGGCTAGTAAAGGCGATCGGGACGTCCCTCTCATTTCAAAAGGCAGAAATATGGGTCAATATCTCAGTATTTTGGGTAATTTAATGCTCTGGGTAAATCTAGTAAACGTCGCGCCTCCTCAGGTCCGTCACCCCAGGGCGTGCGTCGCTATCGTTGCATAAAACACTGTGAAACCGATGCATGGGCTGCAATATGGAGCGTGACACAGCAATGACACGATTGTGCAAAGGGACACTTTCCATTACAGTATCCCTGGAATCTGAGATGAACGCGGGAAAATTCAGGCGAAACGGGACATTAACGAGGAGCTTAAAAGGGGAAAGAACAAAAGCCACAACTGAAGAAAAGGAGGATGAGGAGGAGGAGGAGGCAGGGATCCCGCTGGAGGCCCGAGCGCTCGCACATCCCGTAGCATGACAGGGAAGCAAAGAAAAACATGAACCGCGGCAGTTCCTGCACGTCGCAGAAGCAGATTCCCGGCGTGACTTGGCAGTTCCAAGATGGCAGCTCCCGTGTTTAATTGTCCTCGCCGTTTTCGCCGGGTCCCTTTATAAGTCGCTTTTGGCCTCGTTTCCCTGCGGGTCCTTTCGGTTTGGCAAACGCCTGCTTGAAGGCATGCTGCTTGGGGTGGACCTCGTCGTAGAGGAACTCGGCCGTCAACTCGGAGCCGTCTTCGATCTCAATCTGCAAAGAGAAAGCGTTAAGGGGTGCATTTTGTTTAACCCCTTCACTACCAAGCACTTTTTGCTGAAAACATAAAACATTTCTAAGAAACGTGGGATGCAAAGCTAGCAAGTAAATTTTGGGGAAGATCAAGGTTTTGTGCAGAAATTGTCGTTCTGAGATAAAATCATGTAAATTTGGTCATTTTTAATTTTTCATGCATCGATTTATCCTTTAACAGAAATATCGCTGGGATGAAAGGTTGTAAACTCTAGATAGCGTCCCTTATCTCGCACAATGTGACACAGGGTCTGCATTATCAGCATACAGGCAAAAATTGCCTTTGTCAGTAAATGTGCTACAGATAATAAAATGGTGAGATCTCCTGCTTACACGGGGTCTGCATTATCAGCATACAGGCAGATGCAGTAAATGTGCTGCAGACAGATAATAAAATGGTGAGATGTCCTGCTTATGGGGATTTGTAGTGATCACAATGAGATTATTAGCAACACAATATCTGTATGTGCTGCATAATGCCTGTGTATGGTAATTACAGCAACACCTTGTATCTGTATGTGCTGCATAATGCCTGTGTATGGCAATTACAGCAACACCTTGTATCTGTATGTGCTGCATAATGCCTGTGTATGGCAATTACAGTAACACCTTGTATCTGGATGTGCCGCATAATGCCTGTGTGTGGCAATTACAGCAACACCTTGTATCTGTATGTGCTGCATAATGCCTGTGTATGGTAATTACAGCGACACCTTGTATCTGTATGTGCTGCCTAATGCCTGTGTATGGCAATTACAGCAACACCTTGTATCTGTATGTGCTGCATAATGCCTGTGTATGGCAATTACAGCAACACCTTGTATCTGTATGTACTGCATAATGCCTGTGTGTGGCAATTACAGCAACACCTTGTATCTGTATGTGCTGCATAATGCCTGTGTATGGCAATTACAGTAACACCTTGTATCTGTATGTGCCGCATAATGCCTGTGTATGGCAATTACAGTAACACCTTGTATCTGTATGTGCTGCATAATGCCTGTGTATGGCAATTACAGCAAAACCTTGTATCTGTATGTGCTGCATAATGCCTGTGTATAGCAATTACAGCAACACCATGTATCTGTATGTGCTGCATAATGCCTGTGTATGGCAATTACAGCAACACCTTGTATCTGTACTGTAATGGGATTTACACTCATTATAACCCCCTGACTCTTATCCCTGTACAGCAGCGACTGACCCCACAGCTCTCCCTGTATTCTGCAAAACATCTGGCTGCTGGAATGATGCAGTAAAGTTTGCAGAGCTTTTTGTTACAGTGAGGGTGAGAGCTGCTCCTTGCTTCTTTACAGTAAGAACGCGGATTTTGTTTCTCCACAGGGGGCGCACTAATCTTGCTTTAAAGAGGTGTGAAAATGAGGTTTGATGCTAATGAACGCTTTTCAATTTATTACAATGCAAAATCGAGTTAACTCAACTTTGGAGGTGAAGGGGTTAAACGCAGTCCTGCTTTATTTGTCTGCTCAGATGTGCTCGCTGTGTGTTTGTGATTTTATACTCTGATCCCTTTTGCAAAGCGTTAGTATTTACTTTCATAATTAAATACTAGGTTTAGGTGATTTATTCCGCTGGTAAAGTCGTCTCCCGAGACGCCGAGCTCGAAATCTGTCTTTACCTTCTTCGCGATGTCCAGCTGAAAGTCCTGCTCCACGGATTCCAGAAGCCGGTTCTTGCAGCTGGAGTAAAGCATCCTTTCTTTTATGCTGCACTTGTATCCCGGCATGGAGTAAATAAACACTGCAAGAAACGAAAGAGCGGCGACATGAAGACACAGCACATCGGGATCAACAAACAAGGAGGTACAAACCAGAGCTGCACTTAGAATCCAGGAGGCTCCAAATCCATGAACAAACACAAGCTTAAAAAGAGCAAGGTCAGCCGAAACATCGCAGGTCACTGAGGGTCACACTATGAATGTCACACCCTACGAGCGTCACACTCTGAATGTCACACCCTACGAGCGTCACACTCTGAATGTCACACCCTACGAGCGTCACACTCTGAATGTCACATTTTGAGGGTCACCATGGGGGTCCTTCACCAAGCACCTAAATAGAGTCCAATTTCTGTGCTTCTAATGTTGGCGCATTTCGCCACAATTCAGCAAAAATACGTTGCATTCACTATTCATCGAATAGTCACCGTAATGCGCCAAAGATGGGAGTTGCCGAAGCAGTTATCAAACGTTGGTAAAAAGCGTTAGTTTGGTGGAATTCCCCGAGGCCGACAAAAAAAAAACAAAAAAAAAAGCCAAAAGGAAGTCTCCTACTCTCCTAATCGGATGTTAAAAACGATAAAAACATCAAGATGTGTCCAAATAATAAAAAAGAAAGCACCTTTAAAAAATAATAAAAAAGGTTAATATAAATGTCGTTAGATTCGCCGGTTTAAACCTGTCGAGGTGAAATCCGGTCATGTCGCTGCAGTTCAGTGAACAGACGAGTCGTTCCTCGTTTATGGGACAGTTTCGTTGCCGCTGAATCGCACGGTATGTCGCTGACAATTCACCTGTATTTGGTGAAAATGCAGCTTAGTGAATAAACAAATTGCTCCAAGATTGCAGAAACGGTGAAACACACGGCTCGGTGCAATTCAGAGCTTAGTGAATGACCCTCATAATAGAAGTTACATTTAACCACCTGGAGCAGAGATTCCCATCCCCCGCTCCCTATTCCACGGTTGTCGTTAAGCTCAGTGTTTGAGACGCACAACATAACGGCAGACTTTATGACCTTATCAGCTTCATTTTACGTCTTATTCCAGTCTTGCCATTAAAGGAGACGTTCCGACCTTAGCGTCTCGCGTTCCTTACTGTACTCCGCGTCTCCTATACTTAACACGGGACACATGAGTCATTAATAAACGCAAGAACAACAACCTATTCCAAGGCCATGTATAAACGTAACGTCTAGGTGCAAACCCGGGAAATGTAACGGCTCCTAAAAGCTGGTGTGACGCTCATAACGACACGTAGACCTTGGCGTAACGTCCCTGAGCAGGTGACGCCTATGGAGCGGTTATGGCTCTGGTTACATTTACACCTGGCCTGAAATACACACACAGGGGTTAATGACTGTTCACTGCGTGCGCAGCCACTTTCAGCAGCGCCAGCCGGTAATTTCGCTGCTGTTCCACACACACTGCGTAACGTCTCGCTAAGCGATTTTAACGTCTCCGGCCGACCTTAGCGTCTCGGAATACAGATGTTAAAGGTGAGGCGCTAATGGCTTGCGCACAATTTTTTCCGATAGCGTCTGACTTAACCTTGGAATAGGAGCCCGGTCCTCAGGCCCCCTAACAGGCCAGGTTTTCAGAATTACCTCGGGGGAAACACAGGCTGAATCCTGCAATCACTGAGCAGCAAATCGTATCACCTGTGCTGCGGTTTAGATATCCTGCAAACCTGGCCTGTTAGGGGGCCCTGAGGACCAGGGGTGGGAAACACTGACCTAAAGGAGCGCCTGGATCCATAATTTTTCTCTTGAATGCACATACATAAACACAACCATGAGACTGTAAGACGGACATAGTGGATGAGAGGCGCCGATCCCAGCGGCCTTACCCACGGATTCCAGGTGATCGCCCTCGTGCGAGTGTTTGTAGAGGAAGAAGTGGTAACGCGCCGTGTCGGGGGGGATCCTGGATGGCAGGTCTCGGATATCTGTGTGCTTCGTGTGTACCAGGTCGATGGTTTCCTTTTCCAAATCTAACCTCTGAAAGCATGGAAAGAAAGGTGAACCCTGCGAGCTCAAACAATGCTGAGGCCTACGAAAGCGAGCGACGGTTCAGCGGCACGAATGGCTGCCTCGCAGGAATCCCAGGAGCCGGGGGGGGGGAAAGAACATGGTGTTTTGAAGTCCATACGGGGAGAGGAAAAAGGGACCGATTGAAGAGGAGGAGGAGGAGGTAAAGCTGATACAAAGTATACACAGTACAGAGCAAATGGTAAAAATATGAAACACATTGTATCCGAGGGGTTAATCATGCAAAACGTAGGAAAACCGCCAGCTCTGGTATGAAACGGAAAATGACAGACTTAAAGCAGGCGGCGCCACGTGAAGCGGGGAAACCACGGAAGCGGATGATCTGTGGCTGCAGCGGACAGAGAGGGATGCTGGGAAGGTTAGTGATGGCTGGGTTTGCGGCGCCTCTTTACCAGCTGAATGTAATTGATTCTCTTCTGCTTTAGGAGCTGAATGGCCTCCTCTGCGTCTGATCTCAGAGGGAAGGAAAGTCCCTGCAGGGTTTGCTGTTTGCTCTCCACGCTAATCTCGGTTTTTACCTGCAAGAAACGAGACGGATCAGGTGACGCTCTTAATGTTTCAGGTCCTGATCGTTACACCCATTCTCTTCAACAACCATTTACCCAAACCTGATCACACCCTGCCCGGGCGCCTCTAACCTGAGTATACATTGCTGAATAGAGAAGATTATCTGTACACAAACACACGGGGAACGTCCGGCGCGCAGGAAACCACAAAGCACGCGCACGCAGGCAACACCAAACACACGGGGAATGTCCGGCGCGCGGGAAACCACAAAGCACGCGCGTGCAACACTAAACACACGGGGAACGTCCGGCGCGCTGGAAACCACAAAGCATGCATGCGCGGGTAACAGCAAACACACGGGGAACGTCCGGCGCGCGGGAAACCACAAAGCACGCACGCGCGCAGGCAACAGCAAACACACGGGGAACGTTCGGCGTGTGGGAAACCACAAAGCACGCACGCGCGCGGGTAACAGCAAACACACGGGGAACATCCGGCGCGTGGGAAACCACAAAGCACGCACGCGCAACAGCAAACACACGGGGAACATCTGGCGCACGGGAAACCACAAAGCACGCACGCGCGGGTAACACCAAACACGCGCGGGTAACACCAAACACGCGCGGGTAACACCAAACACGCGCGGGTAACACCAAACACGCGCGGGTAACACCAAACACGCGCGGGTAACACCAAACACGCGCGGGTAACACCAAACACGCGCGGGTAACACCAAACACGCGCGGGTAACACCAAACACGCGCGGGTAACACCAAACACGCGCGGGTAACACGGCCTTCCTTTGTAGTGATTATTCCATTGATTGTGTTCACCTCGTTTATCTTGATTCGTTGTAGTTCCCTCTCGGCTGCGGTTAGCGGGGCTTCGGCGGCGCAGGACGTAACGTGTTTCTGGTATCCGCTGAGAGCAACTTCTTCCTTTTAAAACAAAAGAAAAACCTGCTATGACGTAAACAGCATTAAAGGACACGAACACGAGCCGTAACTAGATTACTCGTGCATTACAAAAAACACGCGATAAGACACATAAAAACACACGCCGCCGTTTTATTTTTCTTTGAGCTAACTGCATGTAAAACGGAAAAATAAAGTAAGTTTTATCGTTTTCCATTTTGTGGATTTTTCCCATGATGCAACGTTTAACAAAATCTTACGGCAAGTCTCGCTTCTCAGCTGTGATTTAGGATAAAACAGGAGTGAAGAAGCAGAAAACAGAAATATTGGCGCTTTGTAGTCGCACCAAGTGACAAATGACTGTTTCGGTTTTGCCATTTGACAGGTTTTTTTTCACCATCGGGGAATGCTCTGTAAAACGCCTTATGCCCCAAGAAGTACAGGAGCGTCTTTAGGGCGTATTGCAGTGCGTTCGCAGCTGCAGACTTCAATGTGAACACGCTGTTATCGAAAAACGTGCGCATGAACGCTGGGTTCAAACGCTGGGAAAAAATGAGCGTATGAAATACGCTCAGGTGTGAACCCAGCCTTAATCCCAATTTTTGTTAAAAGGCCAGTACAACCAAAAAAAATAAATGCAACGTCCATATTGTGTTTATTTGATGTTGCTGATATCGAACATGTGTTTGTTTTTCTCTTGTTTAGTTAAGATATTTTCCTCTATATGTGTCACTGGGTGAATCCATTGTGTGATATTTTCCTCTATATGTGTCACTGGGCGCATCCATTGTGTGATATTTTCCTCTATATGTGTCACTGGGTGCATCCATTGTGTGATATTTTCCTCTGTGTCACTGGGTGCATCCATTCTGTGATATTTTGTTTTGTATAGTTCCATCACTTGCTCCTCACTGTGTGGCTTTGGCCATAGAATGGAGTGAATGGGTCAGAAGTCCAGAAAAGCGGCTCATTAGGATTGCATTGTGTGGGATGTATGCAAAGGACATCGCCAGGGGTACGGTTCAATGTTGTAAGCCCCCTATCAGTTCTCATTCAGTTGCCAGCTCTTATCTCAGGTTGCATAGAAAGCACAATAGATCCCCGGCAGCCTGGTCTGAAAATTCCCTTCCCCACCCCCATTAACTCCTCCGCACACCTTCGCTGTCCCAAACAGCTCGTCCTTAATGTGTCCACCGCCAAACTCTTTCTTCACGGTTGCTCGCGTGGCCGCGTACAGCATCTTCAATCGCACCTGTCAAGCAAGCACAAAACAGAATTACTGGGGGATATTCAGCGTCGCCCGGCGCGCAGCAGTCTTTACTATGAGGCAGTGGTTCCCAAACCCTGGTCCTCTGGACACCCTAACAGGCCAGGTTTGCAGGATATGTGAAGCAGCACGGGGGATATGATTTGCTGCTCAGTGATTGCAATATTCAGTCTGCATTTCCCCGAGGTGAACCTGAAAACCTGTCCTGTTAGCGGGACCTGAGGACCAGTGGTAGAGAATTGGTGACCTTTAAACAAATAATGGTCTGCGGAGGAAACCCCAAACCTCCTGTACAGAACCCGACGGCTCCGGATTTACCAGCAACGCGGAAACGTATTCACACGGCAACCGCTTCCTAACAGAAAAATAAGACGTCATGGCGGGTCCACGAGAGGTTATTGTGGTGCTGCTCTACAAACCACTACGGCAGATTGAGAAAAAGCGCAGAATACGGAGGCAGTATGTCGGAGGGCTCCTCCCCCGCGTGAGGGAGATCAATGGATATATTAATACACCCACATAACCAATATGATCTGCACTCTGTGTGTGTCGTGCTCTTGGAGGTTCCATGATGCTGTAATTGGAGGAAGCGCTGATTCCACTTTCTGAAGATCGGTTAAAAATCGTTATACTGTATGGGCTGAGTGATGGTGCGCTTTGTGTGATGGTGCGCTTTGTGTGATGGTGCGCTTAGTGTGATGGTGCGCTTAGTGTGATGGTGCGCTTAGTGTGATGGTGCGCTTAGTGTGATGGTGCGCTTAGTGTGATGGTGCGCTTAGTGTGATGGTGCGCTTAGTGTGATGGTGCGCTTAGTGTGATGGTGCGCTTAGTGTGATGGTGCGCTTAGTGTGATGGTGCGCTTAGTGTGATGGTGCGCTTAGTGTGATGGTGCGCTTAGTGTGATGGTGCGCTTAGTGTGATGGTGCGCTTTGTGTGATGGTGCGCTTTGTGTGATGGTGCGCTTTGTGTGATGGTGCGCTCTCCCCCTGGTTTGTGGTGTCTATTTGTCTTGAGAAGAACCTGCAAATTATGCTTAGTACAGGAAGAGAGCTGCCTCCCTGCTGAGAGCGAGAGATCGATATATAGATCTATTTTACAGGTTGGGCACCCCCTTACCCAGAATTCTAAAATCTGTACAGTTCAGAGCCTTCCTGACGCCCCCTGCTCTTCAGCGACATGGCTCCGAACCCTGCAGCACATGCTGGAAGCCTCTGTGCACCCCCAGCATGTGACGTGCTGCCCGGAGACATGCAGGCCTGCGCAGACCCAGCGTGTGACATGCTGCCCGGAGACACGCAGGCCTGCACAGACCCAGCGTGTGACATGCTGCACGGAGACACGCAGGCCTGCGCAGACCCAGCGTGTGACATGCTGCACGGAGACACGCAGGCCTGCGCAGACCCAGCGTGTGACATGCTGCACGGAGACACGCAGGCCTGCGCAGACCCAGCGTGTGACATGCTGCACGGAGACACGCAGGCCTGTGCAGCCCCAGCGTGTGATATGGTGAACGGAGACACGCAGCCCTGTGCAGACCCAGCGTGTGACATGCTGCACGGAGACACGCAGGCCTGTGCAGACCCAGCGTGTGACATGCTGCACGGAGACACGCAGGCCTATGCAGACCCAGCGTGTGACATGCTGCACGGAGACACGCAGGCCTGTGCAGACCCAGCGTGTGACATGCTGCACGGAGACACACAGGCCTGTGCAGACCCCGCGTGTGACATGCTGCAGAGACACCGGGCCTTATGCAGCCCCAGCATGTGACATGCTGCACAGAGACACCGGGCCTTATGCAGCCCCAGCGTGTGACATGTTGCACGGAGACAACGGGCCCTATGCAGCCCCACCGTGTGACATGCTGCACGGTTTGATTGTAACACACTCTGGTATGTGCTGGATCATAAACAAGGCACTGCACACACACAGTGTCTCCCATTGCAGTCCTGTGTCCTTTACGCATGTTTGTGAGTCCTGTCAGTGTGCTCAGCGCTTCTGCAAATGTTAACGCCTCCGGGGACAGAGTAATCACAGGAACCACAAACGCCTACCATAAACTAATGGCTGTGGTTAAGTTACACCAGGGCTGGAACACGGCCTGGGATTGGTTAAGAACCGGGTATTCAGGCCGAGAAAACACAGCTCATACCGGGGAATTATCAGGTGACCACGACAGGAAGATCCACTCGAATCCCTGGGCGTTCTGGCTGTCGAGACGATAGAGGATGTAGCATGGCTTGCTCTCGTCTAGCAGCGGCAGCACCAGCGCGTCGTAGTCTTTGTCCCAGCTGAACCGCAGTTCTTTGTGCGCTCCCAGCACAAGTTGCTCTGCAGAAAGAAAGAACAAAACCATAAATCACATTACTCTCATCACCTCCAAATATTTACACCTATTCCCATCCCAAGCCCGTCCATACAGCTCCCTGTGCTTCCCACCATGACAGCTTCCTCTGCCAGCCTCCAAACCCGTCCATACAGCTCCCTGTGCTTCCCACCATGACAGCTTCCTCTGCCAGCCTCCAAACCCGTCCATACAGCTCCCTGTGCTTCCCACCATGACAGCTTCCTCTGCCAGCATCCAAACCCGTCCATACAGCTCCCTGTGCTTCCCACCATGACAGCTTCCTCTGCCAGCCTCCAAACCCGTCCATACAGCTCCCTGTGCTTCCCACCATGACAGCTTCCTCTGCCAGCCTCCAAACCCGTCCATACAGCTCCCTGTGCTTCCCACCATGACAGCTTCCTCTGCCAGCCTCCAAACCTCTCCCTACAGCTCCCTGTGCTTCCCACCATGACAGCTTCCTCTGCCAGCCTCCAACCCGTCCATACAGCTCCCTGTGCTCCCACCATGACAGCTTCCTCTGCCAGCCTCCAAACCCGTCCATACAGCTCCCTGTGCTTCCCACCATGACAGCTTCCTCTGCCAGCCTCCAAACCCGTCCATACAGCTCCCTGTGCTTCCCACCATGACAGCTTCCTCTGCCAGCTCCAAACCCGTCCATACAGCTCCCTGTGCTTCCCACCATGACAGCTTCCTCTGCCAGCATCCAAACCCGTCCATACAGCTCCCTGTGCTTCCCACCATGACAGCTTCCTCTGCCAGCCTCCAAACCCGTCCATACAGCTCCCTGTGCTTCCCACCATGACAGCTTCCTCTGCCAGCCTCCAAACCCGTCCATACAGCTCCCTGTGCTTCCCACCATGACAGCTTCCTCTGCCAGCCTCCAAACCTCTCCATACAGCTCCCTGTGCTTCCCACCATGACAGCTTCCTCTGCCAGCCTCCAAACCCGTCCATACAGCTCCCTGTGCTTCCCACCATGACAGCTTCCTCTGCCAGCCTCCAAACCCGTCCATACAGCTCCCTGTGCTTCCCACCATGACAGCTTCCTCTGCCAGCCTCCAAACCCGTCCATACAGCTCCCTGTGCTTCCCACCATGACAGCTTGCTCTGCCAGCCTCCAAACCCGTCCATACAGCTCCCTGTGCTTCCCACCATGACAGCTTCCTCTGCCAGCCTCCAAACCCGTCCATACAGCTCCCTGTGCTTCCCACCATGACAGCTTCCTCTGCCAGCCTCCAAACCCGTCCATACAGCTCCCTGTGCTTCCCACCATGACAGCTTCCTCTGCCAGCCTCCAAGCCCGTCCATACAGCTCCCTGTGCTTCCCACCATGACAGCTTCCTCTGCCAGCCTCAAACCCGTCCATACAGCTCCCTGTGCTTCCCACCATGACAGCTTCCTCTGCCAGCCTCCAGTCCTGCCCTGACAACCACTTTGTCTCGTTATATCTTCACCCTGTGTTAATAAACCGTCCACAAGACTATACAACTGAAAGATAAGTGCAACGTGTCCAGCAGGTGGAGCATCACGTATCTGAAATGCTTGGAACCAAGAGCATGTTAACTCCCCCCCCCCCGGATTTAAGAATACCTGTATTCTGGCAAAGGGACACGCGGCAGGAGGCGAGCAAGGGACACGCGGCAGGAGGCGAGCAAGGGACACGCGGCAGGAGGCGAGCAAGGGACACGCGGCAGGAGGCGAGCAAGGGACACGCGGCAGGAGGCGAGCAAGGGACACGCGGCAGGAGGCGAGCAAGGGACACGCGGCAGGAGGCGAGCAAAGGACACGCGGCAGGAGGCGAGCAAAGGACACGCGGCAGGAGGCGAGCAAAGGACACGCGGCAGGAGGCGAGCAAAGGACACGCGGCAGGAGGCGAGCAAAGGACACGCGGCAGGAGGCGAGCAAAGGACACGCGGCAGGAGGCGAGCAAAGGACACGCGGCAGGAGGCGAGCAAAGGACACGCGGCAGGAGGCGAGCAAAGGACACGCGGCAGGAGGCGAGCAAAGGACACGCGGCAGGAGGCGAGCAAAGGACACGCGGCAGGGGCGAGCAAGGACACGCGGCAGGAGGCGAGCAAAGGACACGCGGCAGGAGGCGAACAAAGGACACGCGGCAGGAGGCGAGCAAAGGACACGCGGCAGGAGGCGAGCAAAGGACACGCGGCAGGAGGCGAGCAAAGGACACGCGGCAGGAGGCGAGCAAAGGACACGCGGCAGGAGGCGAGCAAAGGACACGCGGCAGGAGGCGAGCAAAGGACACGCGGCAGGAGGCGAGCAAAGGACACGCGGCAGGAGGCGAGCAAAGGACACGCGGCAGGAGGGGAGCAGGAGCGTAAAAGGGATTCAGGAGGACATCACATGTGCCACTGCAAAGGGGAAGCCTGGTCATCATGGGAGCTGTAGTTCAGAGACCCCTGTTTTAAACAATCGACAGAGCTCTGAGAGAAAATATAGTCTTTTGTTTCCTGTGATTCTGGTTGAAAGGCTGAGCAACCTGTGGAAGAATTAAAATATGAAATGTCTGTCCATAACAGCGAGGTCTGGCCGTCTGTGAATGCTTTCCTTATGTTGGGTAACCACAGCCCTCGCTCTGCTCATTGTTGCCGCCTGCGGGGGGGGGGGGGGGAGATAATGTGACAAACCTTTATTAAACCATAAAAGAAAAGAAAAAACATTAATCTTTAATTGCAAAAAAACAACAAATTTTATATATATATTAATTTTAAATAGGGGAGGATTCACTAAATGGTGCACATTATGGAGGTGGCTGATCCTCAAATGAGACGGCACTCGTTTGGTCAAAGAATATGTATTTTAATTTATGCCGTTGTCAACACCAACAACATTTAACCACACCGAGCTTGATAAAAGAAACGTTGTTGGACCAAACAAGTGACGCTCATTCAGTTTTTCCTGCAAAATATATATTTTTCTTGTGAGACCGGCGGGTCTTGGACCGGCATGCTTGATGGACATCATTTTAAACCTGGAGGTTTTCAAACATGAATATGCGAGAGCAACACTGTATCCCACGAGTGTCACGAGGTCACGGGAGTACACAACGCGAAGGACCTTGCCATGCATTGCGAGAGGACTGTTCTCAGAAGCCGTCCATGTCTCCCGTCGCAGAATTGACCAATGTGTTTATCACCTCGCTCTGCTATTCTAGGCCGTCACATTCCAGATGGCCTCACCAAGATTTTCCATGAACTGCTTTTGGCTGCGCTTTTGAGCAATTACATGGCACAATAGCAAAACACCCCATCGTGATCTCCCCTCTGCCCCCTCCTCTGCCCCCAGACGGGTCCCTTTCTGCCCCCTCCTCTGCCCCCAGACGGGTCCCTTTCTGCCCCCTCCTCTGCCCCCAGACGGGTCCCTTTCTGCCTCCTCCTCTGCCCCCAGACGGGTCCCTTTCTGCCCCCTCCTCTGCCCCCAGACGGGTCCCTTTCTGCCCCCTCCTCTGCCCCAGACGGGTCCCTTTCTGCCCCCTGCCCCCAGACGGGTCCCTTTCTGCCCCCTCCTCTGCCCCCAGACGGGTCCCTTTCTGCCCCCTCCTCTGCCCGCAGACGTGTCCCTTTCTGCCCCCAGACGGGTCCCTTTCTGCCCCCTCCTCTGCCCCCAGACGGGGTCCCTTTCTGCCCCCAGACGGGGTCCCTTTCTGCCCCCAGACGGGGTCCCTTTCTGCCCCCAGACGGGGGTCCCTTTCTGCCCCCAGACGGGTCCCTTTCTGCCCCCTCCTCTGCCCCCAGACGGGGGTCCCTTTCTGCCCCCAGACGGGGTCCCTTTCTGCCCCCAGACGGGGGTCCCTTTCTGCCCCCAGACGGGGGTCCCTTTCTGCCCCCAGACGGGGGTCCCTTTCTGCCCCAGACGGGGGTCCCTTTCTGCCCCCTCCTCTGCCCCCAGACGGGGTCCCTTTCTGCCCCCAGACGGGGGTCCCTTTCTGCCCCCAGACGGGGGTCCCTTTCTGCCCCATCCTCTGCCCCAGACGGGTCCCTTTCTGCCCCCAGACGGGTCCCTTTCTGCCCCCAGACGGGTCCCTTTCTGCCCCCTCCTCTGCCCCAGACGGGTCCCTTTCTGCCCCCAGACGGGTCCCTTTCTGCCCCCAGACGGGTCCCTTTCTGCCCCCAGACGGGTCCCTTTCTGCCCTCAGACGGGGGTCCCTTTCTGCCCTCAGACGGGGGTCCCTTTCTGCCCTCAGACGGGGGTCCCTTTCTGCCCTCAGACGGGGGTCCCTTTCTGCCCTCAGACGGGGGTCCCTTTCTGCCCTCAGACGGGGGTCCCTTTCTGCCCTCAGACGGGGGTCCCTTTCTGCCCCCAGACGGGGTCCCTTTCTGCCCCCAGACGGGGTCCCTTTCTATCCTCTGCCCTCTGACAGGTCCCTTTCTGCCCGATATCAAGAATCCATATGGTTTTCCGAGCTCCTGGAATCTGCCTGGAAATACCTGGCTGAGCAGGAACAGAGCACGGCCCAGGAGTGGATTATCTTTAAAGGTAAGGTGCACGCAGGTATTAAACTTTAGGAAGATATTCTCTCTGGACACTCGAGAATTTTCCTTTTTACAAGAAGATTTAATCTCGATCAAGGAATCTTCTCTGCAGTTTTATTCGCGAATGAGTTAAAGGGACGCGACCATAAAATGCAACGCCCTTATTGTGTTTATTTGATGTTGCCGATATCTTACAGGTGTTTTATTTATTTATTTGCAAAGTATTTTACCAGGAAGGATACACTGAGATTTCCCTCGTTCAAGTATGTTTAGTTAAGTTATTTTCCTCTATATGTGTCACTGGGCGCATCCATTGTGTGATATTTTCCTCTATATGTGTCACTGGGCGCATCCATTGTGTGATATTTTCCCCTATATGTGTCACTGGGTGCATCCATTGTGTGATATTTTCCTCTATATGTGTCACTGGGTGCATCCATTGTGTGATATTTTCCTCTATATGTGTCACTGGGTGCATCCATTGTGTGATATTTTCCTCTATATATGTCACTGGGTGCATCCATTGTGTGAATATTTTC
Organism: Leptobrachium leishanense; assembly: GCA_009667805.1. Classification (NCBI taxonomy): domain Eukaryota; kingdom Metazoa; phylum Chordata; class Amphibia; order Anura; family Megophryidae; genus Leptobrachium; species Leptobrachium leishanense. The sequence goes on along the minus strand of CM019070.1, from coordinate 148,080,474 downwards.
CTTTATATGTGTCACTGGGTGCATCCATTGTGTGATATTTTCCTCTATATGTTTCACTGGGTGCATCCATTGTGTGATATTTTCCTCTATATGTGTCACTGGGCGCATCCATTGTGTGATATTTTCCTCTATATGTGTCACTGGGTGCATCCATTGTGTGATATTTTCCTCTATATGTGTCACTGGGCGCATCCATTGTGTGATATTTTCCCCTATATGTGTCACTGGGTGCATCCATTGTGTGATATTTTCCTCTATATGTGTCACTGGGTGCATCCATTGTGTGTTATTTTCCTCTATATGTGTCACTGGGCGCATCCATTGTGTGATATTTTCCTCTATATATGTCACTGGGTGCATCCATTGTGTGATATTTTCCTTTATATGTGTCACTGGGTGCATCCATTGTGTGATATTTTCCTCTATATGTTTCACTGGGTGCATCCATTGTGTGATATTTTCCTCTATATATGTCACTGGGTGCATCCATTGTGTGATATTTTCCCCTATATGTGTCACTGGGTGCATCCATTGTGTGATATTTTCCCCTACGTGTGACACTGGGTTCATCCCTAGTGTGATATTTTGTGTTGTAGCTTTCCATCACTTGCTCCTCACTGTGTGGCTTTGGTCATAGAATGGAGTGAATGGGTCAGTCACAGACTCACATCATTGTATTGTGTGGGATGTATTCAAAGGACATTACCAGGGGGTAGATTAGAAATCTTTTAAGCTCCATGTCTTCTCTCATTCAGCTGCCAGGTCTTATCTCAGGTAGCCTGAGAACAATAGACCTCTGCTGTCTTATCTAAACATTCCCTCCTCCAATAACTGGTAAATACTGTAGAAGATAAAGCACAGCAGTAAACATTTTGCATAGATTTTGGTAAATTTTGCATCATAGAAAAAGAATAATAATAAATAAATAATAAAAAAATAAAAATAAAAAAAATAGACAAAATGGAAACAGGAGGTGAAAAGAACCGAACTTTATTTTTCCTTTTTACTTAACTTTACCTCAAACCAAAGGAAAAAACAGTAGCGTGTGTTTAATAAGGTGGTTTTATTTGTATAACGCACAAGTAATCTAGTTCCAGCTTATATTATTGGCAGCGTCCCTTTAACCCCTTAAAAGGACCAAGTCTTTAAAGTCAATGCATTTATGACGGAACAGTTACGTCAGTGGTCCTTAAGGGGTTAAACACAGACCCGCTGTTACACAAGGTTTAATGGCTTTTAAAAGGTGCAAGCACTGGTTCGGATTTTGTCCTGTTTACTTTCTGTGGTACAATGCTTACTTTGTATACGGAGGTCATTCACTTGCCTGCAATGCATTCACATTAAAGCTTCGTGAAGATTCGACTTTATACACTTATATACACAAAATCAGAGGAGACGCGAGGAGGATTTTTTAAGACCGTAGAAATATTGTGTAGAATAAAAATCAGAAGAATATTTTGAACAGGAGGAACAGAATAAAGCAACAACGATACGGGGGGGGGGGGGGGTGTAAAAAAGGAAAATACAGGATAGGGCTGTGCAATTAATTGCAATCGCAATCGAATCGCGATTTCCAACCCTGCAATTTCTAAATCGCATAAGGCTGCAATTTTCAGCTCCCTGTCAACTTCTGGCGGCATGGTGCTTTGGGCGCTCGCAGGGGGAACCACATGACGAGCCGCGTTCTCACGGCTCGTCATATGGTTCCCCAGGCGAGCGCCCAAGCTCCATGCCGCCGGAAGTTAACAGGGAGCCGAACACGTGGCGCACAGAGGTGTGCTGGGGCAGTATTTCCATGTGCTGGGGCAGTATTTCCATGTGCTGGGGCAGTATTTCATGTGCTGGGGCAGTATTTCCATGTGCTGGGGCAGTATTTCCATGTGCTGGGGCAGTATTTCCATGTGCTGGGGCAGTATTTCCATGTGCTGGGGCAGTATATCCATGTGCTGGGCAGTATATCCATGTGCTGGGGCAGTATATCCATGAGCTGGGGCAGTATATCCTTGTGCTGGGGCAGTATATCCATGTGCTGGGGCAGTATTTCCATGTGCTGGGGCAGTATATCCATGTGCTGGGGCAGTATATCCATGTGCTGGGGCAGTATATCCATGTGCTGGGGCAGTATATCCATGTGCTGGGGCAGTATATCCATGTGCTGGGGCAGTATTTCCATGTGCTGGGGCAGTATATCCATGTGCTGGGGCAGTATATCCATGTGCTGGGGCAGTATATCCATGTGCTGGGGCAGTATATCCATGTGCTGGGGCAGTATATCCATGAGCTGGGGCAGTATATCCATGAGCTGGGGCAGTATATCCATGAGCTGGGGCAGTATATCCATGAGCTGAATACATTTAGAATGTATGTAGCATGTTTGAAAAAGCAAAAACAATTGGCTAAATCGCAAATAAAATCGCAATCGCAATATTCATTCAAGAAATCGCAATATGATTATTTTGTCAATATTGCACAGCCCTAATACAGGAGTTGACGTGTATTATGAGATTATCGAAGGGGAGGAGAATTCTTAAGGATTACATTTACCACCAGACATAAAACCGCTACATCCTTCTAGTCAGTCTGGAAACATAAAAGCAGGTTATTTTGGGACTGTGTAAACATGAAAAGGCAACATTCAGCCAATGAGAGCAGGAATGTGTGTTTTACAAACAGTAGGTCATTGTTTTGTTTGTTTATTTTTTGTTTAGGGTCCCAGGCTCTTAAAGGGACACTACAACTAACATAAACTGTAACTAGATTACTCGTGCGCTACAAAAAGTACATTATAAAAGATATAAAACACAGTGTAAAATACATCATGAAACACATGCCGCTTCTGCTTTTTCTTTGAAGCTCCCATTTCCATTTTGGGTTTTTCTCCATGATGCAACATTTACCAAAAGCTTTACGGCTCTTGCTTATTTAACAGTCAGTGAGGTGGAGGAGCGAATGTTTAGATAAGGCTGCAGGAGGTCTATTGTTCTCTAGGCCAGTGGTCCCCAACCCTGGTCCTCAGGGCCCACTAACAGGCCAGGTTTGCCAGATATCTGAAGCACAGCACAGGTGTTGTGATTTGCTGCTCAGTGATTGCAGGATTCAGTCTGCATTTCCCCAAGGTGATCTACAAAATCTGGCCTGTTAGTGGGCCCTGAGGACCAGGGTTGGGGACCACTGCTCTAGGCTACCTGAGATAAGACCTGGCAGATGAATGAAATAAGACAGGGAGCTTAAAAGGCTTCTGATCTACCCCCTGGTGATGTCCTTTGAATACATCCCCCACAATACAATGATGTGAGTCTGTGACTGACACATTCACTCCATTCTATGGCCAAAGCCACACAGTGAGGAGCAAGTGATGGAAAGCTACAACACAAAACATCACACAATGGATGCACCCAGTGATACATATAGGAGGAAATATCACACAATGAATGCACCCAGTGACACATAAAAGGGGAAATATCACACAATGGATGCGCCCAGTGACACATATAGGGGAAATATCACACAATGGATGCGCCCAGTGACACATATAGGGGAAATATCACACAATGGATTCACCCAGTGACACATATAGGAGGAAAATATTTTCTTAACTAAACATACAAGAGAAAAACAAACACATGTAAGATATCAGCAACATCAAATAAACACATTAAGGACAAAGCATTTTATGGTGGTACTGGCCCTTTAACGCAGTCTAGGTTTCAGTATGTTACAGGTGTTTAGGCTTTTCTCAATGCCTAGTGTACACACACACACACACAAAGTGACAATTAAAACCACACACACACACACAAATCCAGCACTCCAGGAATACGTCTCGGTAACACCCGGTGCATCACTAAGCCGTATGTATTTCAAGTAAAAAGCGGCTCTTGCTTCAGTTCACCTTTTTATTTGATCAACGTTTCGGTTTGTTCAGAATGTGAAGAAAGGTTGATCAAATAAAAAGGGGTGTGTGTACAAATATACTAAATGCTACTACAGGTTCAGTATCCCTCGCCCAGGATTGTGAAAGATCACGCAAAGAAATTCAGTATTTTGGAATATGACACTAAAAATGTCAAACCACCCCTGACGTCATGTGACGGAGCAAAATCCTGTATAAAAAGGCCCTTCCGGCTGTGTATAAAGTGTGCATGAAACATAAATGAATGTCGTGTTTATTGCAAATTGCATTATTAGAAAATATCCCAAATCCTGATATTTTTTTTCCCGATAAAAGGACTCTGTATACACCGGAGAACGTTTTAATGTGAAATCTCCATTGTATTTAAATAAAAACTGTAGAGGTCGGAGTAACCATAAACATTTACCAAAACGCAGCTATTTTGACCTAAAACCTGATTCCCTCTTTTTTTTTTATACATATTCAAGTTGATTCCCGCGGGAGAGAACGAGCGACACACACACACACACACACACACACACACACACACACACACACACCAAACCTTGCCGTTTTAGAAGCCAAAATCTTAGAATTGCCCTAATTTCATCTTTTTTAGGAGCAAACCGCTGACGCGCCACTCTCACCTTCATTGATGGCGACTTTGATGAGCCGGATAGCTCCATTGCGAGCCTTTGCGAAGAAATCCTTCAGTTCCGGCGTGGCTACAAGAAGCAAAAACATGCCGGTGAGTCAGCCACCAAAAGACGGCAAAATTAAGCCCAATTTAACTGTATAAAACCCCCCAAAATCGAGATCTGCTGCGGCGAGAAAGTCACGAAGGACGGGGAAGCAGGACGCCTGCAGCGGAGGAGAGGAAAATAATGTATGAGAGCATGTGCTAAACTCGATCACCGTCCCGTCAGCATAAACTCCCAAATATAGCAGGGGCTTTGGCAAAGGGGTTAGGAGGGGGTGAGGAGGGGGAGAACACGTAACGGTATGTAAAATTAATACCATGAACAAACTGGGCTGCGCTCTTACGCCAGCGCGGCTCGACGGTCACGCTCCGAGGTTTGGAGGAAAGCAGGGTTACCCGAGTCCAATCCTGGCACCAGCTTTTTGGGTACATCCCCTCCCCGAGGAATGTCAGCACAAATACCTTGTGACAGCGACACAAAAACACATCTCTAGGAGATACTATATATATAGTAAATGGCTCATGAGAGGTGACCCTGACAATCACACAGTGACACCGCATGGTGCAAAGTATCATGGGAAAAAACCACACAGCCGGTCTAGATCGGCTGCACAGAGGGCGAACAGGCGACACAGAGGGAGAGCCGGCGACACAGCCGGTCCAGGTCGGCCGCGACACAGAGAGAGAGCCGGCGACACAGCCGGTCCAGGTCGGCCGCGACACAGAGAGAGAGCCGGCGACACAGCCGGTCCGGGTCGGCCGCGACACAGAGGGAGAGCCGGCGACACAGCTGGTCCGGGTCGGCCGCGACACAGAGGGAGAGCCGGCGACACAGCTGGTCCACGTCGGCCGCGACACAGAGGGAGAGCCGGCGACACAGCTGGTCCAGGTCGGCCGCGACACAGAGGGAGAGCCGGCGACACAGCCGGTATGGGTCGGCCGCGACACAGAGGGAGAGCCGGCGACACAGCCGGTCCGGGTCGGCCGCGACACAGAGGGAGAGCCGGCGACACAGCCGGTCCGGGTCGGCCGCGACACAGAGGGAGAGCCGGCGACACAGCTGGTCCGGGTCGGCGCGACACAGAGGGAGAGCCGGCGACACAGCTGGTCCAGGTCGGCCGCGACACAGAGGGAGAGCCGGCGACACAGCCGGTATGGGTCGGCCGCGACACAGAGGGAGAGCCGGCGGACACAGCCGGTCCGGGTCGGCCGCGACACAGAGGGAGAGCCGGCGACACAGCTGGTCCGGGTCGGCCGCGACACAGAGGGAGAGCCGGCGACACAGCGGTCCGGGTCGGCCGCGACACAGAGGGAGAGCCGGCGACACAGCTGGTCCGGGTCGGCCGCGACACAGAGGGAGAGCAGGCTGGGATCAGCCATGGGGGGGGGGGGGGGATGTATTCCCATGACAGAGGACAAACAAAATAGATACTTTGTAAACAATGACTTGAGCCCGGGTAAGATTTCCTGCCAATTAGTAAAACAGTTACGGTAAACGAGGATATTCTGTGAGAAGCCGTCATCATAGAATGATAGAATCCTAAAAATGAACTGGATCTCTATATAAAAATAGGTGAATTATGGTAATGTACGTTCTGTGTACTCTCCTCCAAAAACAAATGTCTAAAATAACAAGTCCACAGGCGTTCCAACTTAGAGCTTGGTTTTAAAGCTCCAGCAAATGTGAGTGAATTGTCGCTTCATCACACTCACGTTATTATTGTCAGACCTGCACAAGGAAGTCTTTCTCGTTTTATATCCCTATGTACACATCGCGACTGTAAGAAGACTCCTTTTGCCTAGAAAGATGTGGGTCACCTTTCTGCATCAACAGAAGCAAAGGACCCGACTGCCTTGACCCAATATAATTGTGTACTGCACCATTATATTCTCTTGCCTCTTTTCACATGTATAATATGGACGTATCATCATAAGAGAGCAACCAGACTATCCATAGCGATGGTCATCGCGCCGCCAGATACGTATATTCCTTGTAATTTCTGCACATTGCTTTGGGGGAAACCACGGATTGCTGGCTGGCCTTGGGGAGTTGGTTGTTGTACAGGCGGGGGCACCTACCACTTTGGTTTTTGGTTCACTAATAGCAGTGCCTGCCCGGAGTACCCCTAACCTGGATTTATTAAATTCCAGTTTCCAGAGTCTCCCATATTTAAGAATTCTGGATAAGGGGGCGATCGACCTGTATAAAAATCTATTAACCTGCATGTTTGTTTATCTTTCCTTTTCCGGTGTCAGAATAAACGTATGAAATGTATTACAGGCTCAAAATAACGCGTGAGACGGGGAGCGCACAGCTCGCCCGCCGGTCACTTCCCTTACCGCGGCCGCAAAGGCTAATATTAGGTTATTAGGGCTTGTGATACAGTGACTTGCACTTTGTAAGACGGTCACGTGGTCGGCGGCAGGACCTCCAGTTCCTTCCTGGGATTTCTGACTGTAAGATCGGCGCTAGAAACCTGAGGGACTGGAGCTGGACCCAAGGTCTCACACGAGGAAGAATAGCATCACCTGCAAGGGTTAATTTACTAAACTATGCAATATTCACCACCTGGGATCAGGAAGGAAACGGATCACCAGCTGGAGGTCTACTTATGGTAAGCCTTGTGCTACATTGTATGAAAGTGTGCTTCAAGGAATACTGTATTTAAAGCGGAGTTCCCATTTTTGCATTTAACCCCTTATGGACCAAGTGTATTTAAAATCAATGCATTTAAGACGGAACAGTTCCATCATTGGTCCTTAAGGGTTTATCCCCTTAAGGACCAATGACATAACATTTAAAGTCAATGCATTTATGATGTAAAGACCCTTGGACCTTAACCCCTTCACAGCTGAGCAATTTCACGTCTTAAAAAAAAAAAAACCACACGATTTTTTTCTTCTTATTTTTTTTTTCTTTACTTTAAACTTGGTCATTTTTGGTATCATTTGAAAGGGCATGCTCTGACCTTTCTAATGATACCAAACATGACCCTACTAGCTGACAGAAGTCAGGAGATATCGGGGTACAAAGGATCCCTCTATCTCCACCCCTATCTTTTCCTTCGGAGTCAATGACGACGTTCCCCACACGTCTTCAGCAGTGAAAGGGTTAAGGGGTTAAATAATTGGACAAATCCTGCTGACGGCCTCTGCCCAATTATTCTTTTAAGGTGATTTTACTCGCCGTGCGTTGCTCCTCCTCTTCAGCCCAGGGACTCCCAAGCCCGGAAGACCTTTAAGCTTTTCTGCGCAATTTGTGCTTCTATACAACTTGTGTAGCGTAGGAGCCGCAAATGGCGCAGCTCTACTGGACTCGCACACAAGTTCCGCAGTGCCTGTGCAGAGCGATGGATCGGAGCAGCACGCGCATGCACAGATCTGAGCCATCGCTGCCTCGCTACAGCAACAGGTCTCAGAGGGTGACGTCAGCCGCTCTCTGTGTGTGACATCACTAGTGACCGATCTGGTGACCCGCAGCCGGGAAATTCAAAATCCTGACTGCTGGTGACACTGGGTGGGGTGGAGGAAACTCCTCTGCTTCACCCAGCAATGTCACCAGATTGGGGAGCACTCTTCACATTATGACCACTTTAAATTCATAAGGTGAATATGAGTAGAGCGTCCTTTTAACCCTTTAAGGACCAATGACTGAACTGTTCCGTCATAAATGCACTGACTTTAAAGACTCTTGTCCTTAAAGGGGTTAAACTTATTTATAAATACAAACGGGGGAATTTTTTTGCCTTTAGATCAAGGATGTTGAATTCCAGCCTCCCCAGATTATTCTGAACTACAAGTCCCATGATTCTCTGGCCAATATTGCATCATATCAGAGAATTCTGGGAATTGTAGGCCTTCAATGACTGGGGAGGCCGGGGGTTAAGATCCCTCCTATAGACCAGGCTTTAAATCAGATATTGCTCCATTACCCAAGGGGTTTAGTCTATAAAATTGGATTATTTTGGGGGGTTTTTGTCCCGTTTGACAATCTATGATGATATGATAAAAGGTGTTATACCGTGGCGCCGTTTAAAACTGTTTATTCTCCAGGGCACCTCCGGTGTTTCCGGTATCCGTTTATCAAGCCCTGCAGACCGGCCGAGAGCTGCGATTTAACCGCGCTGGGAATCGACGAGTGAGATTTTGCAGGTTCTGAGATCAGTCCCGGCTGCTGGTTTTCACATCTTGGAGCCTACAAATAGATGCTAAAATAAGTGGCGCTCGCCCACTCGCTCCTGGGTGGTGGGAGTGATGATCTCACGGCAGCTCGGAGGAGCGTGATACATTACCAGCAACGAAGCAGAGCCGCCGCTGCCGCCTGAAACGCTGCGAAACAGCCGTCACATCCCACCTGGAAGGTTAGATATATCCCAGCGGAGCGAAAACAATGCAACGATTATTAAAGCAGCGTAAAACATAAAAATAAACCAATACTGCAGGACACTCACTCCAAAGGGCTCTGCAGCATCTTTAGACGCTATGTAAAATCTCTTTTCCTGCTCTTCATAAGGATGGAGCAAAATACAGAAACTACTTGTTAAAAAGTGTCTTGCACGTATGGACCGGATTGTTTCCCGCGCGTACCTGCCTAGCTGACGTGCTCAGCGTGCGCCCCTTTAACTGGCCGACGTGCTCAGCGTGCGCCCCTTTAACTGGCCGACGTGCTCAGCGTGCGCCCCTTTAACTGGCCGACGTGCTCAGCGTGCGCCCCTTTAACTGGCCGACGTGCTCAGCGTGCGCCCCTTTAACTGGCCGACGTGCTCAGCGTGCGCCCCTTTAACTGGCCGACGTGCTCAGCGTGCGCCCCTTTAACTGGCCGACGTGCTCAGCGTGCGCCCCTTTAACTGGCCGACGTGCTCAGCGTGCGCCCCTTTAACTGGCCGACGTGCTCAGCGTGCGCCCCTTTAACTGCCGACGTGCTCAGCGTGCGCCCCTTTAACTGGCCGACGTGCTCAGCGTGCGCCCCTTTAACTGGCCGACGTGCTCAGCGTGCGCCCCTTTAACTGGCCGACGTGCTCAGCGTGCGCCCCTTTAACTGGCCGACGTGCTCAGCGTGCGCCCCTTTAACTGGCCGACGTGCTCAGCGTGCGCCCCTTTAACTGGCCGACGTGCTCAGCGTGCGCCCCTTTAACTGGCTGACGTACTCCGTGTGCGCCGTGTGTCCCTTTAACTGGCTGCGTGCTCAGTGTGCGCCGCGCGTCCCTTTAACTGGCTGACGTGCTCAGTGTGCGCCGCGCGTCCCTTTAAGCTTGAGGGGTTTATCCACTAAGCAAGTTACGCATCCTATAGGAGTGTAACGACGGTGCTGCAATAATGAAAATCAGCATCGTCCCCTGCCGGCGTTGGATTTTCCTTCTCTGAACCGCGGAACGTTGAACCCTGAATCTACCTGTAGAGGGGTTCATTTACTATCCTCCGGATTTGCCACCGAATTGCACCAAACATTGAATTTCACCCTTAGTACAATTAGTTTATTCACCAAATACAGGCGAAATTACAGCAAAATATGGCACGTTTCATCGGCACCAAAATTGTCCCATTGAGAACTATTGATCAGTCTATTCACAAGACCCCAAATTGCACCGAAACTTCAGCCAATTGCTCGGATTTTCGGTGTTTCAATTCAACAGGTTTAAAACCGACGAATCCCATTAGGATTCAATGTAAAACCGTAATATTTTCTCTCTTTTTTTTTTTTGAAGACCATTTAATTTTTTGGAATTCTTTTTTTTTTGCTTTTTTAAATTTTTTAATTAGACCGTTTTATTATTTAGACAGGTTTTTATTGGTTTAAGCTCCTATTAGGAGACTTCCTATATTTTTTTGCTCAGTTCGCTAGAATTTGCGGTGCGGCGGTTACCAGTAGACGGGTGCACGGCTGAAAAATGGATTTTAAAATAATTTCGTTTTCGGAGCTTATTTCGTTTCGGATCGGTTCGAAATTTGATAATCGGTTCGATTTGATAGTTGATAATTTATATTAATTCGCATTTCAGATCACTAAATAAAACCCCAATTAATCACATTTTCTGTTAGAAGTCAATCCAGGGTTAAATATTGAGCCGTCTCACAGATTTAGTAGCAGAGGCCAATTAACAGGGTTTCATTCGTTTCATAAAGTCGTTTGCAGTACTTGTATGTATTGTAATTTAAGATCAATTTGACAGTAGATACAGCAATTTGATAGCGTAGTTGATATATTGATTCGAATTTCGGATTACTAAATAAAACCAATTAAATTTATTTTTTTTATGATGAAACCTTATAACAAATTAAATTCGTTCGCTACAATTTCATTTTGAATTCGGATCAAATCGATTCGTTATTTCGGAATTACTTCCGAAATACGAATTAGGCTGGTGTCAGACCAGCGCACTTTAAGGCTAGGGTCAGACGAAAGCAGTTTTAACGTGCGTTTAGCCGCACGAAATCACGGCCGTGCTAGCAGCAAATGACGTCCAATGCCGGGGAACACACGAAGAACGGTCGCACGAAAGTTCGTCCACGCAACGCAAGTGGCAAACGAACGCATTTTGTCGAGAACGTGAAACCGCTAGTACTGACGTACAGAGTGCGCTGCGTCCGCTAGCGGCGTGTTTGCGTGATTGGGAGACGTCAGACGCTGCTAATGTCCGGCCAACATAACGTCCAGACACAAAAAGTGTTTTATTGATGATCCGTACAAAAACACGAACACAAATGCGCATCGTATGACCGCTATCGCGTACTCCGTGAAAAAATGCGTCCATTCGTTCGAACGCACTTTTTCACAGACAACGCGAAAATGCGTTCGTCTGACCCTAGCCTTAACGTGTGTTCTGGAGCACATAATCATGGCCGCACTAGCAGCAGATGACGGCCAATATACGATGTACGGCTGCACAAAAGTCCGGCCGTGCAACGCAAGTGGAATTTGAACGCATGTTTTTGAGAACGCTGAACCGCTAGTACTGACGTACTGAGTGCGCAGCTGCGGCATAGCGGCGTGTGTCCGTGATTAGGAGATGTCAGACGCTGCTAATGTCCAGCCTACATAACGTCCAGACGCAAAAAGAGTTTCATTGACGATCCGTACAAAATCACGCCCGAAAATGCGCGTCGTCTGACTGTTTTTGCGCATTCCGTGAAAAAAATACATCAATGCGTTCGGACGCACTTTCTCAAGTTCGCGGGGAAAAATGCGTTCGTTTGACCCTAGCCTTAATGAAATTCGTTACGAAATGAATGCACACCTCTAGCAGCACTTTTTCACCAACGTCTGATAACAGCATTGGCGACTCAAATTTCGGCAAAAAACATTGACCATTCAATAAACAGTGTATTCACCGCAGGGGTCGACGAAATGGAATTGCTGAAGTGCGAGTAACGCCTCTAATGTATAGATTCGGCAGAATGTAATTGGGGGAGGGGCAACAATTTAGACTATCCAGCTATAATATAATATAATATATAACACACACACACACACACACACACACCAGCCTGAGCCGGGATAAAGCCAATTGCAGCGCGTGGCTGTGGATTATTCATCCATCTGATGGGGAACTTCAAAAAAACAGGACATAATAATTTCAAGACCGGACACGCAGACTATTAAATACAGCTTCGGGGGCGGGAGAGGAAGTCAGAGTTACCAAAAAAAAAACTAAAATAATGGCCGAGAAGAGGATCACAGCGAAAAAGAAAGTGGAGATTTTCCTGGGAAAAAAATAAATGTTTTTTTTTGCATTGTTTTGTTAAGCTTTAGCAAAAATTACCAAGAAAATACCGTATGGCGGACAGACGGCGCCACCAACCTGCGCAACGTGCCGGTGTGTGGGACAGAAAACGCTGAAGCTTGGAAACAGTCATAGATCATAACGTCACAACAGAACGAAAAGCAGAAACAAAAGATCAGAATAACGTTACGATTTAGAATGAAGTATAAAAAGGTATAACGAGCTCTGCAAACTCTCACTTTCTGGCCGCGCCTCCCCATAACGAGCAAAATAATAAGCGCAGCTCGTGTACATTAAGAAACCCTCTGCATTCGCACGGCAGCTCAGGGGGTACATAGCAACGGGTGTAATTTAATCAGGGGGTACATAGCAACGGGTGTAATTTAATCAGGGGGTACATAGCAACGGGTGTAATTTAATCAGGGGGTACATAGCAACGGGTGTAATTTAATCAGGGGGTACATAGCAACGGGTGTAATTTAATCAGGGAGGGCATCAGGTTTTTGTGAACTTTAACTACCAGTAGATTCAGCAATTCACTCTCAGAGCCACCTGGAGCTAAAGGGGCACACACACAGCCACCCCGTAACCACCTGGAACTGCAGGCTCGCACACACACACAGCCACCCCGTAACCACCTGGAACTGCAGGCTCGCACACACACACAGCCACCCCGTAACCACCTGGAACTGCAGGCTCGCACACACACACAGCCACCCCGTAACCACCTGGAACTGCAGGCTCGCACACACACACACAGCCACCCCGTAACCACCTGGAACTGCAGGCTCGCACACACACACAGCCACCCCGTAACCACCTGGAACTGCAGGCTCGCACACACACACACAGCCACCCCGTAACCACCTGGAACTGCAGGCTCGCACACACACACACACAGCCACCCCGTAACCACCTGGAACTGCAGGCTCGCGCACACACACACAGCCACCCCGTAACCACCTGGAACTGCAGGCTCGCACACACACACACAGCCACCCCGTAACCACCTGGAACTGCAGGCTCGCACACACACACACAGCCACCCCGTAACCACCTGGAACTGCAGGCTCGCACACACACACACAGCCACCCCGTAACCACCTGGAACTGCAGGCTCGCGCACACACACACACAGCCACCCCGTAACCACCTGGAACTGCAGGCTCGCGCACACACACAGCCACCCCGTAACCACCTGGAACTGCAGGCTCGCACACACACACAGCCACCCCATAACCACCTGGAACTGCAGGCTCGCACACACACAGCCACCCCATAACCACCTGGAACTGCAGGCTCGCACACACACAGCCACCCCATAACCACCTGGAACTGCAGGCTCGCACACACACACAGCCACCCCGTAACCACCTGGAACTGCAGGCTCGCACACACACACACAGCCACCCCGTAACCACCTGGAACTGCAGGCTCGCCCACACACACACACAGCCACCCCGTAACCACCTGGAACTGCAGGCTCGCACACACACACAGCCACCCCGTAACCACCTGGAACTGCAGGCTCGCGCTCACACACAGCCACCCCGTAACCACCTGGAACTGCAGGCTCGCGCTCACACACAGCCACCCCGTAACCACCTGGAACTGCAGGCTCGCACACACACACACAGCCACCCCGTAACCACCTGGAACTGCAGGCTCGCACACACACACAGCCACCCCGTAACCACCTGGAACTGCAGGCTCGCACACACACACACAGCACCCCGTAACCACCTGGAACTGCAGGCTCGCACACACACACACACACAGCCACCCCGTAACCACCTGGAACTGCAGGCTCGCGCACACACACACAGCCACCCCGTAACCACCTGGAACTGCAGGCTCGCACACACACACACAGCCACCCCGTAACCACCTGGAACTGCAGGCTCGCACACACACACACACAGCCACCCCGTAACCACCTGGAACTGCAGGCTCGCACACACACACACAGCCACCCCGTAACCACCTGGAACTGCAGGCTCACGCACACACACACAAGCCACCCCGTAACCACCTGGAACTGCAGGCTCGCACACACACACAGCCACCCCGTAACCACCTGGAACTGCAGGCTCGCGCACACACACAGCCACCCCATAACCACCTGGAACTGCAGGCTCGCACACACACACAGCACACCCGTAACCACCTGGAACTGTAGGCTTGCGCACACACACACACAGCCACCCCGTAACCACCTGGAACTGCAGGCTCGCGCACACACACACACAGCCACCCCGTAACCACCTGGAACTGCAGGCTCGCGCACACACACAGCCACCCCGTAACCACCTGGAACTGCAGGCTCGCACACACACACAGCCACCCATAACCAACCTGGAACTGCAGGCTCGCACACACACAAGCCACCCCATAACCACCTGGAACTGCAGGCTCGCACACACACAGCCACCCCATAACCACCTGGAACTGCAGGCTCGCACACACACACAGCCACCCCGTAACCACCTGGAACTGCAGGCTCGCACACACACACACACAGCCACCCCGTAACCACCTGGAACTGCAGGCTCGCCCACACACACACACACAGCCACCCCGTAACCACCTGGAACTGCAGGCTCGCACACCACACAGCCACCCCGTAACCACCTGGAACTGCAGGCTTCGCGCTCACACACAGCCACCCCGTAACCACCTGGAACTGCAGGCTCGCGCTCACACACAGCCACCCCGTAACCACCTGGAACTGCAGGCTCGCGCTCACACACAGCCACCCCGTAACCACCTGGAACTGCAGGCTCGCACACAACACCAGCCACCCCGTAACCACCTGGAACTGCAGGCTCGCACACACACACAGCCACCCCGTAACCGCAGGCTCGCACACACACACACACAGCCACCCCGTAACCACCTGGAACTGCAGGCTCGCACACACACACAGCCACCCCGTAACCGCAGGCACTCGCACCACACACAGCCCCCCGTAACCGCAGGCTCGCACCCACACACAGCCACCCTGTAACCACCTGGAACTGCAGGCTCGCACACACAGCACAGCCACCCGTAACCACCTGGAACTGCAGGCTCGCGCACACACACACACACAGCCACCCTGTAACCACCTGGAGCTGCAGGCTCGCGCACACACACAGCCACCCCGTAACCACCTGGAACTGCAGGCTCGCACACAACACACACACAGCCACCCGTAACCCCTGGAACTGCAGGCTCGCACACACACACCACCCCCGTAACCACCTGGAACTGCAGGCTCGCACACACACAGCCACCCCATAACCACCTGGAACTGCAGGCTCGCACACACACAGCCACCCTAACCACCTGGAACTGCAGGCTCGCACACACACAGCCACCCATAACCACCTGGAACTGCAGGCTCGCACACACACACAGCCACCCCGTAACCACCTGGAACTGCAGGCTCGCACACACACACACAGCCACCCCGTAACCACCTGGAACTGCAGGCTCGCGCACACACACACACCAGCCACCCCGTAACCACCTGGAACTGCAGGCTCGCACACACACACAGCCACCCCGTAACCACCTGGAACTGCAGGCTCGCGCTCACACACAGCCACCCCGTAACCACCTGGAACTGCAGGCTCGCACACACAGCCCCGTAACCACCTGGAACTGCAGGCTCGCACACACACACAGCCACCCCGTAACCACCTGGAACTGCAGGCTCGCACACACACACAGCCACCCCGTAACCACCTGGAACTGCAGGCTCGCACACACACACAGCCACCCCGTAACCACCTGGAACTGCAGGCTCGCACACACACACAGCCACCCCGTAACCGCAGGCTCGCACACACACACACAGCCACCCCGTAACCGCAGGCTCGCACACCACACACACAGCCACCCCGTAACCACCTGGAACTGCAGGCTCGCACACACACACAGCCACCCGTAACCGCAGGCTCGCACCTCCACACACAGCCACCCCGTAACCGCAGGCTCGCACACACACACACACAGCCACCCCGTAACCACCTGGAACTGCAGGCTCGCACACACACACAGCCACCCCGTAACCGCAGGCTCGCACCCACACACAGCCACCCCGTAACCGCAGGCTCGCACCCACACACAGCCACCCTGTAACCACCTGGAACTGCAGGCTCGCACACACACAGCCACCCCGTAACCACCTGGAAGTGCAGGTTCGCACACACAGCCACCCCGTAACCACCTGGAAGTGCAGGCTCGCACACACACACAGCCACCCCGTAACCACCTGGAACTGCAGGCTCGCACACACACACAGCCACCCCGTAACCACCTGGAACTGCAGGCTCGCACACAACGCAGCCACCCCCCCGTAACCACCTGGAACTGCAGGCTCGCACACACACAGCCACCCTGTAACCACCTGGAACTGCAGGCTCGCACACACACAGCCACCCCGTAACCACCTGGAACTGCAGGCTCTCGCACACACACAGCCACCCCGTAACCACCTGGAACTGCAGGCTCTCGCACACACACAGCCACCCGTAACCACCTGGAACTGCAGGCTCGCACACACGCAGCCACCCCGTAACCACCTGGAACTGCAGGCTCGCACACACAGCCACCCCGTAACCACCTGGAACTGCAGGCTCGCACACACACAGCCACCCCGTAACCACCTGGAACTGCAGGCTCTCGCACACACAGCCACCCCGTAACCACCTGGAACTGCAGGCTCGCACACACGCAGCCACCCCGTAACCACCTGGAACTGCAGGCTCGCACACACAGCCACCCTGTAACCACCTGGAACTGCAGGCTCGCACACACACAGCCACCCCGTAACCACCTGGAACTGCAGGCTCGCACACACACACACAGCCACCCCGTAACCACCTGGAACTGCAGGCTCGCACACACACACACACACACACAGCCACCCTGTAACCACCTGGAACTGCAGGCTCGCACACACACAGCCACCCCGTAACCACCTGGAACTGCAGGCTCTCGCACACACACAGCCACCCCGTAACCACCTGGAACTGCAGGCTCGCACACACGCAGCCACCCCGTAACCACCTGGAACTGCAGGCTCGCACACACACACAGCCACCCCGTAACCACCTGGAACTGCAGGCTCGCGCACACACACACAGCCACCCCGTAACCACCTGGAACTGCAGGCTCGCGCACACACACAGCCACCCCGTAACCACCTGGAACTGCAGGCTCGCACACACACACACAGCCACCCCGTAACCACCTGGAACT
Organism: Leptobrachium leishanense; assembly: GCA_009667805.1. Lineage (NCBI taxonomy): Eukaryota > Metazoa > Chordata > Amphibia > Anura > Megophryidae > Leptobrachium > Leptobrachium leishanense. The sequence continues at coordinate 148,062,914 of CM019070.1, read as the reverse complement.
GCAGGCTCGCACACACAGCCACCCCGTAACCACCTGGAACTGCAGGCTCGCACACACACACACACACACAGCCACCCCATAACCACCTGGAACTGCAGGCTCGCACACACAGCCACCCCGTAAGCACCTGGAACTGCAGGCTCGCACACACACACAGCCACCCCGTAACCACCTGGAACTGCAGGCTCGCACACACACACACAGCCACCCTGTAACCACCTGGAACTGCAGGCTCGCACACACACAGCCACCCTGTAACCACCTGGAACTGCAGGCTCGCACACACACAGCCACCCCGTAACCACCTGGAACTGCAGGCTCGCACACACAGCTACCCCGTAACCACCTGGAACTGCAGGCTCGCACACACACACAGCCACCCATAACCACCTGGAACTGCAGGCTCGCACACACAGCCACCCCGTAACCGCAGGCTCGCACACACACACACAGCCACCCCGTAACCGCAGGCTCGCACACACACACACACAGCCACCCCGTAACCACCTGGAACTGCAGGCTCGCACACACACACAGCCACCCCGTAACCGCAGGCTCGCACCCACACACAGCCACCCCGTAACCACCTGGAACTGCAGGCTCGCACACACACACACACACACACAGCCACCCTGTAACCACCTGGAACTGCAGGCTCGCACACACACAGCCACCCCGTAACCACCTGGAAGTGCAGGCTCGCACACACACACAGCCACCCCGTAACCACCTGGAAGTGCAGGCTCGCACACACACACAGCCACCCCGTAACCACCTGGAACTGCAGGCTCGCACACACGCAGCCACCCCGTAACCACCTGGAACTGCAGGCTCGCACACACGCAGCCACCCCGTAACCACCTGGAACTGCAGGCTCACACACACACACACACAGCCACCCTGTAACCACCTGGAACTGCAGGCTCGCACACACACAGCCACCCCGTAACCACCTGGAACTGCAGGCTCGCACACACACAGCCACCCCGTAACCACCTGGAACTGCAGGCTCGCACACACGCAGCCACCCCGTAACCACCTGGAACTGCAGGCTCGCACACACGCAGCCACCCTGTAACCACCTGGAACTGCAGGCTCGCACACACACAGCCACCCTGTAACCACCTGGAACTGCAGGCTCGCACACACACACAGCCACCCCGTAACCACCTGGAACTGCAGGCTCGCACACACACACACAGCCACCCCGTAACCACCTGGAACTGCAGGCTCGCACACACACAGCCACCCTGTAACCACCTGGAACTGCAGGCTCGCACACACGCAGCCACCCCGTAACCACCTGGAACTGCAGGCTCGCACACACACAGCCACCCCGTAACCACCTGGAACTGCAGGCTCGCACACACACACAGCCACCCATAACCACCTGGAACTGCAGGCTCGCACACACACAGCCACCCCGTAACCGCAGGCTCGCACACACACACACAGCCACCCCGTAACCGCAGGCTCGCACACACACACACACAGCCAGCACCGTAACCACCTGGAACTGCAGGCTCGCACCCACACAACAGCCACCCCGTAACCGCAGGCTCGCACCCACACACAGCCACCCCGTAACCGCAGGCTCGCACCCACACACAGCCACCCCGTAACCACCTGGAACTGCAGGCTCGCACACACACACAACAGCCACCTGTAACCACCTGGAACTGCAGGCTCGCACACACACACCAGCCCCCCCGTAACCACCTGGAAGTGCAGGCTCGCACACACACACAGCCACCCCGTAACCACCTGGAAGTGCAGGCTCGCACACACACACAGCCACCCCGTAACCACCTGGAAGTGCAGGCTCGCACACACACAGCCACCCCGTAACCACCTGGAACTGCAGGCTCGCACACACACACAGCCACCCCGTAACCACCTGGAACTGCAGGCTCGCACACACGCAGCCACCCGTAACCACCTGGAACTGCAGGCTCGCACACACGCAGCCACCCCGTAACCACCTGGAACTGCAGGCTCACACACACACACACACACAGCCACCCTGTAACCACCTGGAACTGCAGGCTCGCACACACACAGCCACCCCGTAACCACCTGGAACGGCAGGCTCGCACACACGCAGCCACCCCGTAACCACCTGGAACTGCAGGCTCGCACACACACACACACACAGCCACCCCGTAACCACCTGGAACTGCAGGCTCGCACACACACACAGCCACCCCATAACCACCTGGAACTGCAGGCTCGCACACACAGCCACCCCGTAACCACCTGGAACTGCAGGCTCGCACACACACAGCTACCCCGTAACCACCTGGAACTGCAGGCTCGCACACACACACAGCCACCCCGTAACCACCTGGAACTGCAGGCTCGCACACACACACACAGCCACCCCGTAACCACCTGGAACTGCAGGCTCGCACACACACACACAGCCACCCCGTAACCACCTGGAACTGCAGGCTCGCACACACACACAGCCACCCCGTAACCACCTGGAACTGCAGGCTCGCACACACACACACAGCCACCCTGTAACCACCTGGAACTGCAGGCTCGCACACACACACACACACCCCGTAACCACCTGGAACTGCAGGCTGGCTCGCACACACACACAACACACACAGCCACCCTGTAACCACCTGGAGCTGCTGCACACTGAGCAGCCCGGAAGCCCCTGGAGTTGCTGCACAGAGCCGCCTCAGGCTGCAGGGAGCTGTATTGGGGCAGCCGGTCACGGCACTGCGGCCTCGGGCCTGTCGGGGAGCGCGCGCAGGGGGCTGGCCTTACCGTGGATCCCGGTCTGATGCGCCATGTTTCGGCTTGTGACAGCTCGAGGATAGGGAGCGGCTCGCGGGCCTGCGGTGATGGGCGGGGCTCCGGCAAAGGGGCGGGACTTCGGCAGAGATTGAGCAAGCGGAACTCCAGTGGGGGTGGAGCTTACACGGGCCCAGCAGCATCTCGCGCTGGCAGTGACGTCCAAGCAGAAAGGGGCGGAGGAAAGGAGTGGCACCAGTCTGTAAACTGCATGCGCTGAGGGAGTGTAGCGGTGCATGCAGGGAGAAACGCGTCAGGGCGCAGCTGTAGAGCATCACGGGAAATGTAGTTTACTCTGGTTCAAAGTAAACTTTATGCAGTGGAAACAAAAATGCATATTATATATTAAAAGGCAGCAATGACGTGCTGATAGAATTAATTCTTCACATAATCAAGAGGAAACCAAACCCGACTTACTGCTTTATGCATATGGTTTAAACAGAACCGAATTTACAGCTTTCTAACAGCAACTGGTATTTTAGGGAATGACTTTACAGGGAGGGCTGAGAGCAAGATCCCCAGATTTAGAGAAATGGCCTGATATGTCGTGATGTCATAACATGGCATTTATAACAAGAGCAAATAATCTCATTTACAGGGAGTGATTCCTAACAGCATTTACTATAATGTAAATCCTGTTAGTGCTGTGCAGCGGTGTTATACACTCACACACCCCCAATATATGGAGGAACCCCTAAAAAGACACCCACACACCCTGACTATATGGAGGAGCCCCTAAAAAGACACCCACACACCCTGAATATATGGAGGAACCCCTAAAAAGACACCCGCACACCCTGAATATATGGAGGAACCCCTAAAAAGACACTCACACACCCTGAATGTATGGAGGATCCCCTAAAAAGACACCCACACACCTGAAATATGGAGGAGCCCCTAAAAAAGACACCCGCACACCCTGAATATATGGAGGAGCCCCTAAAAAGACACCCGCACACCCTGAATATATGGAGGAGCCCCTAAAAGACACCCACACACCCTGAATATATGGAGGAGCCCCTAAAAAGACACCCGCACACCCTGAATATATGGAGGACCCCTAAAAACACCCGCCACCCTGAATATATGGAGGAGCCCCTAAAAAGACACCCGCACCCCCTGAATATATGGAGGAACCCCTAAAGACACCACACACCCTGAATATATGGAGGAACCCCTAAAAAGACCCCGCACCCCCTGAATATATGGAGGAACCCCTAAAAAGACACCCACACACCCTGAATATATGGAGGAGCCCCTAAAAAGACACCCGCACCCCCTGAATATATGGAGGAACCCCTAAAGACACCCACACACCCTGAATATATGGAGGAACCCCTAAAAAGACACCCGCACACCCTGAATATATGGAGGAGCCCCTAAAAAGAACACCCGCACCCCCTGAATATATGGAGGAACCCCTAAAGACACCCACACACCCTGAATATATGGAGGAACCCCTAAAAAGACACCCGCACCCCCTGAATATATGGAGGAACCCCTAAAAAGACACCCACACACCCTGAATATATGGAGGAGCCCCTAAAAATACACCCACACCTTGAATATATGGAGAAGCCCCTAAAAACACACCCGCACATCCTGAATATATGGCAGAGCCCCTAAAATGACACCCGTACCCCCTGAATATATGGCGGGGCCCCTAAAAAGACGACCATTCCAGCATTTTCTCTCCGGATAGTGTTACTTCACTCTAAATACAACGATAAACATTGGCAGTTACTGAAAACCCTCAAAATAAAGATTTCGGCGTATATGGCTTTCCCTGAAACAGGAGCAGAATACAAGTTTGTATACACTTTTTTATTTATGTAAAAAATGAAAAAACGAAAACCAGTTACAAGAAACAGCTGTAGACCGTTCACTTGAATGAGACTGAAAAATAATCACATTATGAAAAAAACGCATATATTTCTATTTATGTACACACAGAGCTGCGGGCATACGCATGGCGGATTTAGGATATACCAGGTAATGTACGCAGCGGCAGGACAAATCTCTGCAGAAATACTGCTCGTGAGAAACGGGGCTTTAAATGCAGAAAACGCATGATTTTGCACAGATTTACAATCTTTGCTTCCTTCGGGCAGCGACGGGCCCCGCTTTAACAAGGAGACAGTGAACCCCCTTTTTCAGCCTTATTAATAAGCTTCTGGTTGAACATGAATATTCCGTATAGAGGAAGAAGCAGGATATCAAGACATCAATCCTTCATATTATGCGGCATAAACCACAAAGCGTACCGTCGAGGACGTGGTTCTAGCTGCTGGGGAGCGATTTGATGATCCGCGAGACCCAAAAAAATGAGGAACCTCCAGGTCAGACAGAAACAAGATAAAAAAAAACATTCAGGAAGTACTATATATATTTATAACACAATTAGAACGTCGTTCTGAATTCATGTCCTCTCCGTGCGCAAAACAATCTGAGCCAACGGGTTGTTTGGTAAAAATCTGATCTATTTAATGTGGAATGACGGAATTGCTTCTGAGCCACAGGACGTCACCAATACTCAAAGCGGATTAACCTCGCTCACGCAAAGTTATGCCCTAACACTTCCCATATTAAAATAAAAGCAGCAAATCTTGCATAGTCCCTCAAGTTATACGGCGCAGCGCAACTGCGTTGCGCATCATTCCGGTCCATGGAGGCTGAACCCCCCCACACCTTGGATGCTGCAGGTACCCGGTGGCCCTGTTAAAGGCATAATTTGCTGCCAAAACGACCTGTCAACACTGAGGGTTTAAGGGTGTTTTAACCCTTTGGAGGTTAAAACGCACAATCCTCAAAGCACTCCGGGTTTATCCTTTTGTTTTGTAAAACCATAGCAGTCTTTTTTCAACTATTGTAAATATTCTGACGCCGTTGACAACAATTTATGCAAAGCAGAGACAAGCAAAAGGGAACAAAAACCAAACAAACCGGGGAGGGCCGTTTCATTCAAAAGGACACCTTACTGCAGGGATCAGCAGCTTCGGACCTCTAGATCAGGGCTGTCCATCTCCGGTCTCCCCAAATGTTGATGCCTACAATTCCCAGAATTCTTACTGTGCAACAGGGAATCAAGGGAGATGTAGTTCAGGGGAGGGGGTGGAGTTTGACAGCTCTGTTCTGAAAGTTTTAAAACCACGTCTCCCATGATCTTCATTGGCTGATAAAGCGAGAGAAACGGGAGTTCCAAAAGATCTGGCAGGCCAAGGTGCTGACCCCCTACGGCAGCTGGTTTTGGCATTAGGATATCTCTTTGAGTGTGGGGGGGGGGGTGCAATATGTACAGCACTAATTCTAACCACAATTCTATTCTTCTGTAGTGATTAAACTCTGAACGACAGGGTCCATCGTCTTTGTATTTGGTATTGTAAATGTCACAGAGGTGTCCGTAACGATTGTGGTCGTCCATGCTTTTACAGGTAACACTGTTTGTCCGAGAAGACATGTGGAGGAGCGAGCGAGGAAGCCTGTGTTACCCAGATGCACGTAGCAAGGATTCAGGAGACAATAGGATGGAATCGTTGCAAAAAAAAAAAAAAAAAATGCAACGGGGTGGAACGTATTCAGTGAGTTGCCCAAAGCCGAACCTTTCCGAACGGTGCAGTTATGACGCCAAAGCCAAGCCATCGCTGATACTTTGACAGAAAACATTCTAAAGAATTAAAAAAAGGAAGAGAACCTGTCTGGGATGCATCAGCATGCAGGCAGCAAGAAAGCAGCAGGTCGATACAAATCACCTCGAAACTGGAAACTGTATCTTCGGGTTCTGCGTGAGATCTAGCCTGGGCCGGGAAACAAACAGCACCAAGCAGACTGTACATCGAGTGGACCAGCGGCAGAAACACGCACAAATGGGGGGGGGGGGGTGTTAAAAATAATGTGTATAAAAATAAATGTATGGCAAGGATTAAAAAGGCCTCAAAATGGGGGAAAAGTCTCTGTATTAACATGCAAGGCGGTTTCACAGATCACAAGTCTCTGCATAGAGTTCTGAAATACAACAGTCGGGCCCCAAACCCCACAGGGGGGAGAAAAAAAAAATGGACGATTATTTAATACCACGGGGTATAAGTCAGGTGGAGCGTGAAAACGGTGAACCGTTTTGGCAAGTCGAGATCTAAAAATGTCTGGAAAGAGCCGTAATACTGGGGAAGTTCCGATGAGAAAGGTCTTTTTGGGGTTTTTTCTGTAGATGAGGGGTCTTTAGGCAGAAAATCCCGATGTGTCAATGAATGGACCGCTGGACGTCCTAGTGAAATGCCGTGGAATGCGATGATCTATTAATCGTCGATTGTTGGAAGCCAAAAAGCCTGTAAAAATAAAGAGGAAAAGCTACGTCAAGACTAGATCATTAAAATGTGCAACATTGGCAATTAATTAAGAAATTTCAAGGGCAGAAAGCATTTACCACCCCCCCCCGAAGCATTCTTACATCAGATGATATCTTGGGGGGCCCTCGGGATAGTTTGATCACTCCGTACATGGAATGTCTTTCCAACAATAACATTTCAATTGAAAAATAGTTCTATGCAACAGTTACGGCTCACAAAAAGAATAATGTACAGGTGCGATCACACGCCAGTCGTACCAATAAGAATCTAATTTACGTGGGGGATAAATAGAAGTCACATATAAGGGGATTTCTAGCTTACAATGACAATAGTCCCTTCTACCCCCATATGTCCATGGTTTGCTGCGAAACAGCCCTCCAACAAGGAGGACTCCCCTTCACAAAAAAAAAAAAAAAAAACACAGGCACTCAGCGACCTCTGAGACTGGCCGTCCACTGGCACAGTATTTGTGCGATCATCCGATATCGCCTGAAGTCGCCCGACTGATCCTACAACGTGCAGGTGAATCAGCCCTCTGTCACTGCATCTGAACGCCGACAGACGACTTCAGACGATTTTATGTGACTATAAACAGGTTTGTCTATCCTTTCAATTTATTTTATCGGACGATGCCGGGACAATCTGGTACAAGTTTACATGAAAAAGATGCATCGTATAGTTAAACTGCTGTGCCAGGAAGGAGAAACCTGAAAAAGATACATTGTATTAGTTAAACCACTGTGCTTCGGGGAAACGCGAAAAGATGCATTGCATAGGAGTCAATGGAAAAAAAATATGCTCCTTTTTAGAATTCGGAGAAAAAAGCCCATTTATTGTTTTTTCGGCAAACTTTTGGGATCCGATTTTTTTTTTTACAAAAAAGGCAAGGCTTTTATTCTCTTGCATCTTATTTTCCCCCCTTCTATACAAGCCAGCTTCAGTGCTGCTCTCTCTGGTGCTGAAACCTATTTCTGCACCAGGGAGAGGTGGTTAATTGGTTAATCCCACAGGCAAGTTTTTTCTCCCCTCACTGTGAGCCGGCTGCACTGGATGGGGGCTGTCCTTCATGCTGAAACTCCGCACCAAAGAAGGTTTTTGTTTATCCCCGCACGGGTCCTCCCCCATGTTAGTGCTTCTTCAACATGGGATCTTAGAAGAGTCAGCAAAAAAAAAAACACGTCCATTCCAAGACGTATAGCAGACTTCCGGTTTCTCGATAAAGGGTTAAGGCTGAGGTCAGACGAGCGTATTTGAAAAGCGGAAAGAACGTCCATGAAATTGGATGTTCCTTCCACTCGACGCTCGTCTGGCCGCCTCGATGAGCGCAGTTAGTGTGCTCAGCGCTGCAAGGCTCGATCCTACTATGGAGAATCGTGCTTTGCAGCTCCGTCAACTATGGAGAATCGTGCTTTGCAGCTCCGTCAACGTGCGTCCTAGCGCTTTGTCAGAGAGGGCTGCTGCGCGCGCAACAGCGTGCGGCTGGCCCTGTTGCAGCATCTCAATGCTGCGACGGACACCAGAAGGCACGTCAGTATGGGCGTAACTAGTGTGCTCGTCTGACGCCAGCCTTAAGGGTATATGTCCCCATTATTTTGAATTTACGGTCAAGCTCACAACTAAAGACCAAATTTCCTGCCAATGTGAGCAATGGTTATAAAAATGTACGGATAACGGCTAGAAAACACATTCCTCCCAGACTTACTCAAGCTTTAACAAGAAGAATAAAACATCCAAGTATAAAAGAATAGCACAAAGCGAACGCTCACCATGTTTGAACACGCACTGGCAAACGTCATGAATTTGGGATTGAACTGCAAGCAAGTGATGGGCCCGGTGTGTTTACCGTCCAGCACGGCCACCTTCATGCCGCTCTCTCCATTCCACACGTGAATTTTGCCGTCTTCGGATCCTGCCGAGAAATGGATGAGGTGAGAAGACGCTTGCGATATAGGAGAAGACGGCTGGAGAAAACGAGACAAAACTTACCGATCATAATGAATTGTGAATCCGGAGTAAATGAGGATTCCAAGGTGACCCCTTTGCTGTTATTGTAGCCCTGTGCCAAACACATGATAAAATGACTTTATTATCCTGTACACGCTCTGATCACAATAAACTAGAGCTCGTTACACATTTAGTGTCATTATACTAAGAAAAGAAAAGCAATGGAGGCGTAAATGTAATCTATAAAACTACTCACCCCGAACGTGTGCAGGACGGCCCCCTTAAAAGCATCGATCAGCCGGATGAAGCCTCCATTGGTGGAGAGGAGGATTAGTTTCCCATCATTGCTAAATTTCAGAGCTGTCCATTCACACGTCCTGTCATACTGCATCTTAAAGGTGGCAAAGGGACCCTAGAATATATAAAAAAAAACATTTTGAAAGGAGCGAGAAAACTGTAAATTAATTTAAGATTGAGCAACCTTTTATGTGAAATGCTCAGGAGGAGCAGACGTGTTCTGGATTCGGGATTTTTGCACATAATAGTGAGATATCTTGAGGACCCGAATCTAAACACAAAATTCATTTATGATAATCACTCTTAGGGCCGACCACATATTACTGAAATATAACTTTTATTATTACCTTTAAAAATAATTATACAGTTATATCAAAAACATTAGAAAAGTAATAAAACCATCAGAGTACAATGATTCCAAAATAACAAAGGAATGTAATAAAATTCATCTTTATTCAGCCGGTGTATGTATGTGTGCATACATACATACTTTGATATTTAAACATTGGAGGTATTGATAGAATATATTTATAAAAGATGCATTTTATTACATTCTCGTGTTGGTTTGGAATCAGTACTCGGATGGTTCTATGACTTTTCTAAGGTTTTTGATATATATGTAATAATAAAAAGTTATAGTTTAATATTCTCTTCAAAAACAAATTGTACATTTATATAAAAAAATAGAAAAGTAACAGAACCATCCGAGTACACAGATTCCAAAATAAAATGAAGGCATGGAATAAAATACCTCCAAATATATATATATATATGCACCACACATACCCGATTTACCCTCACCTAATGTGTCACCCCTCGCCTTAGATTGTAAGATCTTGAGCAGGGTCCTCCCTCCTACTGTTCTGTGTGTGTATATTTGTTATTCAGTCTCTCCCATTGTACAGCGCTAGGGGATTTTTTGGTGCTGTGCCTGGGTGCAGAGTCCTGTAAGTATACAAATAGAAAAAAGGAAAGGACGCACTCCAGGACTTCAGTAAATAAAAGTAAAAACGATGTTTTTATTTAAGCAGACATTAAAAAGATGCCCAAGCGCACCTAACCGACTTTCGGCCCTCACAGGTTAGGTGCGCTTGGGCATCTTTTTAATGTCTGCTTAAATAAAAACATTGTTTTTACTTTTATTTACTGAAGTCTTGGAGTGCGTCCTTTCCTTTTTTATATAATTATATATATATATATATATTTATTTCTCACACACACAAACACGCTGAATAAATAAAAGATTAATTTTATTACATTCCTTTATTTTAGAATCCGCACACTCTGATGGTTCTATTACTTTTCTAATGTTTTAGATATTATTACCTTTTAAAAACAATTGTACATTTATAAGTTATATTTTAGAAATATGTGGTGGGCCCGTTCTTACAGGCTCAGAGAGATGATCAGATTTTAATGTGGGTTTATGCCCCGAATAGACATTGTGAGTGGTTACGCAATTCATTTATGTTTCACACATACTTTATACGCACAGCCTGAAGGGCAATGTATAAAATGGTGTAAGGCTTGAAGGAGAAAAGTTACCAGGAAAGGCTTAATGATCTTAACATGTACAGCTTGGAAAAAAGACGAGACAGAGGTGATATGATAGAAACATTTAAATACGTAAAGGTAATCCACAAGGTAGAGGAAGGGAGTATATTTAAAAGGAAACAAAATAGCAAAACAAGAGGACATAGTCTTAGATTAGAGGGGCAAAGGTTTAAAAGTAACATCAGGAAGCATTATTTTACTGAGAGGGTGGTGGATACATGGAACAGTCTTCCAGTTGAAGTGGTAGAGGCCAAAACAGTAATTGAATTTAAGCAGGCATGGGATAGGCATAAGGCCATCCTAAACAAAAGATAAATCCAGGTAAAGTATCCATGTAATTGGGCGACTAGATGGGCCGAAAGGTTCTTATCTGCCGACATTTTTCTATTTTTCTATGTATACAGAACTTATTTTGTCCCGGTCACATGAGGTCAAATGGTGGAATTTCACACTTTTAGCGTCATGTCGGCACGCAAAGTAAATTTTGGAATTCCAGATACTCGTCCTGTACATCTGTCAAACTCTTATCAGATTATTTTCAGTTTCCGACCAGTCCTTACCTTATCGAAAGAACGGAGGTCGTATAACTTCACCATCTCGGAATTTACACCAGCTGCAAAAATTAGGCCTTCTGGGTCGAACGAGCACACAGGCTTCCCCTGAAGATGCATCAGACCCTGCACGGGATGCAAGAAAAGATACAGATTGAAATCCCTCCTGCTGTCAAAACGCACAGTATTGGGGTTATCCGCCAAGCACCTGTGTTTGCAGTCGTTGCACAAAAACAGCTAATCACTGGTACTGCAGTGTCAGAACAAAAAAAAAGAAAAAACCCACACACACAATTGCTTTTAAAACTCCAAAAAGCAAGAGAAGCTGCACTATAATGGCGACCCCCCCAATAAAATGGCAAACGCCAGCGCTCGGTGAATAACCCACGATGATTTTTTTAAAAAAAAAAAAATCTTCAAAAGCCCATTGCTACAGAGATAGCTCAGTAGGTCACAGCACTAACTGCGAGATCTTTAATGTTTTATAAAGCTGAGTCAGATGTTTAAAAAAAGTATCTTCAAAACAGTAACGGATCAAAGAGCTGAGTAACGAAAACTGAAAATCCAAGCAAACAAAAAAACTATTAAAAACTATAGAAACTCAAATGTATCTTTCCCGGGACGATGTTGCACTGATGACAAACACTAGTGTCTCACAGAAGAAGCTTCACAATGAAGTTATTCGTTTTTCTGTAGTTTATAACACTTAGGCAAAGCACGCTTCAAGGCTGCTGTGAATTTCAATCATTATCAGCTGACCCTTGATCTTCTCCAAAATCCTGATAGATCCAGCACTCTGCCATCTCTCTCTCCTGGCAGCCAAGGTGAATCTACATAATAATGGACGCGCACAGGCTGGGAAAGTAGAAATACACAGGTGTCTAAAAAGGTGTTTCCCCGAATGTCCTCGAAGAGTAACCGCCAGCACGGGCCCGAATCTCAGCTCTAGCCTTTCTTTAGCGCGGCGCGGCTTACTGACCTGGCAGTTAGGAGAACGGAGGTCCCACAGCCTGACCGTCTTATCCAGAGAGCCAGAAATGAAGGTGTCATCTACAGGAGACATCGACAAGGCGACTACCCTGCGGAAGAGAACCCAGAGACATTAACACGACCGAATCCTGGAAACTCAGAAAGCAGCAAGGAGTAAGAGGCACCTGTCAAACCTGACACCCTGCGCATGCACACGCAGCTCCGGAGCCTCATTCTGCACGGGTGCTATGCAACCTGCAAACGTTAAGTGTGCGAATCTAAGCAAATTTGCGCTGGCTACGTAACTTGCATATATACACAAACTGCATAGAAAAGCTGCAGGGACTTCCAGGTTCAAAAGCCCCAGAGCTGACAAGGACGAATGGCACGCGACCAGGGAGAAAAGGAGTATTTTTAGTGGAAAAAATAATAATTTAGCAGAGGCTGTCAGCAACATAAGCCCAATTAATAAAAGGGGAAAAAAATAAGGGACATTATTAGAGTGTCCCTTTAAAGCAGTGTTTCCCAAACCTGTCCTCAGGACCCTCTAATAGGCCAGATTTCACAGATCACCAGACTGAATCCTGCAATCACATCCCCTGTGCTGTGCATCAGATATCTGGCAAACCTGGCCTGTCAGCAGGTCCTGAGGACAGGTTTGGGAAACACTGCTTTAAAAGGGAAACTACCACCACTTACATAAGCTGTAACTAGATCACTTTACATGCATTACAAAAAAAACACATGCTGTTGTTTCAAGTAACTGCATGTAATAAGGAAAAATAAAGTTTTTTTTTATCTCCCGTTTCAATTTTTGTGGATTTTTCCCCATGAAGCAACATCTCCCAAAATCTGTGCAAAAGATTTAGCTTACTGCTGTGGTTTATCCAATCTACAGTATTTAACCGTTAAGGTAGCAGGGGTCTATGGTTCTCCAGGCTACCTGAGATAAGGCCTAGCAGCTAAAGGAGATATGACAGGGAGCTTAAAACTTTTAATCTACCCCCTGAATACATCCCACACAATAAAATTATGCCAGTTGGTGACTGACCCATTCACTCCATTCTATGGCCAAAGCCACAGTGAGGAGCAAGTGAAAGATACAACACAAAATATCACACAATGGATGCGACCAGTGACACAGAGGGAAATATTTTCTTAACCTCCCTGACGGTCATCCCAAGTGTGTCTCGAGGGTTAAATTTCACTGCTGAGAGCGGTAACCCCAAGACACACTCGGGCTGTATACATCACCTCTCCGTGCACTCCCTCACTGATCTCTGCAGCCTCCTCTGGCGATCGCGGCGTTTTACTTCTTGGATTCCTTCTCGCGAGGAAGGAACTAGGAAGTAAAAGGTCTTTGTCGCCGGAGGCGGCAGCTGGGGAAATCGAGGGAGCGCAGGGAGAGGGGATGTTTCCAGCGGCATCCCGAGTGTTGCTCGGGGTTACCGCTTCCAACATAGGAATTTAACCCTGAGCCGCACTCGGGAATACTGCGGGGGGGGGGGGGGGACCGCTTGTAGACGCGTTTTTTCCCAAAAATTAGACCGCCAGGGAGGTTAGCTAAATATACAAGAGACAAAACAAAACACGTGTAAGATATCAGCAACATCAAATAAACACAATAAGGAGATTGCATTTTTTGGTGGTACTGGCCCTTTAAGAGAACCGCTGCATATAACAGCGCAGCTTCCTGCCAGCAGGGATCTCACCTCTTGCTGTGTCCGGGAAAGTAACGTATATATTTATTGTCGTGGAGAGACAGGTAGCGAATAGTATCTAGGAGGAAAAAAAGATGTTAAAAGAGCCGCATATCAGGCGCTAAATGGAAACAAAGCAACAGTTTGCAGCGTTTACAGCCCATTGTAACACTTCCCTTATCTGTCCATTGTAAAAGGAACGCACCCCCCCCGCTTCTCATTTTTAAACCATTTAATTAGAAAACACAGAAAAACAGACATTAAAAAAGGTCATTCACCAATCACCGCCAACACAATGTACTCGCAAACAATGTTAAAAAAAAAAAAAACACTGTTAATGCAAATACAATGAACGTCGGCAATCCACAGGCGCGTCGGCAATCCACAGGCGCGTCGGCAATCCACAGGCGCGTCGGCAATCCACAGGCGCGTCGGCAATCCGCAGGCGCGTCGATCAACAATGGCGATGTCAATGAACGCTGGCGGAAGGTTTATTCTTCTGTAAAAATGGGTAAACTGCGGCCCTTCTGCGTGCTGAATGTGCTCTGCCCCGGGCAAGGCAGTGGCATGTACAGTTATCTACAAACGCGGGTGGTGTCACAGACCCTTAAACTGTACAAACAACTACCTCAGCCCCGGGTCAGGCGGCTCCTCGGGGACCAGGCTGGAGGAACTGCAGTGGCAAATCGTAGGGATTTGTAAGGATCCTGTGAAGGTGTAAAATGACATCACGCACCATCTATCTTGTTGGAGCTGTAGACCACGGTGTTGGCCGCGTGCGTGTATCGGATGAGATCAACCCCATATTTCTTACTGTACAATGTCCGCTTGGGCCTGAGAGAAAAAAACATACAGAAAGTGAAAACAAGGTAAAAAAACATATGCAGAAGACTCGCTGCAAGATATGACCATCTCTCAGATCTGACCTACGGAAACCAATGCAATAAAAAGCGTATTATAGTCTGTGTGTTATGTACATTATATAGCGGAAGCGCCACAATAAAAGTGGAAAAGGCCGAATTTCCAGCTCAAAGACTCGCTTTACGCTCCTAATGTCCATTCTAGGTGCTCCTCCTTATATTCAGGGTGTGCGGGTGTCTTTTTAGGGGCTCCACCATATATTCAGGGTGTGCGGGTGTCTTTCTAGGGTCTCCTCTATATATTCAGGGTGTGCGGGTCTCTTTTTAGGGGTTCCTCCATATATTCAGGGTGTGTGGGTGCCTTTTTAGGGGCTCCTCCATATATTCAGGGTGTGAGGGTGTCTTTTTAGGGTCTCCTCCATATATTCAGGGTGTGCGGGTGTCTTTTTAGGGTCTCCTCCATATATTCAGGGTGTGTGGGTGTCTTTTTAGGGGCTCTCCATATATTCAGGGTGTGTGGGTGTCTTTTTAGGGGCTCCTTCATATATTCGAGGTGTGCGGGTGTCTGTTTAGGGGTTCCTCCATATATTCAGGGTGTGTGGGTGTCTTTTAGGGGTTCCTCCATATATTCAGGGTGTGCGGATGTCTTTCTAGGGGCTCCTCCATATATTCAGGGTGTGTGGGTGTGTTTTTAGGGTTCCTCCATATATTCAGGGTGTGCGTGTCTTTTAGGGGTTCCTCCATATATTCAGGGTGTGCGTGTCCTTTAGGGGTTCCTCCATATAGTCAGGGTGTGCGGGTGTCTTTCTAGGGGCTCCTCCATATATTCAGGGTGTGTGGGTGTCTTTTTAGGGTTCCGCCATATATTCAGGGTGTGCGTGTCTTTTAGGGGCTTCTCCATAAATTCAGGGTGTGCGGGTGTCTTTTTAGGGTTCCTCCATATATTCAGGGTGTGCGTGTCTTTTTAGGGGTTCCTCCATATATTCAGGGTGTGCGAGTGTATAACAGAGCTGCTCAGCAATAAACCTCCCAGCAATGAGTCTGCAAACTATAAACGCTGTCGGAAATCGCTCGCTATGATTAAGACATTTTGCCCTTGTTCTAAATGACCTTTTATTGACATAAATGGCACGATGGGTCGTGACTTCACGTAAAAGGCCTGGTCTCTGGCTCCACCTTCTGCGCCATTCCTTAAAATGCCAGGCGCCCATTCTGGCTGCGCGAAACGACACAATGTGAGATATTTCCATTTATTGGATGATGTTTTTTGTGGGTTATTAGCGTCGCTCGCACTTACTTGCCCTCCTGGCAGTCGTATAGCACGATGGAGTCGTCGTCGCTGCTGGAGATCACCGTTTCGCCGGTGGGACTGAAGTCGAAGCAGTTGATTTTGTCAGAGTTTTCGCGAAAGACCTTCGCGACACGAAAACTGCGGAGGACGTTATCGGTCAGCTTCATGGCTGCCGCTGAGGGGGGGGGGGCTGTTTGTGGGGGGGGGGGGGGTCGGGGTGCAGAGGTTACCCCCTAATCCCTGGGAATGCCCAGAAAATTCTGCAGGACCTGGCTATGTGGAGAGGAAACGGTTAACGGTGCCTGAGGTGACACAAGTCACGTGGGGAGCCTAGGACATGGAAAAACCCAACATAAAGCGGTATGTGTGTGTTTATTGGTTTGGGGGGTCTCAGTGAGAGGAGGGGGCGCCGGAAACTGAACCAGAGGGCGAGGAGGAGGAACGGAGATAACGGGAGGGAAACTCTGGCTTCCCGGGCCTTTAGGGCCTCGCAGCCTGCGAACTGTCGCTCCCGGAAGCCACAGGCACGGGTGATTTCCGGTTGCACAAAGAATCCCCCGGTGAAGAGGTTGCTTCCGGTCAGGCGGTCCTCCGCTGCACCCCGGGGCACCTCAAGGCTTCGATCTCACCGCCTTCCCCTCCAGCTCATTGTTTCCGCCATGTTGCATTTAGGAAGCCGGGAAGGAGGATGCACGCAAGCGGCGGAAAACGTCCGCGTTCATTGGCCGCCGTAAGGTGACGCACGACGATTCACACGCGCCATCTTGCGTGTGGCACGGGAAGCCATGACAGCCGTAAAGGTGGTGTGTCTGTCCGCCATCTTACGAGTGGCATAGTACCCCTGTCATTTTCTGAATGCCGGTGAGTTTCTGTGCAATTATCTTGCTTTCAGTTAAGTTGCACTTGTTGTGCAGGACAGGCAGAGGTCATTACTTTTTGGCGATGGTGTCAGACCAAGTGTCAGTTTAAATAAAGTTTAGCACATTAAACTCAGTGTAAAGGTCATTCATTGCATTCACTGACTTCTACAGACTCTGCGAACCCGCGGAAAGGAACAATGGAATTGGTGAGTGGAGCGTTTTAATGCTCTCTCTCATCCCCTTCTCTCTCCCCTCACCCCTTCTCTCTCCCCTCATCCCTTCTCTCTCCCCTCACCCCTTCTCTCTCCCCTCACCCCTTCTCTCTCTTCTCACCCCCTTCCTTCTCTCTCTCCTCACCCCTTCTCTCCTCACCCCCCTTCTCTCTCTCCTCACCCCCTTCTCTCTCTCCTCACCCCCTTCTCTCTCTCCTCACCCCTTCTCTCTCTCCTCACCCCTTCTCTCTCTCCTCACCCCTTCTTCTCTCTCCTCACCCCTTCTCTCTCTCTCCTCACCCCTTTCTCTCTCTCTCCTCACCCTTCTCTCTCTCTCTCCTCACCCCTTCTCTCTCTCTCCTCCCCTTCTCTCTCTCCCTCACCCCCTTCTCTCTCTCTCACCCTTCTCTCTCTCTTTACCCTTCTCCTCACCCCTTCGACCCGCTTTCCCCTTCTCTCCCCTCCCTTCCGCTCTCCCCTCCCTTCTCTCTCCCCCTCCCTTCCCTCTTCTCCCTCCCTTCCCTCTCTCTCCCCTTCCCTCTCTCCCCCTTCCCTCTCTCCCCCTTCCCTCTCTCTCCCCCTTCCTCTCTCCCCCTTCCCTCTCTCTTCCCTTCCCTCTCTCTCCCCTTCCCTCTCTCTCCCCTTCCCCTCTCTCCCCTTCCCCTCTCTCCCCTTCCCCTCTCCCCTTCCCCTCTCTCCCCTTCCCCCTCTCTCCCCTTCCCCCTCTCCCCTTCCTCTCTCTCTCTCTCTCTCCCCTTCCCTCTCTCTCCCTTCCCCTCTCTCTCCTTCCCCCTCCCCCTTCCCCTCTCTCCCTCTCCCTTCCCCTCTCTCTTCCCCCTCTCCCCTCTCTCTCCCCTTCCCCCTCTCTCTTCCCTTCCCCCTCTCTCTCCCCTTCCCCCTCTCTCTCCCCTTCCCCCTCTCTCTCCCCTTCCCCTCTCTCCCCTTCCCCTCTCTCTCCCTTCCCCTCTCTCTCCCCTTCCCCTCTCTCTCCCCTTTCCCGCTCTCTCTCCCCTTCCCCCTTCTCTCTCCCCTTCCCCTCTCTCCCTTTCCCCCTCTCCCTTCCCCTCTCCCTTCCCCCTCTCCCCTTCCCCCTTCCCCTTCCCCTCTCCCTTCCCCCTCTCCCTCTCCCTTCCCCTCTCCCCTTCCCCCCTCTCCCTCTCCCCTTCCCCCTCTCTCTCCCCTTCCCCCTTCCCCTCTCTCCCTCTCGCCTTCCCCCTCTCTCTCTCCCCTTCCCCTTCCCCTCTCTCCCCTTCTCCCTTCCCCCTCTCTCCCCTTCCCCCCTCTCTCCCCTTCCCCTCTCTCCCCTTCCCCCTCTCTTCCCCTTCCCTCTCTCCCTTCCCCCTCTCTCCCCTTCCCCCTCTCCCTTCCCCCCTCTCTCCCCTTCCCCCCTCTCTCCCCTTCCCCCCTCTCTCTCTCCCCCCTTCCCCCCCTCTCTCCCCCCTTCCCCCCTCTCTCTCCCTTCCCTTCCCCCCTCTCTCTCCCCCTTCCCCTCTTCTCTCTCCCCTTCCCCCCTCTCTCTCTCCCCTTCCCCTCTCTCCCCCCTTCCCCCTCTCTTCTCTCCCCCTTCCCCCTCTCTCTCTCCCCCCTTCCCCCTCTCTCTCTCCCCCTTCCCCTCTCCTCTCCCCCTTCCCCTTCTCTCTCTCCCCCTTCCCCTCTCTCTTCTCCCCCCTTCCCCCTCTCTCTCTCCCCCCTTCCCCTCTCTCTCTCCCCTTCCCCCTCTCTCTCTCCCCCTTCCCCCTCTCTCTCTCCCCCCTTCCCCCTCTCTCTCTCCCCTTCCCCTCTCTCTCCCCCTTCCCCCTCTCTCTCTCCCCCCTTCCCCTCTCTCTCCTCCCCCTTCCCCCTCCTCCTCTCCCCCCTTCCCCTTCTCTCTTCCCCCCTTCCCCTCTCTCTCTCCCCCTTCCCATCCCCCTCTCTCTCTCCCCCCTTCCCCCTCTCTCTCTTCCAATTAGGAGTTAAAACTAACTAATTCTGCAGCCCTTAGCATATCGCAGAATCAGCCTTTTGCTCCTTATCTTCCTTGTCCACAGTAGGGAGTGAGAGTTATTACTGTTCTCGTAGAGCGCAGATGATCCATATCATGTTACAGAGTGACAATACAGGAAGACTGAAAGCTAAGCTGTAAAACACAGGAGATTCTCCTACTGCTCTACTAATTTTCTAATCACAGATTATTCATTATAATATTTATATATATACACACGCTGACGCAAATATATTTTTCCGTAAAGGGAAACGCTATCGAAAAATAGTTTCCTTTCTTTTTAAACCCTTTAAATAATTGGGCAGATCCCGCTGACAGCCTTTGCCCAATTATTTATTTTTATATTCTATTTTTGGACGGTTTTACTCCCCTACCCCCCCCCCTCGCCGTACACTGCTCCTCTTCGTCTCAGTGTCTCCCGAACCCGGAAGTCCCGGAAGCTTTTCTGTGCAGTTTTTGCTCCCATCAGGGCCGGTGCTGCCGCTAGGCGAGCTAGGCGCCCGCCTAGGGTGCAGCCAAGACCTCTCCGCCGGCCCGTTGTCCCCCTTCTTCACGCCGCTGTCACTGATCACGCTGTGCGCTTGCTCTGGGCGCAGCGTGATCATGGAAGACAGCTCGCGGTGGCTGTCCAACAGAGAGTGAGGGAAGCGGGATAACCCCGACCCCTCAGCATGGACAGCCACCGCGAGCGGTCTTCCATGATCACGCTGCGCCCAGAGCAAGCGCACAGCGTGATCAGCGGCGTGCAGGGGGGGGGTGACAGCGGCGTGCAGAGGGGGGTGACAGCAGGGTGCAGAGGGGGGTCAGCGGGCCACTGGCAGGATCTTCTCGGGGGGAGCCAAGCACTGCAGACAGAAGGTGAGAGGTGGGGCAAATATACCCGTGCGAGCTGGTCTGGGGCAAATATAACCATGCGTGAGCTGGTCTGGGGGCATATATCCATGTATGAGCTGGTCTGGGGCAATATAGCCATGTGTGAGCTGGTTGGGGGGGGCATATATCCATGTGTGAGCTGGTCTGGGCGCAATATATCCATGTGTGAGCTAGTCTGGGGGCAATATATCCATGTGTGAGCTAGACTAGGGGCAAATATACCCATGTGAGAGCTGGGGCAATATATCCATCTTTTTTTGGGGAGGGGGGTGCAAGTAGCTGGTCTTGCCTAGGGCGCAAAATAGTCTAGCACCAGCCCTGGCTCCTATACAACTTGTGTAGTATAGGAGCTGCACATTGTGCAGCGCTACGGGACTCACACACTTTACGTACACAAGTTCCGCAGCGCCTGCGCAGAGCGATGGATCGGAGCCGCATGCACAGATCTGATCCATTGCTGCCTCTCTGAGAACGCTCGCTACATCGATTTGGTGTAAGAGGGTGACGTCGGCAGCTCTCTGTGTGTGACATCACTAGTGACCGGTCTGGTGACCGGCAGCCGGGAAATTCAAAATCCCAGCTGCACCCGGCGATTTCACCAGATTGGGGGAACTGAAGGGTAGAAGGGGAGGCACATCCTGACCACCTTAAAACAATAACGTGTTCAGGATGTGTAGAGTGTCCCTTTTATACAATGTCCTATTTTTCTGGGAATATTTGCCGGTCTCACTGCTGCCGTGTTTCCCACCCATTACCAGCTGAATGTCTTATTGATAATTAACTTTTTTAGGCTGGCATTGTGCTATTTGGGAAATCGAGCAAAACAGTGGACTTTAGCCACACGTTGATAACGGGCAACATCTCGGTGACGGAGGCCGATCCTCTGCTTTTAACGATTTCACAGACACGTAAGAAGCAGACCGGGGTCGGCTCTAGTGGTTTTGTGACCTGGTCCAAGGTAAAATGCGGGGCTGCTTTTCTTTTTCTCGTTTTTGTTTACAAAACATCTTTAATCCCACTTGCCAGGTTATTGCAGGTGTCCGCCCGGGTCTCCTGGCCAGAGCACTGCGGTGTCTGAATCTGAAACGTTCTCTTGTTTGCCAAACGCGCCGGGTTGCAATGGGCAGCGCGCCGCTGCAGGAGGACGCCCGCAAGATATTTGGGGCCGCCGTGTCGTCTGTCCTGCCGTCCCACATATTGCAGAGGTCACTGAGAGTGAGGGACGGCAGCGATGGCTCCTCTGTCCTCGAGTGCGGAGGACTGGAGTTGGCTCTGAACAGGAACCTGTACGTTGTTGGGTTCGGGAAGGCCGTGCTGGGAATGGCAGCCGCGCTGGAGCAGATCGTGGGGAGGCACCTACTCCAGGGTGTTATCAGTGTCCCGCGTGGGCTGGAAGAGAGTCTGAAACAATCAGGAAGAAGGTAACATCTCAGAACGTTAAATTACAGCCTGTGAAGAAGTGTCCTAGTCCTGCGTCAAAGGTCCAGATGGGTAGAGTAGAAAAAGATAGGGACAACGGACTTCCATGTGTCTGTGGCCTACATTTCCCATGGTGCTCTGCAAGCCTACAGACCTGCATGTCACCATTTCCTCTATAATCTCACTGGGTTCCATTCCTGTTAGTAGCAATGCTGAGGATTGCTTGGTATCTTTGTAGGTCCTCCAGCTCATCCCATATCTTCAAGACCGTCGATAGAGGTGGTGGTTAAACTTTGACATACAGAACATTCCCTTATAAGTTCAAGGTGAACCCTTCTGACCAGGACATGGTCCATTAGAACTAATAAATGAACAAATTGTAGCCCGATTTGACATATGGGTAATGGTTCACTCTATGGTGGAGGTTGACGTTGACCTGTATCATACAGGGAAATGCTGTTGGCGCCCAGGTCTCTGATTCGAGTGCTGGAAGGTGCTGAGAACAACATGGCAGACGAGGCGGCGTTGGAAGCCGCCAGCGAAATACAGCGACTTGCAGAGAAACTGACAGAGAAAGACATATTGCTGGTGCTTATCTCAGGTGAGAGGAGACAGGTCTGGCATTTCGATTCTGTGAGACCCGGGAAGGGGCCCACTGGAGCACTAGGCATGGGTTTCTTCCAAGCTCTTGGTTCTCCGCGCTCTCATTCACTTTGCTTTGTCTGAAGGAGAAGGAATGTAGGATTTAGATGGTTTTGATTGAAAACGGGTGTGAATAAATATGTGAAATTGCAGAAGGACAGGTTTCTTGGATGTGAAGCTGATGATGAGTTGCTGACGTCGATGAACAAACTGGGACCTCTTCAAACTGGGTTATTACGGTAAGACAAATTATATTTTGGTTCAACCAAGCCTTTCTGAAGCCAAGCTTGAGAAAAGCTCAATTGAGCCTGAAACGCTGCTTGTCTTACCCTAATAAACCAGTTTGAATAGGTCCTGTGTGCACCTTTCCACCTTTCTTCATTTGCTGTGACATTGGAGACTGGTCCACCCTGGTTTGCGTTGGCACCCATGGTGATAACCCCTATGTTTGACTTAGTGACTGCTACATCCCATTCCATCTTTTTCAATGATGATGGCAGGCTAGTCTTCGATGGCAGGAAGCAAGGTGAAGACAAGGGGAGCGGAGCTTCAGATGGTTCTTGTGAAAGGCAGAAGAAAAATATGTGTTCTTGGGGGAAGGAGACATTTCCTGGATGTGAAGATGAGAAACCAGATGAGGGTGTTGGCAGGCTTGTTTTCAGGTGGAATGACGTTGAAGGAAGGGACAGGGGGCATGGAGTTTAGATGGTTCTTTTGAAGGTAGAAGAAGACTATGGAATTAGGGATGAAAGAGATGTTCATTGGATATAAACTCTACGAAACAATAGGATGATGGTAGACTAGTAAACGATTACCAGGTGTAGAGGAGGGGGGCCAGGAAGTGGTATATGGGTACAGCTAGTTCTGTCGAAAAGCTGGAGAGACGTTAAATAAGAAACCCGAATGGCTTATCGAAGCCATGAACGGTGGGCAGTGAGGTCCTTCTGTATGCCTCTCCGGGAATATCATCCTTCATTATTTTTCTTATTGTTCGATCAGGCGGAGGTTCTGCTCTCTTACCGGCCCCCATCCCTCCCCTCACGCTCCAAGACAAGCAGACCATAACAAAGCAGTTGGCGTCCAGAGGAGCGACCATTCAGGAGCTTAACACCTTGCGTAGAGGGCTGTCACGGCTCAAAGGAGGAGGCCTGGCACGGGCAGCCTACCCAGCGCAGGTCAGTAAGTATATGAAGTATATCCACATGGCACGGCGTGGTATCATCATACTTAGCTACCGATATATACTCAGCCCCATAACTCTACGGGTATTTCTATTCTGTCCATAACAGCAAATCCAGCGGCCAAGTAGCCACGAGCTCCTGGAGTTACAACTCTATATAGAAAACCTGATCTGGCTACTACGGGCCCTATTACAATCTTTGCGTTAAACTGCTCGCGCAACGCGTGAATTTGTGCGCCAAGCATTAAACGTTAATGCGCGTAAATCAACGCTGGAATTACAATCCTCGTGCATTTTTTTCATCCGTCGAGCAATAACGTGCGTTAAACGGATGCGCACAAATGCTCGAGCAGCAACGTTGCGCGCAGAAATCAGTGTGCGGACTGTTTTTTTTTGTTTTTTTTTTCACGCTACTCAGCCAATCAGAATTAAGAACCACAATTGTCTCACGTTAAGTTTTTGCGCCTGTCAATCTGAGTATATATGCTGCATCAATAAAAAATGCACGCACAACTTCTCCATTTTATTGTTTGGGTATGTGTAGAATGTGTAACTATACTTTGCTGCGTATTTTTTTTTTTTTTTTTTTGGGCTGGTGTATTTGGTTTCGGCCAGGTCGTTCAGATCTGCCGTTATTACCACCAGCTTTTAGGAGTTGCTAAAATTATGCTCGCAAAGGCTGTGCGTTACAAACTGCGCATAGATTGTAATACCATCCGCGTACCAGCACACAAACGCATTTGCGTTCACAATGTTAAGTATAGGACGCGCGCAGTACAGTACGCTCACGCAGGGTTCGCACAGGTTCACCGCTGTAGACGATTACGCGCGTTTGTTGCGCTGACATTGTAATACGACATTCAACGCAAAGGGTTTTACCCCTCGCGTTAATGCGTTTTTGCGCCGGCGCAAACGTTTGCACGAAGATTGTAATTGGGCCCTACATGTTTATACTGACTTTTAAGTTTGATATTATTTTTCAGCTCTTTATGGAGATATCAGCGCTGCGGAATATGCTGGCGCTTTATAAATAAAGAATAATAATAATAATAATAATAATATAAAAGTAATTTAGAAATTGGGAGTCGCCGAAGCAGTTATCGGACGTCGGCGAAAACCACCGAATTGCACCGATAACCGCTGAACTGCAACAAAAAAAAGTCTCTTATTCTCCTAATAGGAGTTGCAAGCAATCAGTAAACATGTAGGAAAAGTGTGTCTAAATAATAATAAAGGTCCTTTAAAAAATAATGAAAAGTTCTGTTTCAAAAATAAAAGAAAAAAACGTCTTTTAAAAAATAAAAAAAGGTTTTTGCAAAAAATGAAAAGAATAAACGGTCTTTTAAAAAAAAAAAAGGAAAAAGACATTACTTTTTACATTGAATCCTATGTTTAAACGTCACATTGAAACACCAAAAATCAAGGCATTTCGCCGGAATTTCGGTACAGTTCATCTTTTTGTGAATAAAAGACACAATAGTCTTTTATGGGGCACTTTTGGTAACGCCAAATTGCGGGGAACGGCATTGTATTTTGCTGTCATTTCTCCTGTATTTGGCGAATTGAAAGCTTTGTGAATAGACGAATTGGCCCCAAATTGCACCAAACGGAGAAATTCACCATCCGGTGCTGTTCGTGGCCAATTCGGAGTGTGGTGAATAACCCCTAATGAAAGTCTCCCCCCCCCCCCCCTAAATCCAATACTTCTCATCCCGGGGTAGAGAGGCAGCGTGATCCACCACTTCTTCTCGCTGCGAGCAACAAGAGACTGGGAACAAATAGTTCCCAGCGTTCCTCCGTGATTCCTCCACTTCTCCTGTGCGGTCCCTGTAGTGCGAGCTTACAGCAGGTAGGCACTGGGCTCCATGGAGTTCTATACACTGCAGAGGCTGATAGCAGCGACGGTGTGCAGCGCCACTATCTGTCTGCACCTCCACATTATTTCAGGCCAGCCGCTTGAATAAATGAAGTGGACATGGTGCAATGTTTAAAATGTTATTAAGCGCCTTCAGTTAACGGCATAATGTCAGATTTGTGCTCTCGGCCGGTAATCGGTATCGGCTCTAAAAAAGATGGTATGAGGCACAGACCGATATCAAGTGTCCCCAAAAATAACAATAAGGGCCCTATTACATTCTTAACGCAAAAACGCCCGCTAAACGCGTGTTTTTTTGCGCGAAGCGTTAAACGTTAACGCACGAAAATCACCGCTGGAATTAAATTCCTCGCGCATTTTTTTCATCCGTCGGGAAATTGCGCTCGTAAAACCGACGCGCAAAAATGCGCGCAAAGTACCGTTGCGCGCGGAAATCAGTGAGCGCAATGTAATTTTTAACGCGAGTCCGTCATTTTGGGCGGACTGCGCACAACAGACGTACGTTCTGACGGAAGACAAGGTCGTGGCCGTCATTTTTGACGGATCTACTAAAAAAAAACCGTGCGCACAGACGTTCTCCGTTGTGAATCCGCAGTTCGGTACGGTCAGGTTGTTACAATTTGCCGTTACCGCCAGCTTTTCAAAGACGTTAAAATTATGCGCGCAAACGCTGTCTGTTTAATTTTGCACTAAGATTGTAATACCATGCGTGTACCAGCGCACAAACGCCTTTGCGCTCACAATGTTAAGTATAGGATGCGCGCACTAAATTGCGCTCGCAAAGGGTTCACGCAGGGTCACTCGCGTTAGACGCTAACGTGTATTTTGTGCGCGAACGTCGTAATACGACGTTCAGCGCAAAGGGTTTTGCCCCTCGCGTTAATGCTTTTTTGCGCGCGCAAAGAATGTAATAGGGCCCTAAATGTATTTGCATAATTATAAAAGTTGAATTATTCAATATAATCGATGCCAAGTCATGTTTAACGTGAGAAACGCACTTTAAGATCTCTGTAACTCAGACCTTACCCTGAGAGTCCGGTGTGTTAATCTGATGATGTCATTTGTTCTTTCCTCTGTACCTTTCAGTTAGTCAGCCTCATCCTCTCCGATGTCATTGGAGACGACCTTGATGTCATTGCTAGCGGTCCTACAGTCTGCAGCTCGTACAAAGCGGAGGAATGCCTGCAGATACTGGAGAAGTACGAGCTAAGAGGCTCCGCTCCGGTTAGCGTAGAGCGAGTCCTTCTGTCCCGACCTCAGAATGCAGAGACAGACGGGTTCGGACACGTCCGTAATATCCTGATCGGGTCCAACCGTATTGCCTTGCGGGAGGCCGGGGAGGAATCCGTCAGGTTGGGTTACCGGACCTTAATCCTGTCCACAGTCATTAGTGGCGACGTCAGCCTGGTCTCCCGCTTCTACGGTCTCCTCGCGCGAGTGATCTGCTCCATTTTGGCCGACAGCCCCGAGCAACAGCCGCTGGAACAGGAAATCCAAGCTGTGGCTGGAGAGATGGACGTTCCAGACCTGGAACTTGCTGATCGAATACAAGAACTGAGGAAATCAAAGGATTTGGACTCTGTCTGTGTCCTGTGCGGCGGGGAGACAACGGTACACGTCCACGGAGAGGGAAAGGGAGGCAGGAACCAAGAGCTGGCACTGAGGGTGGCTCAGGGGTGGCACAACACCAAAGACGGCATGGAGGGCTTTGAGGTTTTATTCTTGAGTGGGGGAACCGACGGGCAGGATGGCCCTACAGAAGCTGCCGGCGCTTTCTCCTACCCCCGGCTGCTGGTGGATGCTCAGAAGGAAGGACTCCACCTAGAACAGTCTCTTGAACAGAGCGACTCCAATGGCTTCTTCACCGCGTTCCAAGATGGCAGATACCTGCTGGTCACCGGCCTGACTGGCACGAACGTGATGGACGTGCAGGTCCTACTGGTACGGAGAACCAGAAGACAATGAGAATTTGGCTTTTGAACCACATTCTCGAATCTCCGGACAATCGGGAAACCAATTCACCTGCCAAAAAAATATTTTTATCAATAAACAGTGAATTTGGGAAAATTCTGTCCAAAATAGCAGAGCTTGGAAAATAATGTAATTCTGTCCAGACGGAGATCTGCTGCCGGTCCACCTAGCTTGGGCTTAATTAACCAAATCACAGTTATGCCGGTGTTTCCCAACGCTGGTCCTCATGTCCCGCTAACAGGACAGGTTTTAAGGATCCCCTTGGAGAAATACAGACTGAATCGTGCAATCACTGAGCAGCAAATCCTGTGCTTCAGATATCCTGCAAACCTGGCCTGTTAGGGGGACCTGAGGCTCCGGGTTGGCAAACACTGCATTGCGCCATCGTCCTTGTTTTAGCTTAGATGACTTTGATTGTTGATCTGTGTAAATATATCAGCAATAAAGAATTGTCAGTGTTCTGTGTGTTGCCTTTTGTCTGTACACATGGATGATGAGCAAAACCTGTCACACACACACAAACATATGCCTCATTCATGCGTGTGATCAGTAATTGCATCCAAACATCCTCATCTTGTTTCCGTCCTTCCATTTAATTGGATGCAGCATTCAGTGTTCGTGGTAGTTGCTGCGGAGTCCATGGAAGCCAAAGCTGTTTACTTCATTAGCCTTTGATAGGAATGTGACCCATAAAGGGGTTAAAAGTGACTGTGTGCGAGTGCTCCCTCCTCAGTCACACAAACGCACGCTCAGAGACGCACAAACTCTCTAAATGTACACACTCAGACACAGATAAATGTACACAGTCACATACACACACTCAGACACACAGATAAATGTACACACACAGGTGAATGTATAGACACCCACAGATGAATGTACACACACACACACACTCAGACACACAGATAAATGTACACACACACGCACAGATGAGTGCTGGCAGCACCTTACACGCTGCTCGCTGGCTGGCTGGCCGCCGAGTGAATTTTCGGACGGACACGATCACGTGATAAGGCCGTGGGTGGGGTGCAGTGTGTTGACGCGGGTGCAGTTTTATAATCAGTACCCTGAGAGCGTTCCTTGCCCTGACGTGGTTCTCACTCTCAGTGCTTGTTGTAATATGGTATTGACTATCTATGTAACGACTTGGCTTGTATTTTGTTTCTCCTGGCTGTTAACCCCTTGTCTCCTGTACTGACTACCTGCTCTGGCATATGACCTCTGGCATTCCTGATTACCTGCTCTGGCACTCGACCCTTGGCATCCTCTGACAACCTGAATTGGAATACACGTGTTAACCCAATAAGGGTTTGGGATGCGTATATGGCGCTTTGGATTATATTTATGGGTATATATACTTGTGCAGCTCACCAGTAGGTGTATCCCTCACCCACACATAGATATAGAAGACAAAATTACAGAAACTGTAAAACAGGAAAGCGCACACAGACTGGTAACCAAAGGCAAACACACCAGGTGTCAAAGGTGGTGTGAAAAGGGTAGAATTCTCATCTTATGTATCAATATGAATCCATTGTCCTGAAATATACAAAGGAACAATGGTGCAATACCAGGGAGACAAATGAAAATACAATAATGCGTCGAATGATTGCGCACTCACAAGCCTGGAGCCTATAGGGCTCTCTTGTCTTTGCTCATAAGCCACTTAGGGGGGCTTCTCCCACCATAGAAATGGGTCGGATGGAGACAGACCTCAAAAGAAAAGCATATATAGTACAATAACGTTATGGGGACCACCATGGAGCGAGAAGTACATAGAACAACTCACGTGTCCCAGAGCCTCCTCAGTGGTGGCTCGTTATGTTCACCTTGGACCGTATAAGGGAAGTCTTGCCCTTCTTGATTCGCAGGAACAGAGCGGTAATGAAGTACTCCGCAAAAGATACGATGAATTTCAATCAATAAAAGGTAAAAGCATTTATTTCGGATTAAAAAAATATAATAACATAAAAAAGGGGGTATGTACCGAAACGCGTTTCCCCTGCTTGTCCTGCAGGCTTCCTCAGTCGGAAGTGGCTTATGAGCGAAGACAAGAGAGCCCTATAGGCTCCAGGCTTGTGAGTGCGCAATCATTCGACGCATTATTGTATTTTCATTTGTCTCCCTGGTATTGCACCATTGTTCCTTTGTATATTTCAGGACAATGGCTTCGTATTGATACCTAAGATGAGTATTCTACCTTTTTCACACCACCTTTGACACCTGGTGTGTTTGCCTTTGGTTACCAGTCTGTGTGCGCTCCCTGTTTTACAGTTTCTGTAATTTTGTCTTCTAAACCTGAATTGGAAGTTAACCCTTTGTGTCTGGCTCAATAGCATCCCTGATATTAACCCCTGGTCTGTTGTTCTGGTTACGTACCCCTCTGATTCTGGTATAGGTAGCCGTACTGACCATTTGAAGGATTGGAAGTGTAGGATAGTTGTGCTGCGTACAGGGATCAGACATATATATATATATATCAGGGAGGCAGTGGCGTCGTAACGTGGGGGCGGGGGGTGCGGCCCGCACCAGGTGACACCCGCCTTTAGGGTGACACTGTCACCCTAAGGGCGGGTGTCTCACCCTCCGCCGCGTATTCGCTCCCTGCGAGCGTCCGAAGCATGCAGCTTCGGCGCTCGCCTGGAGGAAACACGTCACCAGCCAATCGCGGCTGGTCACGTGGCTCCCCCAGGCGAGCGCCCAAGCTGCATGCTTCGGACACTCAGAAGGAGCGAACACACGGCGGAGGTGAGCTGGGGCCGCTATCCATGAGGTGCTGGGGCCGCTATCCATGAGGTGCTGGGGCATATCCACGAGGTGCTGGGGCATTATCCACGAGGTGCTGGGGCATTATCCACGAGGTGCTGGGGCATTATCCACGAGGAGCTGGGGCATTATCCACGAGGAGCTGGGGCATTATCCACGAGGAGCTGGGGCATATACACGAGCTGCTGGGGCCAATCCATGAGGAGCTGGGGCATATCCATGAGCTGCTGGGGCATATCCATGAGGAGCTGGGGCCAATCCATGAGGAGCTGGGGCAAATCCATGAGCTGCTGGGGCATATCCATGAGGAGCTGGGGCATATCCATGAGCTGCTGGGGCATATCCATGAGGAGCTGGGGCATATCCATGAGGTGCTGGGGCATATCCACGAGGAGCTGGGGCATATCCATGAGCTGCTGGGGCAGTATCAAGCTGCTGGGGCATATCCATGAGCTGCTGGGGCATATCCATGAGGTGCTGGGGCATATCCATGAGGAGCTGGGGCATATCCATGAGGTGCTGGGGCAGTATCAAGCTGCTGGGGCATATCCATGAGGTGCTGGGGCATATCCATGAGGAGCTGGGGCATATCCATGAGCTGCTGGGGCATATACATGAGGTGCTGGGGCAAATCCATGAGCTGCTGGGGCATATTCATGCGCTGCTGTGGCATTCCATGTGCTGGGGCAGTATCCTTGAGCTGGGGCAATATCCATGAGCTGGAGCAATATCCATGAGCTGCTGGGGCAGTATATCCATGAGCTGGGGCAATATCCATGAGCTGCTGGGGCAGTATATCCATGAGCTGGGGCAATATCCATGAGAGGAGCTGGGGCAAAATCCATGAGAGGAGCTGGGGCAAAATCCATGAGCAGCTGGGGCAGTATATGCATGAGAGCAGTTGGGGCAGTATATGCATGAGAGCAGCTGGGGCAGTATATCCATGAGAGGAGCTGGGGCAGTATATCCATGAGAGTTGCTGGGGCAGTATATCCATGAGAGGAGCTGGGGCAGTATATCCATGAGAGTTGCTGGGGCAGTATATCCATGAGAGGAGCTGGGGCAGTATATCCATGAGAGTTGCTGGGGCAGTATATCCATGAGAGGAGCTGGGGCAGTATATCCATGAGAGTTGCTGGGGCAGTATATCCATGAGAGGAGCTGGGGCAATATATCCATGTGTGAGCTGGTCTGGGGCAATATATCCATGTGTGAGCTGGTCTGGGGCAATATATCCATGTGTGAGCTGAGGCAATATATATCCATGGGTGAGCTGCTGGGGGCAATATATAACTGTGAACTGGGGCAATATATAACTGAACTGGGGCAATATATCCATATGTGAGCTGGGGGCAATATATATCCAGAGCTGCTGGGGGCAATATATATCCATGTGTGCTTTCACTGCCTTCGAACAGGCAACGTACTTGCTGGCAGTTGGCAAAAAGTTGTGTGAGCATATGAGAGAGCTCCACAGCAATAAACCTCACAGTAATGTGCGCTGTGTGTATGAGCATTCAGTGTTATATGGGAGTACTGATTTAGGAGTAAGAGTAGTTAAAAAAAATCTGTAAAACTCGGGGGGGGGGGGCGGGTGACACCATAAGTTACCGCACCGGATGTCACCAACCCTAGTGACGCCACTGCAGGGAGGATCGTAACACCAACAATTTCTCAGGCACTCAAGAGTCTCAAAGACACACAAACTCTCTAAAATACTCTCAGACACACAGGCCAATGTCCCCACGCGCTCAGGCACACTCTCAGTTACACCCAAACTCTCAGACACACACACAGGACCTGCAGCAGTTAATTCTATTTATTATTGCAATGTGGGCTTCCTGCCACCAGGGGCCGCTGCCGCCCGGGCAGCCCCAGGGGAGCGCTAGTACAGTCTCAGTGGTAACAGTGGGCTGGGCATAGTGTCTCTGAGTAGGGCTGGATATAGGCGGGGCCACTGTCCCTCCCACAGAGCGAATTTGGTCTCTCCCAGGCAACTGTAGCGTCCGGTTGCCTGGAAACGGACAGTACGACTGTGAAAGTGGGTAAGTAAGCCAGGCACTCTGTGTGTTCGTACAGACCTGTATGCAATGTATGGGTGGGATACAGGGGGAGCTGGGCATCATTATACCTGCACATTTATACCGTCAATTACCTCTTCTTACAGGAAACACCTGTGTGACGTCACATGGGGCTTATATAGTCATTATAAGTAGGAGGAAGCTGCCAGTGTGTTTATAGAGGTGCTATATGTATCCACAGGCTCACCACTTCATCTTATATGCTGAATTATTTATTGTATTCAGGACATACTTGAAAACGAGAGAAATCTCAATGTATCCTTCCTGCTAAAATACTTTATAAATAAATAAATTATGTATTGTACATTAGTTGCAAGCTTTTATAAAGTGCTAACAAGTTCCGTAGCGCTGTACAATGGGTTAGACAGAATAAAAAATATACATACAAGTTAAACACACAGAACAGTAGGAGAGGGGACCCTGCCCAAGAGCTTACAATCTAAGAGGAGAGGGGACCCTGCCCCAGAGCTTACAATCTAAGAGGAGAGGGGACCCTTCTCCAGAGCTTACAATCTAAGAGGAGAGGGGACCCTGCCCCAGAGCTTACAATCTAAGAGGAGAGGGGACCCTGCCCCAGAGCTTACAATCTAAGAGGAGAGGGGACCCTTCTCCAGAGCTTACAATCTAAGAGGAGAGGGGACCCTGCTCCAGAGCTTACAATCTAAGAGGAGAGGGGACCCTGCCCCAGCGCTTACAATCTAAGAGGAGAGGGGACCCTGCCCAAGAGTTTACAATCTAAGAGGAGAGGGGACCCTGCTCCAGAGCTTACAATCTAAGAGGAGAGGGGACCCTGCCCAAGAGCTTACAATCTAAGAGGAGAGGGGACCCTGCCCAAGAGTTTACAATCTAAGAGGAGAGGGGACCCTGCCCAAGAGCTTACAATCTAAGAGGAGAGGGGACCCTGCCCCAGAGCCTACAATCTAAGAATTATATATTAAATATGCCATACTGAATTATGTATTATTTTCTCAATGATATACAGAATGATATATTATATGTTCTATATTGAATAATATATTAGATACTTAATTACATTTATTTATAAAGTATTTTACCAGTTGGATACATTGATATTTCTCTCGTTTTCAATTGTTTCTATTATATATTGGATTATCCATGCGCTTGTTTTCTTTTCACAGTGTGAGCATGAATGGCACCCATGAAAATGTCTTGCAGTCGTTAGAGAGAACCCCATCCAAGGCATTTTCTGGTGGGACCCCACACCCTCCTGTCCTCACCATGGCCTCGAGGCCGTCCAGCGGAGGCCGATCGGTGAAATATCCGGTTATCAAACAGACAGGATTCTATTCTGATATCTTGTCACACAGTGCATTCCCGATGCTTAAAGTGAGTCAAACAAAGCCCTTCCGTCTGCTTCGAGACCTTCTCTATTCAACTACTCAGGGCTTCTGTCAACCTCTCTCACCATGACCTTCTCTATTAATCTCCTATGTCATCCTCCCTCTCCATGTCCTTCTCTATTCATCTCCTATGTCATCCTCACTCTCCATGACCTTCTCTATTCATCTCCTATGTCATCCTCACTCTCCATGACCTTCTCTATTCATCTCCTATGTCATCCTCACTCTCCATGACCTTCTCTATTCATCTCCTATGTCATCCTCACTCTCCATGTCCTTCTCTATTCATCTCCTATGTCATCCTCACTCTCCATGACCTTCTCTATTCATCTCCTATGTCATCCTCACTCTCCATGTCCTTCTCTATTCATCTCCTATGTCATCCTCACTCTCCATGACCTTCTCTATTCATCTCCTATGTCATCCCCTCTCCATTACCTTCTCTATTCATCTCCTATGTCATCCTCACTCTCCATGACCTTCTCTATCCATCTCCTGTCATCCTCACTCTCCATGACCTTCTCTATTCATCTCCTATGTCATCCTCACTCTCCATGACCTTCTCTATTCATCTCCTATGTCATCCTCCCTCTCCATGTCCTTCTCTATTCATCTCCTATGTCATCCTCACTCTCCATGACCTTCTCTTTTCATCTCCTATGTCATCCTCACTCTCCATGACCTTCTCTATTCATCTCCTATGTCATCCTCACTCTCCATGTCCTTCTCTATTCATCTCCTATGTCATCCTCACTCTCCATGACCTTCTCTATTCATCTCCTATGTCATCCCCTCTCCATTACCTTCTCTATTCATCTCCTATGTCATCCTCACTCTCCATGACCTTCTCTATCCATCTCCTGTCATCCTCACTCTCCATGACCTTCTCTATCCATCTCCTGTCATCCTCACTCTCCATGACCTTCTCTATTCATCTCCTATGTCATCCTCACTCTCCATGACATTCTCTATTCAAGTCCTATGTCATCCTCACTCTCCATGACCTTCTCTATTCAAGTCCTAGGTCATCCTCACTCTCCATGACCTTCTCTATTCAAGTCCTATGTCATCCTCACTCTCCATGACCGTCTTTATTCAGATCCTATGTCATCCTCACTCTCCATGACCTTCTCTATTCAGGTCCTATGTCATTGATGATGAAACACACCACTAGTAATCCTGACTATCATTTTGTCCTAATCTTTCTTCAGTTCACTCCCTCTGATCCTACACCATCTTCTCTGCACTTCGTTTGATGCACGACCGACTAAATCATCCAAAATCCAATTCCGACTTGCCTGTTACATATTACCTTTCTCAGTGTCGCTTGCCCATTATTTTGTTTCGTGCATATTTTAGGATTTCAGCTCTGGTCCCAATGTGCAGCATAACCTTCTCAGACAGGCCGATCTGGAGCAGAACACACCGAAAGGTAAATACAACTCTTAAAGTTGCTCAGCACCATATAGATCCGGCTGGAGGAACCCAACAGCGCTTGGTTGGCCATAATTCCTGTTTCCTTCCACCACAATCCAAATAACCCAGACCTTAGTCTCTCCAGTATGTTTTTGTGAGCCGTAGCAATGTCTAGATACCAAAAATGGATGTTCTCCACAGTCACAAGCTTCCAGGTTCCTCAGAATTTACAGTCGCAGCTGCAGAAACAAGTATACGGCCCCACCTCCGAGGTGTTGGTAAAATCGGATTTTACGAAGAGCGGTTATCAGCCAAAAGTCCAGCTTCCCTTCCAGGTGCCCCCAGGACAGTGTTCTCGAAAGATCGAGCTGGAGAGGTGAGGAGCTACTTGTGAACCTGCTAAGAAGGTACGAGATTCCAGAAGATACGAGAATTCCTGACTTATTCATGCCAACGTTTCGCTTCCTGTTCCGTAGGAGAAGACGTCAGTACCTGAAACTGAATATAACCCAACTGTTATCAAACGAAGGGATCGATTCCAACCAGCTAGTGCCTCGTCACGTGGACGCCAGCAATCTCCCCAACGTTGGACAGAACAACAGAGAGCTTCTTCCCACCTACCTACCATTGGAGGTAAAGTGTTTGCCTCATCAAACCTTCCATGCTTTGTGATGTATTGTTCTATTATCAGCATTTATTTAGCACCAGCTTTACCCACAGCACTTTACAACATTAAATAGGGAAGTAATGCAGCATCAGTGACAATTTGAAGACGACACAATCATTAGCCATTGGAGGCCCTGCTTGGACAAGCTTATAACCTAGAGCAGTGGTTCCCAACCCTGGTGCTCAGGTCCCCCTAACAGGCCAGTTTGCAGGATAGGTGAAACAAAGGTGATATGATTTGCTGCTCATTGATTGCATGATACAGTCTGCATTTCCCAAAGCTAATCCTTAAAACCTGTCCTGTTAGGAGGACCTGAGGACCAGGGCTGAGAACCACTGATCTAGAAGACTATAGGGGCTATTCAGAGAGCACCGAATTGGCCAACGAACAGTGAATTTCTCCTTACGGTGCAATTTCATGGCAGTTTGGCTATTCAAAAAGCTGGTGATTCGCCAAATATTGGCGAAATATGGTGACCTTTGGCGGCAGTGAAATCCCTATAGACAAGTAATGGATAATCTATTCAGGGACACCGAACAGCAGTGAAAAGTTGTCAAAATAAACAGGTTTAAGAGGTTTACATTGAAACCTAATCCCTTAGGTTTCAATGTAAAAAAAAAATTCCCCATTTTTCTTTTCATTTGCTGCAAAAAGTCTCTTTACTTATTATTTTTTTGGGATTTTTTTCGGCCAAATTTATTCCTATTATTTTTTTTACGTGGTGTTTTTTTATTTCTGTAACAGACCTTTTTATTGTCATTCATAGGACCTTTATATATTTTTCCAGGCATTTTCATGCACTTTATTTTTCCAAACGCCTTTTAAAAGTTGCATTTTTTTTATTTTATTTTTTATGTTTTTTACCCCTGTTTGGCAGCCGGTCGGCTTTTTTTTTATGCGTTCGGTGGATCGATGTGGTGGTTTTTCGATTCGTTCTGTGGTTTTTCGGCGGTTCACGCTTCGACAGGTTTATCGGCAGTGTTCGGTGCATCGACTTGGCACACTTCGGGGACCCTGCGGTGAATGCTGAATTCACTGTAGGGTCGGCGAATTAAAGGTGCCAAGTGCGCTGAAGGAGAGAGCACCGAAATTTTGCTCTCTGAATAACCCGTCAAGTGAAATTCTAACACCATATTCTTTAAAATATTGTTATTATATTTCTGTTTACATACAGGTCTTTGACGATGAAGAGTTTGATATTCGCACGTGGGCCGAATGGCTGAATTTGGGATGCGAGAACGGGTCCAGTGAAAGGAAACCTGTTCCAGGCCAAGCTCTTCTCCCTTCGGATGACGTCCTGGGGCACGGTAAGAGTCCAACAAACTTATGTTTCTGTAGGATGACAAACCTCTCATGTATATTTGTTTATTTTTTGTAAGAAAAAAACATTTTATTTATTATAAAGTCAAATGAGCAGCACTAGGCACGAATTGTAAGTCATGGACTCGGAGGCGAGTATTTGCTTCTCTTTCTTCCAATCTATTTAACAGCCGCAAGAAAAGTGACACTTATAAAAACAAAATACATATAATCCAATTCATATACAGCGCTCCCTTAGTCCATAATCCTTTGCGGTCCTCTTCTATATAAGGCAGCACGAACCGGAAGTATTCCTCTTTCTTGCGGCTGCAGCCTGCAGATAAGTATAAAGTTTTATTTCACAAAGCTTGCATTGCTTGGGGTGGTCCCGGCTCACACCTTGGGGCTGCCCCTTCAATTGTTTATCTTTATCGCGGTTACGTTTCGCTGAACGGAGCCGCGGTATTGATTTAGGTAATTTTCGCGCCATTTTGTTGCCACCCATTTCCTCGTCAGCGCGCGCCTCCCTCTGCTCGCGGCCGGATCTACGTGCTGCGGAGGGATTTGCGTTTCTGACAGGAATCGTTCACAGATTTCCCTGACAGGATTTTACCGTTTCAGCTGCTGCTCGCTAATAAAAAGTCACAATGCCACATAAACAAGGTACCTGCCATTCCCCCTCGTCCTCTGGAGACTCCGGCTCAGAGGACAACCCTCAAAAAACAAAACAAGTTTTTGAGGAAGCTTTAGAGTCACTCCAACCCCAGACCCTGGACCCACCCCCACCTATTTTAACCCCCACAATTGATAACTCAATACAAGCTTCCATTAATACTGCAGTAAAACCAGCGGTGTCTGAACTGTCCCTTGACTTACACCGTTCCATAGGAGAAGTAATTTTGATTATTAAAACACTACCTTCCCAAACTCTTCCCGCCGAAGCCTCAGGCCTACCGGCCGCCCAGCCAAGTACCTCAAAAGACCCTATACCAACCCGCATAACGGGGAAAAAAGTGGTGCGTAAAACCAAGCACCTGCATAGAGGAGCTGGCAACTCCGCAACACTGCCACATGCAAAAACCGAGCCCCCAACTCGGAAAAGAGCCCAAGTTCGTCGGGCGCAGTTGGCGACTGTCCCTAAAAAATTAAGATTAAGTCCTGAAGAGGTTACAGGGACTGAATTAGTGGTCGCAGAACCACGTAGCGATGACCTTCAATATGAGGATGAATTAACCATACATGCACCTGAGGATGACCTCTGGTATGATGAGGATCCTGAAGGGCCTTGCTATTATTATGATGAGGATGTTATTTATGACCCCCAGGGTGATCCTCTGGCCACATGTTGAGAGATGGGATGATGCCCATGTGAGAAAATCACTTGATAAGGCTACCCACCACAGTATGAAGGCTGAATGCCCACGCCCAACTACTAAGGGCAAAACATGTGTCACCCCTGTTGTTGACCCCACGATGGTCGGCATTGTTGTAAAACGTGGTTGGTCACCAAAGGCGGGCCTTGATTTTAAGATCTTGTGAGGATAAATTCCTCGATATGCTGGGTCCCCTAGTAAAATTATTTGAGGCGGCGGAAGAGGCTAAAGAAAATGAAACACTACTTAATCCTCTCCTAGTGCGAAATTGGGTCCAAAGGGCCCTCTTTTTTTTCTTTGGAAATGCCAATGCAGCACTTGCTGCTGAACGACGAAAGTCAATTCTTTTAAAAATAGATCCACAATTTTCAGCCATCGCTGACACAGATTTAGGCCGCTCCGCAGAGGGCCTCCTGTTTGGTGCGGATTATGTTAAAAATATGGGAACACACGCCAATGCCTTTACCAACATCGACAGAGTGTCCACTTCTTTTAAAGAAGGTTTTTCGTGGGCGTGTTTTTGGCTGGGCCGGTGGATACAGGGGGCGCTCTGCCGGCCGACGAGGAACTGTTCATTCAGGATCCTTCTACAGCCCCAATAACGATTACCTAGGATCCAAATCATTTTTCCCCTCCCGCACCCACCCCTGGCGTGTTTGTGCTTTCAGAGGATCCAGAGGTTCCTTCCGTGGCAGACGTTGACAAGGTAGGCTCCCTATCCTCTCTCCCATGTCACATCCAGGGAGGGAAAGTCGGGGGTCGTATCAAACTTTTCCTACACAACTGGCAGACACTGACATCAGATCCATGGATTCTGGACACTGTACGGGGTTTTGAGATAAAATTCATATCCCAACCGTCTCAAAAGAATCCGCCACCTCCTCTCCATCTATCAGCAGAGGGAGCACTGTTGGTGGACAAGGAGGTGGAGGAACTATACCAGAAAGGGGCTATAGAACAAGCCCCCATAGAACTGGACGTTTTCGTCAGCAATGTGTTTTTAGTCCCGAAAAAAGGGGGAGGTCAAAGACCAGTTATAAACTTACGCAACCTCAACTCACATGTTCAATATCTCCACTTCAAGATGGAGGGCTTTCACACATTAAAAGACATATTACATCAGGGGGATTGGCTTGCCAAGATAGAGGGATTCATACCTATCAGTGCCGATGGCTCCATCATCCAGAGACTTCCTACGATTCAAATGGCGGGAGTCGATGTGGAGATTCGTTTGCCTACCGTTCGGTCTCACATCGGCTCCATGGTGTTTCACAAAACTGTTACGACCAGTAGTGACAATCCTCCGGGAAAGAGGTGTTCGTCTAGTGATATATCTAGACGATATCCTGTTGCTGGCAGAATCCAGGTCGCTTCTCTTCACTCACCTTCAGTGGACATCGGACACACTTCAAAACCTGGGTTTCATTATCAACATAGAAAAATCACAGATGGTACCTTCCCGCTACCTGGCGTTTCTGGGCCTCCTGGTCAATTCGAATGCAATGTCTCTGAGTTTACCTCCAACGAAGATGATATCGATTCCCAAGGAAGCTCGGACTCTACTTTGGAAAGATCAGATCAGGTTACGCTGTCTAGCCAGGATGATAGGTCTCCTTGCCGCCCCTCGATTGGTAGTTCCCCCAGCTCCAATACACTATCGGGCCCTCCAACGCTTGAAGGCCCGTTTTCTCCGCAACCAGATCCCCTATTCGGCGATGGTGACCCTTTCCAACGATGCCCGTATGGATCTAGAGTGGTGGACCCAGAACCTCCAGTTTTGGAACGGGAAACCCCTAATCCCTCTGACTCCCACCATCATTATGGAATCGTATGCCTGCCACACGGGTTGGGGAGTGAGATGCGGTTCCATGGAAACAGGGGGTCATTGGTCGACGAAGGAGAAGTCTCTTCATATCAACTGCCTAGAGCTCCTGGCAGGTCTCTTTGCTGTCCAGTGTTTCACCAAGGATCACCAGAAACTCTCCATCCTCCTCAAGATGGACAACCGATCTGTAGTTCGCAGTATCAATTGCCTGGGAAGCCGAGATCGGAGTTACTCACAACCGTGGCATCAAAATTCTGGGATCACTGTTTTCCCAACGATTTAACAGTAACAGCTCAGTTCATACCGGGACTCACGAACACCATAGCGGATTGGAATTCCGGGGATTGGAGGCTGCTCTCAGCGATTTACGACAGACCTGTCTCTCTTTGGGGCCCACTGGACATAGACCTCTTCTCATACAGACTGAATACTCAGAGACCGAGATTTTACAGTTGGCACCCAGACCCAGAAGCTCTAGCGAAAGATGCTTTTCTCCAACGTTGGCCGAAAGTATGACATTACGCATTTCCCCCATTTGCCATGATACCACGCACAATATTTCATCTGCAATCTCAACAAGCCACAATAGTATTGATCACACCACTTTGGAGAGGTCAACCATGGTTTCCATCCCTGTTAGAACTCTCGATAGACTTCCCTCGTCTCCTCCCGGCCCATCCAGAGTTACTCCTGAACACGGAAGGGCAGTCACATCCCTTATTTCGGCAGGCTCAATACCGCCTAATAGCATGGTTAGTTTCGGGGGAATCAATTCTCTCCTGGGAATTTCGGTTAGAACTAGAACCTTGCTCATGGAAGCTTGGGTTCCAGGAACACGTTCTTCTTACGGATCGGCCTGGCAAGCTTGGGTTAGCTGGAGCTTGGGACAACAAGTGGATCCCTTTTCGGCACCTGTGACCTCGATTTTTAGAATATGTTTCCGATATTTGTTTTTTGAGGGTAGGGCATATCGCTCCATCAATGTAGTTAGATCGGCTATATCGACCTCACATGTAGGTTTTCAGGGGGTCCCGGTAGGTCGCCACCAATTAGTTTGTCGTCTATTAAAGGCTATCCATCTGTCTAGACCTCCCACCGCTCGGTACTCCTCTACGTGGGATATCTCGGTGATATTACGTTTCATAGAAACTTGGCCAGATAATACGGATTTGTCCCTACGTCAATTATCAGCGAAAATGGTGATGTTGTTATGCCTATTTTCTTGCAAACGTGTAGGGGACGTACGTGCCTTAGATTACCCTTCACGTTCTTTCACCCCTGAGGGAGTTGAGTTTAATGTTTCAAGGCGAACAAAAATGTCTATTGTTTCAGTGTTTTACCCGATCATTTACTGTTATGTCCGGTTCGTTGTCTTCAGGAATATGAGACCCGAACTTTGAGTTTCCGATCTCCATGTGTATCACCCCTGTTCCTATCATTCAGAAATCCTCATAACCCAGTAGCCTCTGCATCTTTAGCACGATGGATGAAATGGCTCATGGAGTTGGCCGGAATTGATATTTCTCACTTCGCAGCACACTCTATCCGGAGTGCTATGGCTTCCTCAGCAGTCTCCTTAGGTTGTCGTATGGAAGCTCTAATGCGGGCCGCAGATTGGTCCCGGGAATCCACCCTCCGCAACTACTATCTAAAACCCATTCCACAGTGGTCTACTCCGATTCTAGAAGGGCTTTGAACATGCAAATAGGAGCCTCCGAGTCCATGACTTAAAATTACTAAACTTTCCTATTCCATGACGGAAAGTTAGAATTTTAATAATGACTCGGAGGCGAGTATTTCCCGCCGCATCCCAACCTGCTATATGTATTATTGTACTTCACATTACTGTCAATAAAGATTATATATTCTGTTATGTTCTTCCGATGGTATTTTGTCACGGGATTTTTTTATCCATGATTACTCAATAAAGACTTTACCCTAGTCACATTGATTCCGTGGTTTTGTTCCGTCCTCGATTTTATAAATATCAGTTACGGAACTTTGTTTAATGCCTCGCTCATGTTTCTGCTTTCTTCCAGCCTTCATTTTCCCTTTCGTTTTGAATGGAATTCGTTTGGTTTTCATCCTTCGTTTAAAGTGTCTCCTCATCTGAATTTGGCCAGTTCCGCAGCCAAGAAAGAGGGGATACTTCCGGTTCGCGCTGCCTTCTATAGAAGAGGACTGCAAAGGATTATGGACTAAGGGAGCGCTGTATATGGACTGGATTATATGTATTTTGTTTTTAAAAGTGGTCACTTTTTTTTAAGTGTCACTTTTCTTGCGGCTGTTAAATAAATTGGAAGAAAGAGAAGCAAATACTCGCCTCTGAGTCATTATTAAAATTCTAACTTTGCGTCATGGAATAGGAAAATTTAGTAATTAATTCAGACGCAGCTGAATCCTCACTTCAACAATAACGGAAACATACCCCCCCCCCCAAAAAAAAAGAAGGAAAACGAGAGGAAAAAAGGGAACAGGGAAGGAGAAAAACCAAGCTCAAAACCAAGGTTTAGATATTAGGGCTTGGTTCTACTATCTGTGCTTGTTTTAGGGTTAACTCGTGCCCTAACATTCAGCTCCTTTTTTGACTGATTCCATTACCCCCAAAGCAAAACTTATCGTTTTACCCACAGTTTAGGTACTTTTTTGGAGGGGGGGGGTGAAGGGGTGCTTACAGGCTCCTGAGACGTATATCTGGCCCTGCTTACTAACACCTGATTTTTGTCCCTCTTTTTTATTTCAGAGGATCCTAAAAGCCCCCATTTAGCGTATAAATGGTGCAGCGTCGGAATTTTAGACTATAACCAGCAGAAGAAGCTGTACCTTGTTCACAAATCAAAGGACAACAAACTCATGAAGACTTCATCAAGCCCGACAGGTAACATAATCCCTGGAAACCCAGGACTGCTATAACTCTTCATAGAAGGCGATGCTGGCCGGGCGGCCTTTGTATATTGCAGCATTATTATATTGATTTCCTTACAGACATTTGCTGCAAAATGTGCAGAACAAGAAACAAAGCTGCTCAATAGTAATCATGCAAATCCTGTCTCTTAAACACTTACACTTCTACACACTGATGCTCAGCTCGACCCTAGACGACCGTAATCCTGATGGAATGGTTTCTCTTCAATTTAATGTTTTTATTCATTATATCAAGCAGGACTGAGCAATAGTATACTTATTTTCTTTAAAAGAAATGATAAAATAATATATATATATTGCTCAAAATTTGCACTCGCCCACTTGCTCAGATCTGGTAGAAATTTAAGCAGGGTGAGTGGAAATTTGGCAGCTGGCCTGGCTAGTAGGGACTTGAAATTTTTATTATATATATATATATATATATAATAAAAGTTATTATTGCAGAGGTCATTTACACATCCCAGCAATTCAAAGAACTGCATCACAGAGCTCATGTGCTACATTCCCCATATGCAGCACAGGACTCTGGGTAGGATATGCAAATGACATCTGCAATTTCCCATTTTTTATTTTTTTTTGCATCCTGGACCAGTTTTCACACAGAACCCTTCAATCAATGCCGCGCCATACTAGATGGCTTATTTTAGCCGAGAGGTATATGCAACCGGTCACAGCCACTCCTGAACAGCTGTTTCGGGTTTATTGGACTCTCATCAGCAGGAGCTAGGTATGACCAGTTGCAGTTGATGCTTTGACGCAATATATATATATTTTTCTAAAGCACTTTAGTGGAGTAAGCACCAAGGAACCCCAGCACACACCGAGAACATATCTCTGGAAAAGAGACCAGAGTGCCGGCATCCCCAGTCTGCATGCACCGTAACCACTACAATCAGCTGTCCCTGCTTCTGTGCTTGGAGACTGTGCACGGTGACCTCTGGTCTTCATGGACTGTATTCTCCAGGCTTTCAAAACCTCTCTGAACACATTAAATCGGAGAGGCCTATCAGCTTACTAAATAATCCCCTCATTGTACCTTTCCTGATCGATCTCCCACACAGCCCCCCCCCTCTTCTTCTCACACACTGCTATCTACCCTCACCTCGGTGTGTCACCCCGCTCCTCTTAGATTGTAAGCTCTTGAGCAGGCTCCTCATTTCTCATCATTCTCAGTGTGTCAAACGTATTTGTTAATTTTCTGTTTATTTGTCCTACTCATTGTACAACGCTGCAGTATATGGTGACACTTTATGAATAATTGTCATTTTGTGTATGTTTCTCCTTCACGTCTCATTCATCTGCTAAAGTAACATGGGTCTCCAGAGCTCGAGACTTCTTTATATCCAATTGTCTTGCAGGTACACCAGAGCTGGCACCGTACCAGTACTGGGTGCCGCGCATCAGGCTCCTGTTCTGCGCTGAGGACCCGTATGTTTTTACGAGGAGAATCACTGCTGCCTGCAAACTGCGGCAGCAAACCGAGGCCCTCCTGTTATACAACCTGTACATAGACTGCATGCCG
The DNA here is from genome assembly GCA_009667805.1 of Leptobrachium leishanense. Lineage (NCBI taxonomy): Eukaryota > Metazoa > Chordata > Amphibia > Anura > Megophryidae > Leptobrachium > Leptobrachium leishanense. The sequence goes on along the minus strand of CM019070.1, from coordinate 148,018,345 downwards.
ACCGATGGGAAGTGCGGGATTGACAAGGAGAGCGTGAAGAAGATGAAAAACTATGCGCTCACCACTACACAGCTAAAGAAAGACACGTGGTATGCGACTCGTCCACAGACAGCTCCTTTATTACTTACAGTAGTCCATCTGGTTGGTACAACCTCTCAGGACAGTTTTTTATGAGCAAGACATTGCACTCTAAGGCTGCGGTCACACAAGTGCACTGTGTGCGTCCATGTGACCGCACTTCCCTGCGTCCGTCAACAGGGAGTGCGCACTAGTTGTGTACACTACCGCCGGACGTGATTCAGCCTCCCTGTCAAAAAGCTACGATGGACGTAGGATGAGCGATGGATCGGAGCTGCACGCGCATGCACAGATCTGATCCATCGCTGCCTCTCTGGGAACGCTCGCTACAGTGATTGGTCTCACAGGGTGATGTCGGCCGCTCTCTGCGTGTGACATCACTAGTGACTGATCTGTTGACCGGCAGCCGGGAAATTCAAAATCCCGGCTGCTGATGACGTTGGGTGCGGTGGAGGAAACTCCTCCACTTCACTCAGTGATATCTCCAGATTGAGGGAGCTGGGGGGGCACTCCTCACATCCTGACCACTTCATAACTATAAAGTGATCAGGATGAGTAGAGCGTCCCTTTAATCCAATGTAATAAAGGTTATTTTTTTATGGTGCCTTCTTTCTCTCTCTGGTTCTCTTCTATCACTGCTCCCTCTGGTGGTGGAATTACATGACTGTTTATAATCTCTAATCACGTGTTGCAGAGGGCATCGCAATCCACTATTTCCCCTGGCCACGAGCAGCGAAACACTGCGCCAAATGCAGCCTCAGTGTGACCGCGCATGTGCTCGCAGAGAGCTCCTGCAGGATTGCTTTTGGGTCGTCTGCTCAGAATTTACTTTATTGAAACTTGTCGCTTAGAACCATAATATTGTGTGTTTTTGCTCTTTGTTGTCAGCTCTCGTGAACAACTGAAGCTTCTGGAACAGGAGATCAGCCTGGAGTATGAGCGTACCATGAACAAGCTGATCCTTGACAGGATGGTGTCCTCGAACCCCCAGAAGTTTCCATACGTTACTCTGCCGGAGAAAACGGAGGAGAGAGTTCACAAGCAAGGTACGTGTCGCCTGAGCTCGCCTGGTAAACTTCAACATCCTTCGTCAACCCCTGAGTAAACTCTCTGCGGTCTTCGTTGCAGGGCGAGTTGATGTTCCAGAATACAGCTTTGCCAAGAGCAGGGCTTCCTTCACGTTTACCACTCTACTGACGAGGTCAGAGGTCATCACGTCCCTCTGCAAAGTCCGCACAGAGTGCAATAAGGCGTCTGCCATGTCTCTCTTTCATTCAACGCTGACCAAATGTATCCGGCTAGAAGAATTTGAACAGACCCAGTCACAGACCTTCTCACAGGTATAATGGAGAGGTAGAAGGAATGTCACTGTTGATTCCTGATGTGTCATTTCGCAGCCATTCTCAGCACACTTTGACGCTGATTAATGACATCACTCCTCATCCCCTATTAAACCCCTTAGCGCTAGGTGTCAGCTGAGAGGCAGGCGGGTTTAAATGCCGCGGGGGAACATAGCACGTCACACACCTTTCTAGCAACTCCTACGACCCGCTCCCTTCCCAGCGGCATATCGCCGTCATTGGCTACAGCAGACCTGCCTGAACTTTTCTGCAACCAATGATGTCGATTGGCCGCAGGGAAGGAAGGCGGGCCATACAAGTTGCCAGAAAAGCCGCAGGGTGTGCTATGCCACCGCATGGCGTTTATGCCCTCCTGCCGCCAGACCAGCATAGTCTGCCCATGGTGTTAAAGGGTTAAATCTTCAGTACCATTTTCGCGTTGTGTCCCCACGGATCTTGCTTCTACTGTATTGCTGTTTGTTGCATTTCTGTGTTTTGACTCGGCCTGATTTCTGCTGCATTAGCCCCTGGCTCCTGTTTTCTGCGCTCCTTGAACTCAGCTTGTGCGTTGTCTTTACTCTGACGTTATTCTAAAATGAGCACAAACACTAACTCTAACCCAAAAACAAGCACACCTAGTAACCCCAAACCTAAGGCTGGCCGTCCACTGGATCCGTATCTGTGCGATGGTGCGATCATCTGATATCGTCTGTCGTCGTCTGACCAATCCCACAACATGCAGGTGAATCAGCCCTCTTCCACTGTATCCGACCACCATCGGAAGACCTCAGACGATTTTTTGCGACTACAATAGACTAGCGATCTTTCTCCTTTCCAATGGGATTTCTCAGACGACGCTGAGACGATCTGATACAATTTACATGAAAAAAGATGAATTGTATAGTTAAACCGCCAGGCCGCGGCAGGGAACATGTCCTGTAGAGAAGTGATTCGGTTCAACCAGGCGAAGCCCATAGGATTCAATGTAAAAAAAAATATTTTCGTTTTTCTTTTTTTCATTTTTTTATTCTTTTCATCCGGAGCAAAAGGCCTTTTTATATATTTTTGGAATTTTGTTGAGTATTTTTTTTGTATTTATATTTTATTTATTTTTTAGGCCAAATTTTTGGTTCCCAATTTTTTTTGTTTTTAAAAAAAAAAAAGGAAAGGCTTTTTTTCCTGTCCGAACTTGGTGTGTTTTTTTTTTCCTTCAGTTTGGCTGCGTTCGGCGATTCTGTCCTTGATGCTGAAACCTTTTTCAGCAGCCAGGACAGAGGTTTATTCCCCCCTGCAGCCTTCGGTGAGTGCCGGTGCTCTCCTTGGTGCTGAAACCCCATTTCAGCACCAGGGAGAGGGTTTTTGTTCCCCCTGCTGCATTTTTTTCTCTTTTGCTCTGCGTCATGTCCGCCGGCCGTCTTGGGTCGTCCACAGACGCTTCCAGTGGACGACCCTGGTCATGCAACCGCGTTGTCCGTAGTCGGGTGACCAAATCGGTCGTCCGACTATGGACCCAGTGGACGGCCAGCCCAACAAACACAAATACTAACACTAACTTTAACGCCAAATTTCCACTTTACTGATGTCGGTAGATTGAGGTTTGTACGGTGACTGAAAATGCAATGCAAGTGCGCTGTTTTTTTTTGCGTCAAATGCAACTTTTTCCTCTTTGCTTCCTGATACTAGGGAACCTTTTGACATGCTGACTTTCTTTACACTTCCTAACGTGCGACGTCCACAAAACAGCAATGATTTCTTTAGGAATGCAGCCACTGCATACGTTTCATGAATTATTTCAGATTGATCTCTGACCTTTTTAAGCATAATTTATACTTTGCACGATCGTGGCTGCCTGACTCCCCTCATCTACTGATTTCAGGTTCAATTGTTCCTCAAAGACAGCTGGGTTAGTACTTTGAAGAAGGCCGTGCGCAGCAGTCTGCGGGATGTAGGGAAGGGCTGGTACGATCTCAGTGAGTCCAACTGGAAGGTGTACTGCATGTCCAAGCTGCGCCAGCTGATGGAACTCGTAAAGTTCAATCTACAGGACTCCCTGCGGTTCCTCGTGCAGGACTCCCTGGTCAGCTTTGCCCAAATGATACTGGACGCGTCTTACAGCGTCTTGTCTTGCACCGAAGACATGAAATGGGGAGGAGACCTTGTCAACAGCCCTTACAAGTAAGGAGTCATTTAAAAATTAAGGTTTTCGAGGAGTACACTTCAAATTCTGAGCAAAAAGGAGCTGAATACGGCACTCGTTAAATAGGGGAGGATCCACAGCACGGTGCATGGGGCCCTGAAATGCACATATTGGAAAACCGAGCAAGCTGGCACTTGTGTGACCTAAAAACGTGATTCAAGGGGTTATAATGAGTGTAAATCCCTGAACAGTACAGATACAAGGTGTTGCTGTAATTGTCATACACAGGCATTATGCGGCACATACAGATACAAGGTGTTGCTGTAATTGTCATACACAGGCATTATGCGGCACATACAGATACATGTTGTTGTAATTGCCATACACAGGCATTATGCAGTACATACAGATACAAGGTGTTGTTGTAATTGCCATACACAGGCATTATGCAGCACATACAGATACAAGGTGTTGTTGGAATTGCCATACACAGGCATTATGCAGCACACTCAGATACAAGGTGTTGCTGTAATTGCCATACACAGGCATTATGCAGCACATACAGATACAAGGTGTTGCTGTAATTACCATACACAGGCATTATGCAGCACATACAGATACAAGGTGTTGCTGTAATTGCCATACACAGGCATTATGCAGCACATACAGATACAAGGTGTTGCTGTAATTGCCATACACAGGCATTATGCAGCACATACAGATACAAGGTGTTGCTGTAATTGCCATACACAGGCATTATGCAGCACATACAGATACATGTTGTTGTTGTTATTGCCATACACAGGCATTATGCAGCACATACAGATACATGTTGTTGTAATTGCCATACACAGGCATTATGCAGCACATACAGAATCAGATATTGCATTGTTATTAATCTCATTATGATCACTGCAAATCCCCATAAACAGGAGATCTCACCATTTTATTATCTGTCTGCAGCACATTTACTGACACACAGGCCATTTCTGCCTGTATGCTGATAATGCAGACCCCGTGTGACATTGTGTGAGATAAGGGACACCATTTAGAGTTTAGAACCCTTCATTCCAGTGAGATTTCTGTAAAGGATAATAAACCAATAAGTGAAAATTTTCATCTCTCGAGATAGACTTTCCTTGGTTTTCCAGGCCTCGGAAAAACCCAATTTTCCTATTAGATTTGGTGCTGGACGGCTCCGGGGTTCACTTCAGTACCCCCCTGGAGAATTTTGAGTTGGTCATCATGACCTTGTTTGACAAAGGAATTTTATCAACCCACAGCATTCCTCAACTGGAGAAAGTGAGTACTAAAGGCGCGAACCCCTATGTTCATTCAGCAGGGGAGGGGGGGTAGGAAGGCAATTGCCCCCCGAAACCTTTTCATTCAGGGATTCCCGGGTCCCATTATTCTGCCTGAGCTGCGTAGACAAAAAAGCATGTATGCTGTGTCACTTTTTATTTATTTGCTTTCTGCATCAGCGCCGTATGCATTGGTTACATTGACGGCCATGGATTATATTTTATGCAGAGTGCTACGCATCTAGACTATCTTTACAGCTGTCACCTGTCCGTCTTGCCCTGGTGGTGTTTCTCACCTTTGATCGTTCATTTTTTGTTGTTGCTGTGATTTCAGTTTGTGCTGGAGAAACTCTTTATCAGCGGGACTCCCTTGCTTGAGTCCGTCGGCCTGCACGAGCCGCCAGTGGAGGAATTACGCACCAGTATCCGCACAGCAATACAAAAGGCCCTGATTCCTCTGCAAGCCTACGCCAAGCAATATGAGAAATATCTGGAGCTGAACAATACTGACGTGGAGACCTTCATAAAGTGAGCCTGCGTCTAGAATTAGGAGTCTGCTTGATCACAGTTAAGCTCTAAAAATGATGCGCAGAATGAAGCATATGCTCCAAAATGATGTGCAGAATGAAGCATATGCTCCAAAATGATACGCAGAATGAAGCATATACGCCAAATATGATGCGCAGAATGAATAATATGCTGCAAAAACGATGCACAGAATGAAGCATATGCTCTAAAAATGATGCACAGAATGCAGTATATGCTCCAAAAACGATGCGCAGAATGAAGCATATGCTGCAAAAATGATGCGCAGAATGAAGCATATGCTCCAAAAACAATGCACAGAATGAAGCATATGCTCTAAAAATGATGCGCAGAATGCAGCATATGCTCCAAAAACGTTGCGCAAAATGAAGCATATGCTCCAAAAACGATGCGCAGAATGAAGCCTATGCTCCAAAAATGGTACAAAGAATGACGCCTATGCTTCAAAAGTGATGCACAGGATATAGTATTTGCTGCAAAGATGATGCACAGGATGAAGCCTATGCTTCAAAACCAATGCGCAGATTGAAGCATATGCTCCATAAACAATGCGCAGAATGAAGCATATGATCCATAAACAATGCATGGAGTGAAGCATATGCTCCAAAAACGATGCGCAGAATGAAGCATATGCTGCAAAAATGGTACAAAGAATGACGCACATGCTTCAAAAGTGATACACAGGATAGAGTATTTGCTGCAAAGATGATGCACAGAATGAAGCACATGCTCCAAACATTATACACCGGATAAAACATATGCTGCCAAAATGATGCACAAACTGAAGCAAATGCTCCAAACATTTTACACCGATTGAAGCACATGCTCCAAAACCGATGCACATGATGCCGCATTAGCGTCAATAAAGCTGTAGCGCATTCCAAATTAATCTGAATATGTCTTATCTGATCTGATTATATTTGGATCTGACTGTTGTTGACCGGATCGGTTTCAGATCAATTCATTTCGGATATCGTGAATTTGAAATTCGAATTGATTTGAATCGCTGTTTATTCGTCTGAATTCCGAATCGATCCGAACCAATTTGCACATGTCTGATTTCTACGCTGAAAATAATGATTGGATTTTGCAGCACTTCTCATTTCGGTTTATGGGATACTCAACCGGTATTGTGCGTAATTTCCGTGTAAGCTTTTTTTCAGTTCATTAAATTGAATGTATTTGAATGAAACAGATTGATAGAATATTGTTTTTTTTTTTTTTATAATTTCAAACAAAGTCCACATTCTTAAAGTTATATGAAATAATCTGAGGATGTGAGATTTGCAGAATATAAATCCTAAAAACGTACAATTTTCAGATTAATTAAAGCGATCATTCAGGAGGGGACTGCTGTGAAAAATGTGTGTTTGATCTGTTGTAGCACGCAATTTATTTTACTTTAAAGTGTGTTTACGCGGAGATAAATATTCTCCGCCGTTTCAATGTCCCAAACCTCTCCTTGGTTTACCTTACAGAGCATTCAAAGCCAAGACCCCATCCGCTGCCGAGATAAAGGCTGCCGTGGAAGTGCATCTTCTGGAAAAGGAGCGATTGGACAACGCTCTCCCCAACTCCATCATTATTGGTCCTTTTCAGATCAATATTGAAGGCGTGAAGCAAAACCTATCACGGAAACGCAAAATCATGTCTAATTCCCTCCTGGAATTACTGGCAAAGAGCGTCCGTAGTGACCTAGAGGAGGTAAGGACACCCATGCGACCATCTCAATATCACCAGCTTCTCTGCTTAATCCCTTCAGTCTAGAGAACTCGGGTTAATCATTAGGTGCCTGATATCTAGTTATTTTGATCTGCAGCTGAGCAGGACAAAAGCAAATTGAATTCCTTTGTCGCAAACTAATTTCATTTGCATTTGGTCTTCACAACTTGCCCTTAAAGTTTTAGTACCGTGGGCATGATGCCCAAGGTGCCAACACTTTTTAAAACAAGCTGTGAATGTGTCTTTGTGACATCTCCCCAGCTGTTCCTGCACAGAGACCAGAGCTGCAGTAACTCCTTTTGGCCAGCAGGTGGCAACATCTCCCCAGCTGATCCTGCATGGAGACCAGAGCTGCAGTAACTCCTTTTGGCCAGCAGGTGGCAACATCTCCCCAGCTGATCCTGCATGGAGACCAGAGCTGCAGTAACTTCTTTTGGCCAGCAGGTGGAGACCTCTCCCTGCTAAATACATTATTACAGGAAGGGATACACTGGGAAAATTCCCAAATATTTCTTTACTGTATAACTAATTAAAAAATGATTTTCCGTAGAAATAAAATACTGGTTCCTGGCTGCGGATTTTTTGAAAATCACTTGGGGATGGAGGGGTTAAGACTTCCGTCTTTATAGGATTAATCTTTGAACATTCTTGGGTTCCCGGTGTTATTGTTTTTCTGTAATTCAGGAGTGACATTGAATCTTTTCCCTCTGTTGATTTCGTCAGATCTCAGAACAGTTCCGTGTCATCAGCCGTAAAATGTACGACAAGCCAAACAGCGTAGAGGAGCTGACAGACCTGAGGGAGTGGATGAATGGGATACCGGAGCAATTAAAAACCCTGGAGGTGAGCGAGATCCGTAACCTACACACAGAGCTGCCATCCGAATTCTTGGGGCTCCTTACTAAACCATTGATCGGGACCCCCCTTCCATGAGCTGTCCATTTCACTAAATTAATGAAACGCCTTGCCGGCGTTAAGCCACCCCCGCGGGCAATGCCCGTCCATCATTAAGGGGTTAAGAAAATATTTTCCTCTATATGTGTCACTGGGCGCATCCATTGTGTGATATTTTCCTCTATATGTGTCACTGGGTGCATCCATTGTGTGATATTTTCCTCTATACGTGTCACTGGGCGCATCCATTGTGTGATATTTTCCTCTATATGTGTCACTGGGTGCATCCATTGTGTGATATTTTCCTCTATGTGTCACTGGGTGCATCCATTGTGTGATATTTTCCTCTATATGTGTCACTGGGTGCATCCATTGTGTGATATTTTGTGTTGTATCTTTCCATCACTTGCTTCTCACTGTGTGGCTTTGGTCATAGACTGGAGTGAAAGGGTCAGTCACCGACTCACATCATTGCATTGTGTGGGATGTATTCAAAGGACGTCACCGGGGGGGGGGATTAGAAGACTTTTAAGATCCCTGTTTTATCTCATTCAGCTACCAGTTCTTAGCTCGGGTAGCCTGGAGAACACAATAGACCCATTGCTGCCTTATCTAAACACTTCCTCCTCCACCATTAACTGTTAAATACTATAGATTAGATAAAGCACAACAGTAAAGTAAAAGTTTTGCACATATTTTGGTGAAGGTTGCCTCATGGGAAAAATCCACAAAATGGAAACAGTATATATAAAAAAACAAATTGTATTTTTCCATTTTACGTGCAATTACTTCAAACAAAGAAAAAAGCAGCAGCATGTGTTTTATAATATGTTTTATAATGTGGTTTTATTATGTGGTTTGAGGCCAGGGTCAGATGAGCGTTTTGCAGAGCGGAAGGAACGTCTGTGAGAGGGGACGCCCGTCTGGCCACCTCGCTGAGCGCAGTTCGTGCTCCCAGCACTGCACGACTCGATCCTCCTGTGTAGGATCGCGCTTTGCAGCTCCTTCGAACGCGTGTCGTAGTGCTTCGACAGGGAGGCTTGCAGCACTCCCGCAGTAGCGAGCGCAATTCGTGTGCGCGCTGCAGCGTGTGGCCGGCCCCGTCGAAGCGTCACAACGCTGCGAAGTACGCCGGGAGGCACGTCAGTACGGCACAAATAGTGTGCTCGTCTGACCCCGGCCTTCGTTGTAACGCACAAGTAATCTAGTCACAGCTTGTGTACGTGGTGGTGTCCCTTTAATAATAACCTCAAGGAAATTCTGATCCGTTAACGAATAATACTTTTAATGATGCAATTAATCATGTTTTTTAATCGACAGGAACAAATTGCAAAAACTTCTTCTGATTATGACGTCATGGACGAGTTTTTCTTCAACCTCTCCCAGGAAGACTTCAACGCAAAGTGAGTCTCCACATGGAGCACTTTATTGGTATTATTCGCTTGGAAATGTTGTGCCGGTAAATTGTCGGAAGCCGTTAGAGCTGCTCACATGAGCTCGGTAAGGTGACTGCCCTCTCGTGACTTTTAGGTGGGCAGCCATTGCATGGCCGTCCAAAATCACAAAGCTGACGGACACCATTCGTGAGCAGCACTCGGAAGACGAGGAGAAGTTCCGTAAGATCCAGGTGATGGATCAGAACAATTTCTTGGAGCGTCTGGACTCTCTGGAGGTCTGTAACGTATATAGTCTAACTCCTACAATTACACCTCAGATCTGGGCATATCGTGACTTCTGCTCACTAACCTCTGGTATGATCTCACTCTACACTACAGATGGTTGTGGCTGGCTTTTCAGCGCATGTGGATATTAACCGAGTTCACGAGGTCGCTAATGAAGTGAGAAGAGTCCACAAGCAACTGAAGGACTCGCAGCAGTCAGCGCAACTCTATAACAACAGGGAAAGGCTCTTTGAATTACCTGTCACCAACGTAAGCTCCATGTTATTACTAGCTCTGACTCTACCCGTCCTCTGAGTAACAAACAGAAGAGCCGGTCACTCCACGGTACAATAACATGAGAGCTGGTTTATTATTGGAGCAAGGTGCCACGTTTCGGCTCCTCTTGGAAGCTTTATCAAGCATGCTTGATAAAGCTTCCAAGAGGAGCCGAAACGTTGTTCTTGGCCCCCGCCTAACTCAAAAACAAAATCCAGTTTACTTTAATGAAGATCTGTTGTACCTTTCAGATTTCATGCGGACTAACAGGGTTATTCGAAGAGCATTGAATTGGCCCCGAAATCGCACCGAACAGTGAATTTTCTCGTACAGTGCAGTTTCGTGGCAATTCGGCTGTTGAAAAATCAGACCAAATATTGGCGAATTGGCAGCGAAATACAATGATATTCGGCAGCAGTGAAATCCCCATAGAGAAGCAATGGTTAATCTATTCAGACACCGAACAGCAGAGAAATGTCAGTGAAATGCCCTGATCATTCGTCAGGTTTATTCAGGCGAATCCCATAGGTTTCAATGTTAAAAATATTCCCGTTTTTATGCAATATCTAATAAACCGCTTATTCTTTTAGTCTGCAGAAAAAAGTCTTTATTTTTTTTTTTTTAGGATGTCTTAGGCATTTTTTGGGGGATTTTTTTCCAGCAATCCCCCCCCCCCCCATTTTAATTTTTTATTTTTTCTAATGACATTTTTTTTTCTGTAGCGGACTTTTTTATTATTATTATTCATAGGACCTTATATAATTTATCCAGGCAGTACTTTGTTTGAAAACACCTCTTGAAAGTTGCGTTTTGTTTTATTTTTCTCTTTACCCCTGTTCGGCGGCTTGATGCCTTTTTCCGGCGGCTGGTCGGTGGTCTGTTCAGCAGGTCGTCAGCTTTTTTCAGTTCGACTCGGTACTTTTGCGGCAGATCGTCGAATGCATTTAGCGTTTTTTTCCAGCGGCTGTTCGTCGGGTCGTCAGCTTTTTTCAGATTGATTCGGCGGTTTTGTGGCCGATCGTCGGATGCATTTGGCAGCTTTTTCCGATGCCTGGTCGGCGGTCTGTTTGGCGGGTCTTCTGCTTTTTTCAGATTGCTTCGGTGGTTTTGCGGCGGATGGTCGGATGCATTTGGCGGCTTTTTTGGACGCCTGGTCGGCGGTCTGTTTGGTGGGTCTTCAGCTTTTTTCAGATTGATTTGATGGTTTTGCGGCGGATCGTCGGAAGCATTTTTATGGCTTTCGATGTTTTTTCAGATTCATTCGGCGCTTTTTAGATTCTTTTGGCGGGTCGATTCGCCGCACTTCAGGGACCCTGCAGTGAATGCTGAATTCACCGCAGGGTCGGTGACAGTGACATTTTGGTGCTCTCTGAATAACTCTAAGCGTCTTCTTTTTTTTTTTTTTTTTTTTTTTACTCCTGACAGTATGACAAGCTTTTGAAGCTGGTAAAAGATTTCCAGCCGTTCCGGGACCTCTGGACCACCGCCTCAGATTGGATGAGATGGTACGACAGCTGGATGAATGACCCTCTCACTACAATCGATGCAGAACAGCTGGAGAAGAACGTGATGGAATCGTACAAGGCCATGCATAAGTGCGTGAAATACTTCCGGGATATTCCAGGTCAGCAAGGACAGACAATAACGTGAAATAATCGTAATTTAGGCCTTTTTATGGTACTTTCGTGAAACTGTTTGCATATAAGGATGCACGAATAGGTAGATTTATTATTTTTGAAAAACAAAAATTGGTGGTGTTGCGCTAAAGGAAAGTAAAAAAACTTATGTATGGTCTATTTTGAAGGCATGCTATACTGCACAGCAAAAAAGAGAAAGAAAGTTCTATTTCTCAATAGTTCGTTCAATGGATATCCAGTCTCTGTTGTAGAAAGGTTTTTCAGTGAAATCTTCCAAGACTTTGGAACGAATGACCACTTCTTTGGTGAATCTTCATTAAAAAGTATATATCTCGGAAAAAGAGAAACTCGATAGTGTTATACCGTTTATTAATGTGTATACAAATCTACTGACATAATATACGTACAGAAGAAAGAGGTAGTGGGTTTAGGATTTGATCTCACCCACTGCCAGATAAAACATCACGTCCCAATCAAGCCTCTATAGACAAAACCACCAGGAGCTCCCGGGCTGCTTCCAAGGTGGTCACTCAATACCAAAGGTGGGACCGCGATGATAAAGTGACGTAGTGCTGACGCGTTTCGCCCCGCCCACGGGACTTCATCAGAGCATACGTCACTATGCCATCATCCTCTCTAAATAGTGTCTTAACTTGACACACCTGGTGAAATTCTAATGAAATTCTCTGTAGCCACTCCCTATGGGAGATCCTACAAATGCTTCAGTATGTTTAAATATATTGCAAATGGAAGCACAAAAACAAATGTATTAAAAGATTGCCATATATAGGCGATCACAAACAGCCCTAAGAATAATCTTTAGGCAAAAATTCATAACACCCATAAAACACTCTGTGTATGGATCAATGATTATTTTAAAAAACAATATTAAAAAACAGCATTGAAAACGAACAGCATTAAAAAACGAACAGCATTTAAAAAAACAAACAGCATTTAAAAAAAAACAAGAAATGAAAACAAAATAAAGCATTTAAAATAAAACAAGAAATGAACAATGGATACACCCAAAAAAAGTTCATAGACAGAAACAGCATTACAATCAATTTGTCTCTGGGACTAATGCTATTCCTTTGAAAAATCGCTTTAGACCACTTGACAATGAGGAAGTTTTTTTCGAATCAAATCAAGAAAAAAACAAGGATTGGCCGATTGCCCCTAGAAAGAAAAGGGAGGATTTTCTATCGGCGGTTTCAACTTGGAAGAGACGAAGAGAAACCGATTCAGATTCGGCAACATCAGAGGATGCCGAGCTGGACAGAAAAAGGGAAAAGAGAAAAATGAAAAGACCGTTGAGATACTAGTAGAAACTGAACGAATTCCTTTTGACAACACCATCACTTTGAATCAGAAGGGGATTTTCAATCTATCCGAAAGGACACTCTCTCCTATGGAGATTGAAGTTCTCAGTAGGGGTTTGAAATTTGCCCCCACACGTAAACATGATGGGTTTAAAGCATTGATTGATGTCAAGAAATTTGTCCGCAATTTAACTTTAAAAAAGTTTTTTTGTAAGAATCCAATTGAAAACAGCAATCCGATTATCACTACATATGTACACACAGATTTGAAAACTAGATCAACCTTCTTTCCTCAGTTCTGCAAATCTAGCTCCATGGACATGTTTGAAAAACTAGTCATTAAAGATTTAGAAAAAATTAATAACAAAAAGAATTCCGTCTATGGGAACAGGAATTACAACAATATGTCTAAAAAAGAAAGAGAGGCTTTGAAAATACTCAAGGAAGATAAAAAAATACAATAATTAAACCAGCGGATAAAGGGGGAGGGATTGTTTTGATGACAAAAACCAAATATATAGAGGAGTGTGTAAGACAATTGAGTGATAATAACACATACAAAATCATGAAAAAAGATCCTACTAGTGATATGAAAATAACATTAATGGCACTACTGAATGAAGGGCGGATATAAACAATATTTTGAACAAAAAGGAATATGAATATTTGTCTATTAATCATCCAAAAATACCTACCTTCTACATTTTACCGAAACTCCACAAAAATAGAGAAAATCCTCCTGGCCGCCCCATAATATCGGGCATTGGATCCATTTCCTCGAGACTGTCAGAATATATCGATATTTTTTTGCAGCCTGTAGTGAAGAACACTAGGTCATATCTAAAGGATACCAAGGACATTTTGAATATTTTAATACAACATCAATGGCAGGACGACTTCTGGCTAGTGACGGGGGACGTTGCTTCCCTTTATACTATCATTCAGCATTTTAAGGTCTTCAAGCTACATCCAAATTTTTGGAGATGGATGGAAAAATTCCTTTGGAACAGAGAGACTTTTTAATAGCTAGCATTAAGTGGATTTTACATAATAATTATTTTTGGTTTAATCAAGATTTTTATATTCAGGTGGCGGGCACTACGATGGGAACGAGGTTCGCACCCAGTTATGCTAATCTTTTTATGGCTTTTTGGGAGGAGACTTTTTTGGATGACTTCCTGGGTGCGGGCCTCGTTACCTATCGTCGATATATCGATGATGTCATTTTTATTTGGAAGGGGATGAGGCCTCTCTACAGGTTTTTTAGCTTTTTTGAATAGGAATGATTTTAATATCCATTTGGATTTTAATTATAGCAAACAGGAGGTGGTCTTTTTAGATTTATATATTTATATAGAGAATGCCACCATTAAAACACGTACCTTTTTTAAACCTGTAGATGTCAACAGTTATATCCATTTTTCCAGCGGACATTTTTCCCCTTGGCTTAATAACATCCCCAAGGGACAACTTATGCGTCTTAAGAGGAACTGCACTGAGAATGAACACTTTTTGAAAGAATCGGTGAAACTTCTAGCTGATTTCAAAGAAAAAGAATACCCCGAGACAATTTTAGAGGAAGCTTTTCAAGGGGTGAAGAAGATCGATAGATCTACTCTTTTAACACAAACGAATTTGGGAAGAAAAAGAAACCCACAACGAGGTTGATTTTTGATTTTGACAACCTACATATGGATATTAAGAAGACTATAAATAAATTCTGGTATCTTTTGATGGAAGATGAGGATCTGAGGGGCATTTTGAATGAAAGACCCAGTATCACCTTTAGGGGTGCCCCCAGTTAAAAACAAACCTTAGTCCAGAGTTATATAAAAGAACATAAACAAACAGGATGGCTACAACAAGAAAAAGGTTTTTTCTATTGCAAAAATTGCCAATCGTGTAAGAACTCGAATAGTCCAAAAAGTAGCAATTGCGTCAAGAATTACAAATCGAATATAACCAATATTGAGTACCCGATCAACAATTTAATTACATGCAAAACCAACAATATTATCTATTTATTGGAATGTCCGTGCGGACTACAGTATGTGGGACGCACGGCAAGACCTTTACACAAACGCATAGATGAACATATTCGCAATATTAGGAATGGGTATATGCAACATTTTGTTTCCGCACATTTCTTTAAGTCTCATAATTCGGACCCAAGAGGTCTAAAGTTTTTGGGCATTAAAAGGGTAGGAAAATATTGGAGAGGAGGCAATAACATTCAGAGAATGGGGCAGGAAGAGATGAGGACAGCATACGATTTAAGAACTTTCACTCCTTTGGGTCTCAATGTTGATTTTGATCTATATAATTTCCTTACCTAATTGTATTTTTATGGTAGTTATGATTCCTGCCCTTCATCATGTATTATGTGTCTCTATTATGGCTATACGTATTCCATTGTATGCGGTATATTTTTACTGTTTGTACTTTATTATTAATAGTAATAATTTACGGATGTTTTTGTCCATATGTTTTTTACTTTTTTACATTTTACTCTTGTAATTATGTAGTTATGTCTTAAGATCCCTCCCCTCCCCTTTTTGGAGCGTTCTTAGAAGTATTAAGAATCTATACTCTTTCTAATGTTCGTTGTTTAGTGCTGTTCATTTTTTTTTTTATTTTTTTTTAAATGCTGTTTGTTTTTTTAAATGCTGTTCGTTTTTTAATGCTGTTCGTTTTCAATGCTGTTTTTTAATATTGTTTTTTAAAATAATCATTGATCCATACACAGAGTGTTTTATGGGTGTTATGAATTTTTGCCTTAAAGATTATTCTTAGGGCTGTTTGTGATCGCCTATATATGGCAATCTTTTAATACATTTGTTTTTGTGCTTCCATTTGCAATATATTTAAACATACTGAAGCATTTGTAGGATCTCCCATAGGGAGTGGCTACAGAGAATTTCATTAGAATTTCACCAGGTGTGTCAAGTTAAGACACTATTTAGAGAGGATGATGGCATAGTGACGTATGCTCTGATGAAGTCCCGTGGGCGGGGCGAAACGCGTCAGCACTACGTCACTTTATCATCGCCGTCCCACCTTTGGTATTGAGTGACCACCTTGGAAGCAGCCCGGGAGCTCCTGGTGGTTTTGTCTATAGAGGCTTGATTGGGACGTGATGTTTTATCTGGCAGTGGGTGAGATCAAATCCTAAACCCACTACCTCTTTCTTCTGTACGTATATTATGTCAGTAGATTTGTATACACATTAATAAACGGTATAACACTATCGAGTTTCTCTTTTTCCGAGATATATACTTTTTTAATGAAGATTCACCAAAGAAGTGGTCATTCGTTCCAAAGTCTTGGAAGATTTCACTGAAAACCTTTCTACAACAGAGACTGGATATCCATTGAACGAACTATTGAGAAATAGAACTTTCTTTCTCTTTTTTTGCTGTGCAGTATAGCATGCCTTCAAAATAGACCATACATAAGTTTTTTTACTTTCCTTTAGCGCAACACCACCAATTTTTGTTTTTCATGTTATATGCTTTCTGAATTTGGTGGATATCAGGGTGGTGTTTTTTTGCTGCTCATTGTTTTTGGGTGTTTCCACAGTATAAACCCTCTTTGCTTGTTAGATTTATTATTTTTAATTACTCTATTTCTAATCACGGTTACTGGTTGCCCTCAGCCTGCCAAGAAGTCGCCGAAGACATCAAGAAACGCATAGAAGAATTCAAGCCCTATATCCCGCTGATTCAGGGCTTACGTAACCCCGGAATGAGAAGCCGGCACTGGGAAATCCTCTCCGAGCAAATAAAAATCAATGTGAAACCCAAGGCCAACCTGACTTTCACCCGCTGCCTGGAGATGAAGCTGCAGGACCACATCGAGAGTATCGCCAAGGTGGCAGAGATTGCGGGCAAGGAGTACTCCATAGAACAGGTGCGGCAGCTTGTATACATTCCATATCAATACGTGGATCTGTGATTGTGTTGTATTGTTTTATCTGTTTGCATTGCTTTGTGTACTGTATTTTGTCCCTGGTGGAACAGATGTGTTTGAGGGGTTATTCAGAGAGAGCCGAAACTGGCCCCGAAAATTGCAACAAACAGTGAATTTCCCCGTACGGTGACATTTCGGGGCCATTCGGCTATTCAGAGAGCAGGCAGTTGGCCAAATATTAGCGAATTGCCAGTGAAATACGGTGCCTGTTCGACGGCAGTGAGATCCCCCATAGAGAAGCAATGGTTAATGTATTCACATTGAACAGCAGAGAAATGTCAGTGTGAAATGCCCTGATGTTCGTGGTTTCATTTGGCAGGTTTAATCAGGCGAATCCCATAGGTTTCAATGTTAAATTTTCAATAAAAACGGGAGTTTTTATTAAACCATTTATTTTGGGTTTTTTTCTGTAACTGACCTTATTATTATTATTCATAGGACCATATATGAAATTTTCAGGCATTTTCGTGCAGAAGTTTTTTTGCATGCAGCTTTTAAAAGTTGCTGTGTTTTTATTTTTTACCCCAGTTGTCGGCTTTTTCTGGTGGCTGGTCGACGCTGTGTTTGGTGAATTGTCGGCTTTTTTCGGATGCATTCGGCGGGTTTGCGGCATCTAATCAGATCCAATGTTTTTTGGTGGTTTTTCCATTCGATTTGGCGGTTGTTCGGCGGGTTTTTCCTGCACTTTGGGGACCCTGCGGTGAATGCTGAATGCACCGTAGGGTCGGAATTTAATCCGTTGGAATTTCGGTGCTCTTTGAATAACCCTGTTGGTGTGTTTAATTCATCGACGTTGCTGCTACAGGTTGAGTATCCTTTTTCCGAATTCTGAAAGCCAAAATCCAAAAAATTTTTGAATGCTAAAATTATGTCATAAATGGAAATTTTCACCCGTGACCTCGTGTGACGGGGACTAAATGATTAAAAAAATCCTGTATAAAACGCCCTTCAGGCTGTGTATAAGGTGTGTATGAAACATAAATGAATTTTCTGTTCAGACTCGGGTCCCCAAGATCTCATTGTTTTATGCAAATATTCCAAAATCCCCAAAAATCCCAAATTCAGAGCACGTCTGGTCCTGAGCGTTTTCAATAAGGGATGCTGTATGTCCATCAATTCCAAAATGTGTAATGTGTAGTCTTAAAATGTTCCGGCCTGCAACGTGTTTTATCTGGAATGTAAAGAGGTAACTGGTGACCTCTCTCCTCACAGGCGATGGACAAGATGGAGAACGAGTGGGCCTCTGTGATGTTTACCGTAATGCCGTACAAGGATACCGGGACCTTTATCCTCAAGAGTCCCGAGGAGGCGTCCCAGCTGCTGGACGATCACATCGTAATGGTGCAGAGCATGTCTTTCTCCCCGTTCAAAAAGCCTTTTGAAGAACGTATTAGCTCATGGGAAGCAAAACTGCGTTTAACCCAGGTATACTCTTCTTGTGTGATTTCTCCACTCATTGGGCCACATTCCCTAGTTAACACTAAGGCTGTGGTCACACGAGCGCACTGAGTGCTTCCCTGCGTCCATCGCAGCTTTGTGACGGATCGACTGGGATGGCCACACGGGGTATCGCGCGCACAAATTCCTTCCGCTCTGATAACCGCCCGTGTGACCTCCACCTAAAATGGGGACCATATCTGGTAAAATCTGCCTCCAGGTTTCCCCGCAGTGTCTCCATGTTTGCACAATATTACGTGTCAGGCGCTACCTCGCAACACAAAGCTAACCGCCGGGGTGCTCACCCTCCTGCCGCGAGTATCACCTCCTGGGGTCCATAGGTCTCCATGGAGGCTTCCGCTTAAAGGCTGTGAGCCCTGCGTCGCAGAGTGATCTCGGAGGGAGACTGGGAACTATTTTTCCCCAGTCACGGCCAGAAGAAGCGCCGGATCAGGCCACCACTCTCGCCTCGGGCTGAGAGGTGAGTATCAGAATTATTGGGGGGGTTTAGGGGGTGTTAAATGATTTTGCTAAAGTGGAATCATTCAGCGCCAGCTTTTAGGTGTCGCTAAAAATTTTGGCTTGTGCGTCCGTGCAGTAATTAGCGCTAGCACTTTCTAATATCTCACTTAACGAAACGCTAATTAATGATTGTGCTTCCCAGGTTAAGTATAGGATGGGCAATGTACTGTAAGCTGGTGCAATCACTGATGCGCTAGGTGATTATTTTTTTTTACAGGTTTAGCGTCAGAAAGGTAATATGGTGGGGCATGTGTTATTAGTCACTTATCCTGACGGTAACACTTACATATCTGACCTCTAACCTCAGTGATCACTAGGGAATAGGGCCCTTAATGTTTACCTCGAAGCCGCGGTTTCTGCATTGTGAACAGACAATAGGGGGTTATTTACAAGACGCCGTGGTTCACCGCCGTTGTGACGATGATAAACTTCAGTATTTTCCATAAGGGTAAATCGACCAGCTTCATCGATGAATCTTCTCCTGCCGCTGTTTGGATTTCCCTCTTCTGATTGACGGGGTATCAACAGCAAGCTATAGTGATTGTGAAAAGATAACCGGGCCGTCTTTATTCACCAACAGCCGCTATGACATGACCTTCTTATTACTAACAGGATGTCCTGGAGGAATGGCTGACCTGTCAACGGTCCTGGCTTTACCTGGAGCCCATCTTCAGCTCAGAAGATATTAACAGGCAGCTGCCCGTGGAGAGCAAGCGGTACCAGACCATGGAGAGGACCTGGAGGAAGATCATGAAAAGCGCTGAGGAGAACAAGCAGGTGCCGGGCAGGGTGCAATGTCTGGGATTGTCTGTTTGGTGTCAGTTCAATATCGAGCAAGTTTAAACAAGGGCCACTGTTTTTTTTTAGGGTACCTGTAACCTGATGACATATATTGTTGTGACTGTGACAATGGTTTCATGAGGCTCATCGAGTTTTAGGTTGGGTTAGCGGCCTGCGTTGATCTTTTCTGAGCTGATAACCATCGTGTCGGCAGGTTATTTCCCTGTGTCCGGATCCCCGTCTCCTGCAAAGTTTACGCGAGTGCAACAAGCTGCTGGAGCTGGTGCAGAAAGGGCTCAGCGACTATCTGGAGACCAAGCGAGCTGCTTTTCCCAGGTAACCCGTCAACGTTTCAGCAATCCCGGAGTCGTCTCCCTCGCAGCCTTTACAGACGCCATCTGATGCTTTTACGTTGCTTTACAGGTTTTACTTTCTATCTGACGACGAGCTTTTGGAGATCCTGTCCCAGACCAAGGATCCCACCGCTGTGCAGCCGCACCTCCGAAAGTGCTTTGAGAACATTGCACGGGTGAGTCGCACGGGCAGCCCGTATGCCAATCAATGAGTTCCCATTCCATCACGAAAATCAATTGCCTGGTTATTCTGGATCCCCAAGAAGTGAATGTCACACGCAGGATATGATTGAAGTCAGATGGCTTAACTCATCCCTTTTTGAAAGCGCACAAAGTCCTTTCTATTTTCCTTCACTTTATTGGGAAAGTAACAGCAAATAAAAGGTGTCTTGTGGGTAGAGAGGGGACAATTTCTGTGCCGCCGAATTGCAGCAAAGTGTGTCGAAATGCGCCGTATTTCGCTGTCAATTCGTCTGTATTTGGCGAATCGACAGATTAGTGAATAGATAATTTGCCCCCGAAACTGCAGATACGGTGAAATTCACGTTCGGTGGCAAATTCAGACAATCGTGAATAACCCTAAGGAGTAGTAGTGTAAGGAGTTGGCATATTCAGCCATTCCTTTTCCATCTCTCAGCTGACGTCACCCATGCTTTCCTTTTCCAGCTCATGTTCCAGCCAGATCTCCAGATCACCCACATGTATTCTGCCGAGGGAGAAGAGGTACAACTGTCCACATCCCTTTATCCCACGGGCAACGTGGAAGACTGGCTTCTGGTAGTGGAGAAAGTAATGAAGGCCAGCGTGCGTGATTACATAGAGAGGTCGATCAAAGCATATCCACAGGTAAGAAGCCGAAACAACGGCTGTAGAGTAGGAGAAACCATTGCCGCATGGCCGGCACAAATCCATGGGGTTTTAACACTTCCATAGCCCTGTATTAGTAAAGTAACTTCTATTTTATGTCTAATTTATTGTATAAGAGCTTCCAAAGCTGAAGGGGTTAATCACAAAGCGCCCATGATCACTGTCGTTGCAATTACAAAGCATATTGACGATCCAGGGAAGAAAAATCTAACACCGGCAGCTGAAGTTGCTACAATCAGCAGTGAAGATCGGTACCAGCTTTATTCTCCCTTTAACCCCTTAAGGACCAAGGGTCTTTAAAGTCAATGCAGTTACGATATAACCGTTCCATCATTGGTCCTTAAGGGGTTAAAATGGGTAACCTGGAGTTAATCTCCATTGTGCCAGATAAGGGATGCCATCTAGAGTTTAGAACCTTTCATCCCAGCGATATTTCTGTAAAGGATATTTACTAACAGGGTTATTCAAAGAGATCCGAATTGCTTGAGAAAGGTAACCGAACACTGAAAATCAGCATACGGTTACCTTTCTTGGCCATTCGGCTATCCAGAGAGCAGGCAATTCGCCAAATCCTGGCGAATTGCCTGAACATATGGTGCCTGTTCGAGGGCAGTGAAATCCCCATAAAAAAGCAATGCTTCGGCTATTCAGAGAACACAAACCAGCAGTGAAAGGTTCCCAAAATGCCCTGCCATTCGGTGGTTTATTCAGGAGAATCCCATAGGCCTCAATGTTAAAAATATTCCCGTTTTAATTCAATATCTAATAAACCGTTCATTATAAAATTCTGCAGTAAAGAGTCTCTTTATTTATAGATTTTTTTAGGATATTTTAAGCATTTTTCTGAATTATTTTTTTTAAAAGTTTACTTATTTTTTCTGTAACAGCCCTCTTTATTATCATTCATTGGATTTTATATGTAAATTTCAGACGTTTTCGCTCAGTAGTTTCTTTGCAAACAGTGTTTTCCGTTTTCACACATTCACACAAACTATTTTCCTAATTTATTCACTTCACTCTGTCTGCGGTCTCGGCTTTTTCCGGAGGCTTCCCTGCGTGTGATCGGCTCCTGCTCGGGTTTTTCTGTGGTTTTCGGCAGGTTAATCCAGATGTTTTTGCGGGTTTTCGGCGTGCATTCGCTGGGTTTTGTGGTGAGTTTTCATTGGGTTTGCGGCAGCCTTTCCCTGTAATTCGGGGACCCTGTGGTGTTTGCTGAATACACCGCAGGGTCACCGAAATGGGATCGGCAAAAGGAACCGAATTGAAGAGAACGAAAAGTCGCCGAACGTGCGGTGACTTTTCGAATCTCTTTGAACAACCATGTATATATTTATCTTTTTTTTATTTTTTATCTCTGAATAACAATCTCTCGGCCTAATTTCTATTTTACCCTGTATTTAACTGTTTCAAATAAATGTTATGATAACTTTTTTCCCAATAAAAAGTGCACGGTAGTGAAGGAGTTAATGGTAACATGCAATTATCACCTGTCGATTTGCTGAAAACCGAGCAACATGTATTCTAAGCTTTGATTCCACACGAGGAGATGCGCTTAAACATTACTAACATGTTATAGTGTATATATTTTTGTACACATGTATTTTTTGTACATATTTATATCATGTGTGTCGTATCGTTTTTAAACACGAGCCGGAATGTTTCTAAAAGATCGATAAGGTATACTGTATCTTGTGTTAAGATTTATTCTCACATTCTCTTTGCGCACTTGTGTAACACACGGGTTTTGTTTTACACGCTGCTTCGTTCCTTTATCCCACATTATAGGACGCTCCTGACTTGAGGTGAGTTAAGGTGTTGACTTTAACCGCTCTTGCTCTTTTATCCCCTCTTATTGTTGCATCGCTGAGTAGAGAATGATTATTTCCCGCTTTTCTCTGTGAGCCCCCCTCGCTCTGGTCACTCAGATCTAAGCTGATGTTAATGTACCTGTGCTGTACAGATGCCGCGTACAGAGTGGGTGATGCGCTGGCCTGGACAGGTGACCATAGCTGGATGCCAAGCGTACTGGACCAAGGAAGTGTCGGAGGCGCTGGAGGCAGGAGACCTGTCCTCTCGGCTCTTCCCGCAGCTTGAAGCTCAGGTCAGTAATCGTTTCCTTTATAACGCAGACATACATTGTAGCTACGTGCATCTACATTGCGAATTCTGTGTCCGGAATCTAGCTGTGCAGACTACATTTCCCATAAATCCCTCTACCCAAAGGATCATCTGCTCATTACCACATTATGACAGTTTGGGGAGAATGGCAGAAATGGCATTTTTGGCCACGTCCAAAAGAAAGTTGAACATTTTGAGATAACAAGTGAAAAAAAAGGTCTGCTTGCTCCAGACTTCCGTACATTACGGCTGAAGTAACACAATTTGGCCAGCAGAGGGGGCCCTCAGCCTGTCACATAGGGCAGACAGTCTGTAAATGCTTTCAGTGTCTGGGTAATGTGAAATGGTTTTCCCTAAAGCCACCGATTCTTGCCAGGGGTTTTATGAGTATCCACTCGGTAGTGAAGGGGTTAAATACTTCTTCCACTCTTTCATTAAAATACAGATCCATTAATTTGACTTTATTATTGGAAACGTCGACTTGCTAATGCGTAACGTTCTCCTGGTTTTCCAGCTCAGCGATCTCGTGGCTCTGGTGCGAGGGAAGCTGTCCCGCATGCAGCGCTCTATACTGTCTGCCCTCATCGTGATCGAAGTCCACGCCAAGGACGTCGCCGCTCGTCTCATAGAAGAAAACGTAAACAGCGTCAACGACTTTGAGTGGATCTCACAGCTCAGGTTCGATTCCTCGTTGGTTTGATTTAATCTGCCTGCAGACTTCAACCTATCAGGGGCCTTATTCCGTGGTTGCCATTAAAAGTCAGACGCTAATGGAAAAACTGTGCGCCAGCCGTCAACCATTAGCGTCCGTATTCCAACCAAGACGCTAAAGTCGGCTGGAGACGTTACAATCTATTGAGAGGTTATTCAGAGAGCAAAGAAATGTCAGCACGCTCTCCTTCGGCACCCTTAATTTGCCGAACCTGCGGTGAATTTATCGTTCACACCAGGGTCCTCGAAGTGCGCCGAATGAATGCACCGAAAGCTGCCGAATGCAGCCGCAAACCGCCAAAAAACCACAGGACTAATCGAAAAGATCACCAAATCGATCGGAAGAACTGCTGAATCGATTGGTTAACCCGCTGAAAAAACGCCAAATGCATCCGACGATCCGCCGAACAGACCACTGAACGCATCCGAAAAAAAGCCGACCAGCTGCCAAACTGGGGATAAAAAAAATAAATAAATGCAGCTTTTAAAAGGCTTTTTTTTTTAAAAAAAAAAAAAACACTAGTGCACGAAAATGCCCGGGAATAATATATAAAGTGCTATGCATAACAATAAAAAGATCTGTTACAGATTAAAAAAAAAAAGCCATGTAAAAACAAATCTGCGTCAAAAATTTTGACGAAAAAAATTTCTAAAGATAAAGAGACTTTAGCAAGTGAAAAGAATAAACGGTTGAATAAATATTGTCTGAACGTCTCCCTTAACGGCAAGGGTGGAATAGGACATAAAGAAATTAAGCTGATAACATCTGCCGTTATGTTGCGCATCTTCAACGCTGAACTTAAAGACAGCGGTGGAATAGGGACCTCGTTCTGCCACGGAATATCTACTTCTTAACACGCTAATCAATGCGACATACAATAAAGAAAGGTTGCGTGTCTGTGTGTCTGTCCGAACCCTTATTCTCCCGGTTCTGTTGATTGAATTGTGACATTACTCTGCTCCTTTGCAGGTATTATTGGGCTAGAGAGGATCTGTATGTCCGAGCTGTAAATGCCGAGTTCCTTTACGGATACGAGTACCTGGGGAACACAGGACGTTTGGTCATAACCCCCCTCACTGACAGGTAATGGTGACGTGTGTCCACAGGACGAGTCGGTTGGCCAGGCACCAGCAGACGCACAGAAAATAGAAGTTGTGGTTTCTGCTCGTGTTTAGGTGTTACCTGACCCTGACCGGTGCCCTGCACCTAAAGTTCGGAGGAGCTCCAGCTGGACCTGCTGGGACAGGAAAAACTGAGACCACCAAAGATCTGGGCAAAGCTCTCGCAATCCAAACGGTGGTGTTCAACTGCTCTGACCAACTGGATTTCATGGCCATGGGCAAGTTCTTCAAAGGCCTGGCGAGGTGAGCAAAGAAACAGAGGGGGCGGCTTTTGCTTCTGCAGAATACTGGAAGCATTGCTCTGTGTAGAGCAGGGATCAGCAACCTTGGACCTCCATATGTCTTGCATCTTCCATTCCCATGAGGCTTCACCATATGTAATGACTGAGCATCGTGGGAGATGTAGTTCCAAAGCAGCACATGGGACAAGGTTGCTGACCCCTAGTGTAGAGGAAATGCTCCTGGAATATCTTAAAATGGAATTTTTTGCCTTTCCGTACCTGCAGTTCGGGAGCCTGGGCTTGCTTTGATGAATTTAATCGGATTGATATTGAAGTCCTGTCCGTGGTGGCCCAGCAGATTGCCACCATTCAGAAGGCCCAGCAGCAAAGGGTGAGTGACAGCGATCTGTTCTCCTGCAGGCCTCTGACCCGTCTTCTCGATTTTCCTCTTCTTCATACATTCGTTGTTAATCTTTCCTCCTGCAGGTGGACCGCTTCATGTTTGAAGGCGTAGAGATCCCCTTGGTTACCACGTGTGCAGTGTTTATTACGATGAACCCGGGTTACGCTGGACGCACAGAATTACCCGATAACCTGAAGGTAGCTTGGGCGACGTGCTGTGACCTTTGATATTATATTCACCAGCTCACATTTTATGGATTGATCCGTAGGAAGTCATTATGAGCATAACGGAACTTTTTGAGTCTGTGCAAAAAAGGTCATTCACTAACCGCCAATGTACACTGTGACGTGATCTTGGGGTACATGGGCCTAGAGATGTATTTGGGAGGTGCAGGTCTCGTGTTCTATATTATTTTCCTGCCCTCTCTTATGTTGAAGTCACCCTGTACCTGTAGGGAGGGTGCAGGGTGTTTGTGTAATCTGTGTTATTTATGAATAATGTTATTGTCTATCGTTATAGTCTATGTGTGTATCTGTTGCTATCTGCTGATAGGATTGCTGGGTGAGTTATCTTAGCCTTTTCCAGCATCTCCTCTCAGCAATGTGTTAATTGTCTATGGTTTGTTTGAGTGGTCATTTGTTAAAGCAGACTATAAACCGTAAAAGGAGGGCTGAGTATATACCAGGAGGGGAACTGGTGCAGTGTGAGAAGGTCGAGGCTGCTTTATATAGGAAGGGGGACTTAGGGGCTCCTCCCTCTGCTTTTGGGACGCCGATGAGGTCATTGGCAAGCGTCAACCACTGTATTGATAGAAGCAGGCCATGTGTGCTGCCGTTCCGCAGCAAAGCTCGGGCCCTGAAGAATTGCGCTTCTCCTACATAGCTCCCTCTGGAGCCTAGTAAGGCTCGGAGCCGCCTCGAGACATGCCAGGGAAAGATGTTACTTCGGTGGCTTGCCCGCACCACACGCTTTAGAGGAGCAGCCACAGCGAACCAGGAGGCCGCACCGAGGCGTCCATCGGTTGGTGAGAAGGCTGGATCCAGTGCCAGTTCGCAAGATGAGTAAGCTGGAAAGACTGA
This sequence comes from Leptobrachium leishanense, assembly GCA_009667805.1. Lineage (NCBI taxonomy): Eukaryota > Metazoa > Chordata > Amphibia > Anura > Megophryidae > Leptobrachium > Leptobrachium leishanense. The sequence continues at coordinate 147,991,852 of CM019070.1, read as the reverse complement.
TAACAGTGCTGAACGGCGAAACCGCTGATATTCTTCCATAAGATGAGTAAACTGCAGCTTTACCATGAGATACATGTTGTGCGCTGCGACGATCATAACTGGATAGATCTCTTCCTTTCTAGGCTCTTTTCCGTCCGGTCGCGATGATGGTCCCTGACTACGCAATGATCGCTGAGATCTCTCTCTACTCCTTTGGTTTCAACAACGCAAAAATTCTGGCAAAGAAGATTACCACCACTTTCAAGCTTTCCTCTGAGCAGCTCAGCTCTCAGGTGATTAAAACATCCTTTAATGATTTATATTCCGCAACTTATCCCCAAAGAATCAGGGCTCTATTACATTCTGCACGCAAACGTTAACGCTCACATGCGTGAGCATTAACGTTTGCTGCGGTATTTACCGCATATTACAATCCAAACGCAAACGGGTTAAAAAAACAGTTTGCGTATGGTACCTTGCGCTCCTCTGCGCGAGGTTACTATACTTTGCGCTCCCCATGTTAAGTATAGGGAGCGCAAAGTGTTAATCAGCACTGGATTACAAAGTCCCACCGCTGATTAACGCCTGGCTCTGGTCAGCGCAAAGTTAACCACAGCCAGGACTTGGTGTTAACAGATTCTGCAGAAGCGGAATCCATTAACGCCAGCCTAAAAATAAAAAAACAATCCTATACTCCCCCTCCGGGCATCGGGAGCAGGGAAAGACTGGGGGAAAACGTCCCCCCAGTCTCTCCCTGTGTATCACTACGCCGACCGGCCGGATCTCGCGAGGCGAGATCCGGCTGGTCATGTGACCTGCAGGGAGGAACTCAATGGAGTCCTATGGACTCCAGTGAGTGGATGCTCGCAGCTGCGCTCAGCGCTGCCGCGAGCATCCAGAATTTTACGCTCGGAAACAATGCAGGCAGCATTGTTTGCGCCTGCATTGTAATCCATCGTTAAAACGCGGGCGCAAGGGGGGAAACTGCGGGTGCAGTTTTTCCTCCCTTGCACCCGCGTTTTAACACGAAGAGCGTAATAGGGCCCTCAGGCGAGGAGGGATGCCCTCACCAATGAAAGGCACTGCAAAGACATGGGGCTAAATTACATAGTGAACGAAACAATGGGGCCACTAGTGGGAAAACCCGAGCCTGCCGTAAATCTATACTATAAATGTTGAAAACGAGAGAAATCTCAATGTATTCTTCCTGGTAAAATCCTTTATATATAAATATTATAGGGTTAATCCGTCCTGTTTGTTTTCACAGCATTACTGATACACATTTTAAATGAAGTTATACGCGGTGAGATAAGGTTTAGTGATAAAGCACCAAGCCGTGCTCCGGGTTCCTTCATTCCAGCCTCTCCTTTTATTTTACGTCTTTTAGGATCATTATGATTTTGGAATGAGAGCTGTAAAAACGGTGATTTCTGCCGCTGGAAACCTGAAGAGAGAAAATCCCACCATGAACGAGGTTAGATTTCCTCCCCGATGCTCTGAGGATATTTTATAGAACTTATTTCTGTTGTGAAACCCAATTTGACGCAGTATGACGCATCCGAGTTACCATATTATGTTTTATATATATACACGTCTGGAGAATTAACATTAACACCTTCACTACCAAGGAGGCCACCAGCAGGAACTAACGGTTTAATGGAAAACACTTTATTTTAGCTCAAGTCTCTAACCAACACACACATTCCTACACACACACAATCCTACACACACATGCACAATCCTACACACGCATACAAAACTACAGATAAGCACACCTACACACACACATGCACACATACCTTAACATACAGCTCTACTCACACATACAAACCTAAACAAACACACCTTCACATACAAGCCTACACATATACATACACCTCCACACAATGCATCTACACACACATACAAACCTACACACATATATACACGTCACCACTACACAGTGCACCTACACACACATGCACACAAACATACACATGTACATACAAACCTACACCGTGCATCTACACACACACACACACACACCTACACACCCACACATACAAACCTACACACCTTCACACACACAAACCTACACACCTTCACACACACAAACCTACACACCTTCACACACACACAAACCTACACACCTTCACACACACAAACCTACACACCTTCACACACACAAACCTACACACCTTCACACACACAAACCTACACACCTTCACACACACACAAACCTACACACCTTCACACACACAAACCTACATACCTTCACATACAAACCTAGGCAGTATATTTAAAAGGAAACAAAGTAGCAAAACAAGAGGACATAGTCTTAGATTAGAGGGGCAAAGGTTTAAAAGTAACATCAGGAAACATTATGTTACTGAGAGGGTGGTGGATACATGGAACAGTCTTCCAGTAGAAGTGGTAGAGGCCAAAACAGTAATTGAATTTAAGCAAGCATGGGATAGGCATAAGGCTATCCTAAACAAAAGATAAATCCAGGTAAAGTATCCATGTAATTGGGCGACTAGATGGGCCGAAAGGTTCTTATCTGCCGACATTTTTCTATGTTTACACACCTTCACATACAAACCTACACACTTACATACAACCCTGCACAGTGCATCTACACACCTTCACTTATAAAGTGCCGGCTGGGTGGAGTAGAGGTAACATCACTGCTTTGCGTGGAGAGCGACTGTGAAGACACAGGTTCGATTCCGGCAAGAGCACCTCTCCAGTAAGTGTCCTTGGGCAAGACACCTAACAGTACATACTCGCCACCCAGGACATACTTGAAAACGAGAGCAATCTCAATGTATCCTTCCTGGTAAAATCCTTTCTCAAAAAAAGATAATCTACACACCTTCACACAGTGTAAATTCATGGTTATTGTCGTTACAGTGCAGTTAGAGACTGTTTGCTCTTGACAGAGGCTTCTTCTGCTGCACAATCCAGATACTGCCGAAATAGTCTGCGACACATGAAGAGACTTATTGTGTGTCCATTCAGGGCACTGTCAGTAGTTGTGGGAGCTGCAGTGCATCGACAGCCATGTCTGATATCCTGTAACTTGACATGTTCTGCAACCCATTTGCAAAAGAAATTTGTTTAGATTCCTCAGAATATGTCCAGAAAGCATCGACTCTTCCTCAGACACCTGGTGGAGCTATTGAAGATCACATTAACTCAATTCTTCCAGTCGAGTTAATTCTCTACTGACGGAATTTTGGCTAAAGTAGCCAATTTGGAGAGTTTAGTCCTTGGCCTTCAATTCATTTGACCAGCGACCAAAAAATAAACCGCTTCACTTTATTTAAAAATAATGGTATAAATAAGTTCTGTCCCGTAAAACAGAGACATATGCAGTGCAAGGGGTTAATTTACTTGTCAATAAGGTGTATAGATGTTGACATAATATTTTTGAATTTTCACAGGAGCTGATCTGCCTCCGGGCAATCCGCGATGTCAACGTGCCCAAATTCCTACAGGATGACCTGAAGCTGTTCAGTGGCATCGTGTCTGACCTCTTCCCGCGGATTGAGGAGGAACACATCGATTATGGCAGCCTGGAGCAAGCCATACGCAAAACCTGCATGCACAAAAACCTGCAGGACGTGGATGGTAAGTTACAGTTACAAGTTTTTATAGAGTGCTAACAAGTTCCATACCTCTGTACAATGGGAGGCAGCATCATGCATGGTACCTGCAGTATCTCGGTTACGTTAAGAATATGGAATGTATACTATTATTTGACTTCTATCTCCTGTATAAATGAGTAGAGGAAATTTCAGGGACATTTCGGTGCTCTCTTGTTCGACATACTTCGGCAATTTCAGTTCACTGAACTTGTGGTGAATTCAGCATTCGCCGCAGGGTCCCCGAGGTGCGGCGAAAGGGATACACCGAACGCCACAGATCAGCCTGCTGAACGCCACCAGAGGCCTCCAAACACTGCCGAAAATAGGCAATCAGCCGCCGAACTGGCAAAAAAGAAAACAGAACTCTGCTATTTTTAAAAAGGTGTTTAAACCATTAAAAATACATGAAACTGCGCGGAAATAATAAAAAAAGTTTCCTATATAAAAAATAATAAAACGGTCTGTTACAGAATAAAAATTTTAAAAAAACGCCATTGAAAAAAATGGGAATCAAAAATTTCCCCTGAGAAATTCCTGAAAAAAAGAATAAACCCTTTGAATAACAAAATAATAAAAACCATAATCTATTTTTGCATTCAAGACTATGGGAGTCGCCTGTTTAAACACGTCGAGCTGAAACACCGAAAATCTGGGCTTTTCACTGACATTTCGGTGCAGTTCAGCGTCTCTGAATAGATTAACCATTGCTTCTCTATGGAACAGTTTCACTGTTGCTGAAGATCGCCGTATTTCACTGGCAATTTCTCAAAATTTGGTGAATTGACATCTTTTTGAACAGACAAACTGTCATGAAATAACACCGTATGGGGAAATTTACCATTCGGTGCAATTCGGCGACAAGTTCGGCTCTCATTGAATAGCCCATACAGGGTTATTCAGAGAGCACCAAAACGTCACCGACATTTGTTACCGACATTTGGGCGAGTCCGATTCGTTGACCCTGCGTTGAATTCAGCATTCACGGCAGGGTCTCCGAAGTGCGGGGAATTGGCTGCCGACCGCTGCCACAAACCTGCCGGACAGCCGCCAAACACACCCGGAAGCAGCCGATGAGCCGTCGAACGGCCGCAGAAAAAAGCCGACAAGCTGCTGCAAATTTTGCCGAAAACCCCAAAAATATTCCTAAAAGATCCTAAATAAAGAGACTTTTTGCTGCAGATTAAAATAATAAACGGTTTATTAGATATTGAATTAAAACGGGAATATTTTTAACATTGAAGCCTATGGGATTCTCCTGAATAAACCTGACGAATGAAAGCACCGAACAGCAGGTCATTTCACTGACATTTCTCTGCTGTTCGGTGTCTCTGAATAGATTAACCATTGCTTCTCTATGGGGGATTTCCCTGCCGCCGAACAGGCACCGTATTTTGCTGGCAATTTGCCAAAATTTGGCGAACTGCCTGCTCTCCGAATAACCGCATGGCCTCGAAATGTCACTGTACGGGGAAATTCCCTGTTTGGTGCGATTTCGGAGCCATATTGTCTCTCTCTGAATAACCCTTTGTGTGCATACACAGCCGCGCGTCTCTTGCAGCATTTAGTCAGTAGGTGCTTGTGGCCCCGTATAACGGTCCCTCTTGCTAACCCTCCCCTGACGTTCTTAATGATTTTAGCCACGTGTTCGTTGGTTTCTCTCGTAATATTCTCCTGATTTATTGGATAAATAGTATCAGCACGTTCTTCTCTCCTCGATTGCTCTTTAAATGCTCGGCTGCTTTTTCGCTCTCTCCCAGGCTTCGTAACAAAATGCATCCAGCTCTATGAGACCACGGTGGTTCGACACGGCTTGATGCTCGTAGGTCCTACGGGTTCTGGTAAAACCCAGGTAAGTTGAAAGGATGATTATTGATAGGATTTGCCTATTGCAAATGGGCTCCAGAATATGTCCCTAAACTTACAGCACATCAGACATATCAGCTGGTGTACTGTAACACGAGGAAGGGTGACTGCACCACTGCATATGCCGAGTCTCCTATCACAGACCTTCAGCAGTACCGGGGCTGACCAGCAGAGGGAGACCCCAGCCTGGCAAATAGCGCATACAGCGGGGCTGTCAAAGTCACAGCCCCTCAGATGTTGATGCCTACATTTCCCAGGATTCCTTCAATGCAATAGATGGCCTGGAAATCATGGGAGTTGTAGTTCAGAAACATCTGGAGGGGGGGGCAGAGGTTGACAGCCGTGACATACAGTCTAAATGCACCTTTGATAATATTACAGTGCTTTTAAGCTGTATGTGCGTAGGTTTGTGTGTGTGTGTGTGGGGGGGGGCGCTGATAGGGTTAAGGGGCAATATAAACTATTTGTTCCTGACAGTGATTTTATGGAATCTACTTGGTAGTGTAGGGGTTAAAGTGTGTCGGGCCTGTTTTTAAAGCCGTTAATGTCTCCTGTGTAAAACTTGCTCATATTTGGTCGAGCTACATTCAAAATACTTTTCTTTTCTATTTTCTAACCTATTTCATTCAGTCATTTTTTCTTCCCTTCATTTTGAGCTGAAAATATACAGGGTTATTCAGAGAGAGGTGAAAAGCAGGAAAATGACTGGAGAAGTGAAAATTCTAGGTCAAAATAGCCAAACCAGAAAAATTCTCCCTTTCATCTCACTTTCCAAATTGGCTATTTTGACCTAGAATTTTCCATTCTCCAGTCATTCTCCTGCTTTTCACCTCTCTCTGAATAACCCTGATAGGGATTTTTGGCCATTCCTCTCTAATCTGGCAGTGGAAATGATGGAATCCAGTGCTTCTCCCCTTAAATTTGCCTAATATTGTCTGAATTGTGTTTAATATTCCTGCTGAGATGCATTTTAGGCTGTGATGTTGTTCCCTCAGTGTTACAAGGTGCTCGCTGCCGCCCTGTCCTCGCTTAAAGGGCTGCCATCAGTCAGCGGCGGAACCTACGAGACGGTACACTACTATATTTTGAATCCCAAATCCATCACAATGGGCCAACTTTACGGGGAGTTCGATCTCCTGACTCACGAATGGTAAGAGTGTTATCCCATCCAGACGGACGTCCCGTTCTGTCTCTTTATATTGTGGATGTCATTAATGTAACGCTGAGAAATGACACTTCTGATGCATTTTCCTTTCAAAGGACGGATGGGATCCTGTCGTCACTCATTAGAGGCGGAGCCACGTCGACTGATCCTGATAAGAAGTGGTACATGTTTGATGGACCTGTAGATGCTGTTTGGATTGAAAATATGAACACGGTGCTGGATGATAACAAGAAACTCTGTCTGAGCTCTGGGGAGATCATTAAATTAACAGAGGTACCTAAATCTAACACTTCAACGTTTCCCCACCTTCACACAGTGACGGCACTCACGCCACCTTCCACCTAACTGCCGGAAACAAAGATCTCATCAGATGTCACTGATATATATATATATATATATATTAGTGATCTAGCCTTTGGACACAGGGATCAGTGCTTCTGCTTCTCTTTATTGTGCAGCCATTGCAGGGTACATGATGAATAGAAAAATAAACAAATACAAAACAAACGCCTACTCCTTTGTTTGCGGAGGCTAAATATACATTTCAGAATTGATGTCTGGCATACTGGCCGACTAAGCCGCTTACCAATCTGTGAAAACAAGATATAATGTACCTTTCTTCTGGGTTCAGGATATAACGTCCTCCCTCGTTGCATCCAGCACCAAGACTGCCCTCTCAGATCCGAACCACATCTCCTATAAGGGCAGTGCAGACTTAATCAGGCATCTGATGTGAGTTAACCCTGTAGGGGGAAAAGGGGCGTACTCCATTCACCTGGTAATAATCCTGTGGTCCACCACTCTGCCCCTAATCACACTGTCACAAAATATATATATCTCTATATATCCAAAAAATCCAGACGCTGGACGAATACTGCTTTGCAATGAGCTTAATGAAACGTATTTAGTGTATAATAAAGAGATTGACATTTCAGTCGCCCCCTCCCCCGGGACTTTTCTCAAGATAATATCAGTCCACTAGGGGGACTGAAACACTGATCTCTTTATTATGCAATAAATCTGTTTCATTAAGCTTCATTGTGTTTCGGGATTTTTTTGGATGGATATATAAAGTAGTCGGCTCAGCAGAGAAGCAAGTACAGTATACCATTTCGGATTTTTATATACAGAATATATATATATCGATCACACACACAGACGTCATTGTGAAACACATTTACACGTCCAAGCAAATCAGAGACTTCCTTTGCACAAAGTGCGCCTTTGCTGAACTCCTTGTATGTAGCAGGGAATTCTGGGTAGGACATGCAAATGAAGTGCACTATATCTTACTTTTTTGCTGTAGCACGGTCACCCCACGTGCCAGTGCAATGCCATGGTTTGCTATAAAAAAAAGATGCAGTAAAAAAGCAAAATCAAAAAATGACGCACCGTGTTTTTTTTTTTTTTTTTTTTTTTTTTTGACCTGACGTTTTTCCTTGCGTCTTTTCTATAGGCTACCCCAGCCCGGATCTCCGCTGCCGGCCCTCCTCTCATAGCTTTTGCGGTTTCAAAGGTCCATGTCTTTTATGCCGTAAACTATTATTATTATTAGTTTATTTATAGCCCCAACATATTCCGCAGCGCGGTACAGGAGTTACACAAACTTAGGGCAAGCAGATATGAGGTAGAGAGGGCCCTGCTCCCTGAGGCGCTGACATTCACTGTAGGTGTGTGATGGTTACATGTTTTATCCTTTTCAGGCCATGACCATGATGTTTGAAGTGCAGGATTTGGCGGTTGCATCGCCGGCTACTGTCTCTCGTTGCGGAATGGTCTACCTGGAGCCGAGCATCCTTGGATTGAAGCCCTTTACAGAATGTTGGCTCCATGCTATCCCACCAGTCATGAAACCCTTCACTGAGCGGCTGGAGACTTTATTTTCTCATTATTTAGAGGTAACGGACACAAAATATTTATTTTTTTCCTGACATGCTGCCTGCGCTCGCTGCCTGAGTGACAGATCCTTTGTAAGTCCAGGTGGAATGAATGTAAGATATCAGCAACAACAAATAAACACAATAAGGACATTTAATTTTTTGGTGCTAGTGGCCCTTTAAGTCACACAAAATATCTTTTATTTATTATTATAAGTATTCTCTAACCCCCAGCATAGCTCTAAGTTTAAACATTGATATCAAATTCCCATGTGGAGTGATGGGTTAAGTGCAACATATCAAACCTTGGAGAGTTCCTGCACTTTTTATTTTGTTAAAAAAAAAAAAAAACAAGGGGCCCAATTACAATCTTCGCGCAAACGTTTGCGCCGGCGCAAAAATGCATTAACGCGAGGTGTAAAACCCTTTGCGCTGAACGTCGTATTACAGTGTCAGCGCAACAAACACGCGTATTCGTCTACCCCGGGTGAACCTGTGCGAGCTTACTGTACTAGGCACGTCCTATACTTTAACATTGTGAGCGCAAACACGAATGAACGGTGGTATGCGGATGGTATTACAATCTATGCGCAGTTTGTAACGCACAGCCTTTCGCGCATAATTTTAGCAACTCCTAAAAGCTGGTGTTAACAGTAAATTCTATCAACCTGGCCGAACCCAAATACACCAACCCAAAAAAAAAACACAGCAAAGTATAGTTACACATTCTACACATACTCAAGCCAATAAAATGGAGAAGTTGTGTGCGCATGTATAATTACTGCAGAATATATGTGCAGATTGACTTTGACATGCGCAAAAACTTAACGTGAGATAACTGTGATTCTTAATTCTGATTGGCTGAATCCCGTGAAAAAAACAGTCCGCACACTGATTTCTGCGCACAACGTTGCTGCTCGAGCATTTGTGCGCATGCATTTTACGCACGTTATTGCTCGACGGATGAAAAAATGCACGAGGATTGTAATTCCAGCGTTGATTTACGCACATTAACGTTTAACGCTTGGTGCGCAAATTCACGCGTTGCACGAGCATTTTAACGCAAAGATTGTAAAAGGGCCCAAGAAAGGGAACAACCTAAAAAGACAACAAGAATAGCCAGAGCATAACACAACACAACAGAGGTTAATACCCTACACACAACACAAAGGCAAATCAGTGTGAATGGACACTCACATACTCCAGGATCTTTTCCTGTTGACTTTTTTAGGACTAGTCCTCTGGTTACTTTGTTACGGCATTAACCATTTTTTTGCCATTGTTTTCAGGATGCCGTCATGTTCGTGCGCCGCTCGGTGAAGGAAATCATTGCCTCCACTGATAGCAATCTGGTCATGAGTCTTCTCAGGCTGCTAGAATGCTTCTTTCACCCTTTCATCCCGCAAGAGGTAAGGAGGTATCTAGCACAGAGATTATTTCATGTTTTTTTTTTTCCAATGATCGATGTTGTGTGACTTGTACAGGTACAGCATTTGGATTTGTGGATTACAAAGGTATTCCTAAACTCACATGGCCAGCCTTCTGCCTTTATTTAACCTTGTGAAAGAAAAAATAGTTTTTTAATAATATTTTCTTATTTATGATTTTTATTTTACACTGAATATAGTCTTGTTGGATATCATTGGAAGGGACAGACTCTGCCCTTTCCAACGATACATTGATCAACCATGTACAAAGCAAGGAGTAGGAGATACGGTGGTCCGAAGAAGTGGGGGAAGCTTGATGCCGATTTCTGGTGGTTGGGCACATGGAGGGGACAATGAATAACCTAGGGGGGGCAACTTAGGTTATTACAGTAAGGAATACACTGGGAAATTTCTCATATTTCTTACTGTATAAATAACTAAAATGATTTCCCAAAAAAACGCTGGTTCCTGACCGTGCAAATCCGCTGAAAAAAACAGCCGATACGATCCGAAGTATCGGATCACTTGGAACTGCCGCAAAAAACATGCTGAAATAGTATGTTGTATCTGTCTGATAAACGCTGCTGTTGGTCGCGCGGCATCTCTTTCTACACCGATGCAAAACGTCGCTCTGTATTCCCAGGGACACAAGCGGATTGCGCAGGAGAAGTTGAATCGTGTAGCGGAGTTGATAGAGCCTTGGTTTTTCTTCTCCCTCGTTTGGAGCGTGGGAATCACTGCAGACTCAGATGGTCGCGTCCTCTTCACCAACTGGCTGAGGCACAAAATGATCTCTGAGAAGGTAACACAAGTGTGCGCCTTTACAACACCTGAGATTAGATAATGGACCATGTAGAGTTTAGTTTTATTTCTTCTGATGTAAGAGGTTATTCGCTAAACTTCAAATTGGCCCCAAATTGCACCGAATGGTGAATTTCATCATATGTGCGATTTCAGGCCAGTTTGTCTATTCACTAAGCTGTCAATTCACTAAATACAGGAGAATTTACAGCAAAATACTGTGCGATTTGGCGGCACCGAAATTGCCCCATAGACTAACATGTCTTCTATTCACAGAACGGCGAAGTTGCGGTGAAATGCCCTGATTTTCGGTGTTTCAGTTCGACAGGTTTAAACAGGCGAATCCCACAGGATTCAATGTAAAAATGTCATATCTTTTTACATTTTTTATTATAGACCATTTATTTATTTCATTTTATTCAAAAACTCTTTTTATTTTTTATTTAAGACCTTTTTGTATTTTATTTTTTATTTAGACACATTTTTGTTTTTATCAGACCTTTCTATCATTTTTTTAAAAGGATCTTTTTTATTATTTAGACATATTTTAATACATTTTTATTGATTTTTTCCTCTACTAGGAAAATAGGAGGCTTTTTTTTTTCTCTTTCAGTTTGGTGGAATTCGCCGATTCCAATTCGTCGGTTTTCGCCTACGTCTGATACCTGCTTCGGTGACTCCAATTTCGGGAAAATATGGTGACCATTCACTAAATAGTGAATTCAATGTATTTTTGGCGAAATACAATCACTGAAACGGGTGAAACGAAAAGCACTGAAATTGTGCGCTAGTTTGGTGCTTTGTGAACAGACCCTGCAGTCACATATGTGTCATGATCAGCTTTTACATTCATAATGTAACAATAAACCTAAACACTTAGAAGCCAGTGCACATTGTAGAGCTGCTTGATTAAAGGGACACTATAGGGTTAAAACAGGAGGGAGTAGGAAACAGAGGGGTTGAAGTTTTTGGGCTAGATCACAACCTGGACGCTATGCACAGCGATCGAGTCGTACAGCGTAATGGCTCGAGCGCTGTGCTTCATTTTATCTCTTCCTATTCCATATGACCCGCAAGCTGAGGTTGCGCCTCACATGTAGCAGTAGGTTACTGTACATTAGTGACTGTGTATAGGAGACATAAATGTTCCCCCATTCCAACCAGGTCGTTCTCCATCTGCTCCTGACATTATTCAGGTTTGAGTAACGTCTTTCAATCCCTGGTGTTAAGTGATTTCGCTTCTGCACAAAGACTTAACACATCTAACCCCACCTAAAAATCCCATACTCGCCTCCAATCCCCCAGTCTTGCCAGTCTCCATGGAGTCCTATGGACTCCTGGGGCCAGTAACATTGAGGCTCTTGGTGCTGCTGTATTATCTTGTTGCCGCTCAGATGTATTAGATTCAAGCTGCCGAGAAAGCGCCTCGGCTGTAAAACAGACACTAAAGGTGAGCTGCAAATGGAAAACGACTGATGTCAGTGTTTTCCATTTGCTTCTCGCTGTTAATTAAGAGTTGTGATCCGGCCCCTTGTTTTTCCACTTGCTCACTAAGCTTTCACGTTTTCGTTTTTTTATTCCCACAGGCAGAAATGCTTTTCCCAGAGGAAGGACTCGTGTACGACTACATGCTGGATGATGCGGGGATAAGCAGTAAATCAGACGAGGAGGAGGAAGATGTGCTTCAAAAGGTACTAATACCTACTGCATCGTGTGAGACAACAGGAAGGGCAAGGGTTAAAGGAGAAAATAATAATAGACTGGCACTCAGCAGTAAACTAAAGGGAACCCTGATCTGGATACGGTCCTTAGGATGGCCGTCTAATGTAACGGAAGGGGACCACAGTGCTGGGTGACACACAGGACAAGAGACAGGACACAAGGGACAAATCCAGAGACGTAGTCTAAGCAGTAGCTGAAGACAGTAACCAGAGCGGGTAATCGTACAGAAGCCAGAGATCAGAAGCCAGAGAGGGATATCAGACAAGCCACGGGCCGTACACAGAATATCAAGAATACAGAGCAAAGGGATCACACGATAGAATAGTCAGAACCAGGCCAGAGTCATACACGAGAATCACAGAACATAGAAATGGCCAACAGAATCTCAGGGAGCAATGACCCATGCAAGAGCCCTGAGCACATGAAGTGACTGGATATATATAGGGGACAGGGCAGAGCAGGTGATCTCAGGCCAGACTGGCTACAGGAGAATCCAAGAGCAGAGCGCGAGGAATGGATAGTCCAGACAAGGTAAGAGCTGGCCTGGATCGCTCTCACCACCAGGAGGCAGGGCTGGAAGCGCTGACATCCTCCACCTTCTCCCACCTTCCAGGCCTTTGATTGCAATGTACAGACCCGTTGCGCCTTTTGCTTTTTTTAGGTGCATTGGGTGAACTGGATGGAATCCTCGCCTCCTTTCTCTATCGCCCCAGACACCAGCTATGCGGATATCATTGTCCCAACCCTGGACACCGTGCGTATGTCTCATCTCCTTGGGATGCTGCTGACCAATAAGAAGCCAGTAAGTACCCCGATATCCTCAGTGTGATAATGTGTGTCCAACAGCATCGTTACGTCTCACAATCAGTATCCTACCTTGTCTGTGGCCAAACACTAGATTGACAAGTCACAATCAGAAATCCTCTCTGGGTTCCGCTCAGCTAGGGCCCGGCCGCCAAAGGTCCCAAAATTGTCAGACCGGAAAGGAGAGTGCCGGTCACACTGGATGGATCACTTTAAATGACATTTTTATTTGGAATCACAAAAGCAACATTTTGGCTCTGCCACATGCTTGATGAAGGCTCTGTGCTAGAGCTGAAACGTTGCTTTTTTGATTCCAAATAAGTCGTTTTTTAAAGAAATCTATGCAGTGTGACCGGCACTCTCCTTTTGTGTTAAAAAGTGACTGACCTGGGCATCTCTATTCGTCCTGGCATGTGACTTGGTCACGTGTGGATGGGGTTATGTATTGGCCACTGCCAGCTTCCATTCTCGAAATGGTCCGTGCAGCCATAGCGCCTTTTCTACATTGGCCGGACAGGCATTTGCAGGTTTTCCCCATGGCTGGGCTGGGTCAGAAACAGATGTTGCTATCATGTATTCACTTTACAGGTGTCACGTTTTTCAATCAGGTTCCCTTCGTTTTATAATGTTGTGGGACACAGATTAAATGATTGGCTTTGTGTTGGCTTAGCGTAATGTCTGCCGCGGGTGGAAATGACAGCAAACGGTGTGGGCTTCCAAAATGTGTCTTCTGTTGTACAGTGAACCACGTGGGAAGAGGTGGTATTTAAGATTTGATTTTATGTTTTTCTTTGTATCTGCAGGTCCTGTGTGTGGGACCCACAGGGACAGGTAAGACTCTGACGGTGTCCGACAAGCTGCTGAAGAACCTCCCCCAGGAATACATCAGTCACTTCCTCATGTTCTCAGCACGGACATCAGCAAACCAGACCCAAGACCTCATTGACAGCAAACTGGACAAAAGGTAACGGTGTTCACTACTACACACAGACAGAGAGATTTAAAAAATGAGTAATGGGCAATCCGCTTTGTATGTACACGGTGTGGCCAGCCCACGTCTACTTATATAGACATATACTCAGCCTAAATCCTTCCAGCAAACTGTGTTCGACCGTCCAAAAAGAAACCTCTAGCAGCAAAGTTTACTTGTTTTCTGGCATTTTCATCAAAATATGCACAGGAAATTATCGTATTTTGGCTAAATTATGACGTGATGTAATTATTTTACCTCTCGTGCAGGGATGGCGTCCTTGGCAATCAGTACTGGCCACCCTCATTGGGTGAGAGCAGACTGATTTGCATATGGAGCATTCATCCCTGTAATGGCACAAGCTAAAACCTTGTGAGACCTGAGCGGGTCCCAACGTAGAGCAGGCCACTAGTGCTGTTGCTCGTCCTCATGATCCTCACCCCCCCCCTAATTATTTTATTAATGTCACGGTGGCGAGTATTCTACACCAAATCTCTGTCTTGCCCTGGAAGCAGCAAGAAAGAGGAAGTTAACCGCTGGGTATAAACTTCTATATGAAGATGGTTGTCTAGGAGTCCGTCCTTACCATTGTACCTATAGCTCGGTGGATGTTTCTATGGTTTTATCTTCATTTCTTGCTGCTGGAAATGAAGAGATTTGGCATAATTAATATAATACGAACCTCTGCATCATGTAATAAAATCATACATTTACACACTGGCTTCAAGAAGATGAGAGGCACTCCACGTGTGGTGTACACGGATTCTTATTGGAATGGAGATAAAACCAAGGCGATGTTTCGGCCCATAAGGTCTCAGTCATGCCATACACGATTAAGGCCTTATGGGTCAAAACGTCTCCTCGATTTTTACCTCCATCCCAATAAGAATCCGTGTACAATACACGTGGAGTGCCTCTCATCTTTTTGGAGTCTACAGTATGTCTGGAACACAGCAGCACCCTGTGGGAGACCACCGGTATGTGGTTGGCATACAAGGAAGGGGCTCTCGTGGCTTGACCCCAATCCTTTGGGCTATCAGTGTGTTTATTCAGAGAACAAACAGCTGTCACTGGTGCAGAAAGCCTGACGTGTGTATAATCCCTTGATATTTACAGGAGGAAGGGGGTATTTGCGCCACCCCTGGGGCGTTACTTTATCTTCTTCATCGATGACCTGAACATGCCGGCCCTTGAAACCTATGGAGCGCAGCCACCCATTGAGCTGCTCCGGCAGTGGATGGATCACGGAGGCTGGTATGACCGCAAGCAGATAGGTATGTGGACATTCACAGACACTGCATGAGACGAGGATGAGAAGTGAAGCATGATTTATACAAAACGGACACCAATTCCATTAAAAAGTACAGCCGCGAGAGACGATATATTTTTACCGCAAGTCGAAATGCCGGTAAACCTGGATTGTTTCATTCTGTTTATGTGGCACTAAAGAAGAAGCGTCCATAAAGTGTAGGTATGGATCCAAATGTGGGACAACAAGGTAGGGTGCACCCAAACATGTGGGTCTGCGTGCCCTTCATATCCCACCCAATGGCTCAGACCTGTAACAGCACATGTAATCCCAGAGGTCAATGAAGTGATAAAAGTTCAGCAGACGGGAGAAGAGGTCTTCGAGCACCTTAGTTACAACTGGCTGGACAGTGTCTAAATCCAGAAAGCTGCAATAAGGGGGGGGGGGGCACATGCCACTTTATAGAGAAACGCCACCAGGTGCCAAGCAGGCTCAGGTGGCTCAATCCCTAAGCATCCGATTCCCAGGACAAAAGGACCAACCAGTGAAAGAATCTGCACTCTGACATAGCTTGGGTTTGTGGTCCCCATACAGTAAATAAATGATGATCACGCAACACCAGGCAAAAAGAAGGAGAGCTTTTATTCCACCCAAGTGGACCAGGCAACGTTTTGACATCAAGTGAGTCTTTGCCAAGCCTTTAGGCTTGACAAAGACTCCCTTCCAGTGGAAACGTTGCCTGGTCCACTTGGGTGGGATAAAAGCTCTCCTCCTTCATTCCTGGTGTTGCGTGAACAATAGGACCGGCAGTCTTAGTTCAGGATTTTTAGAGTTTTGGATTTAACCATTCATGCATTATGTAAAGACAGAGCCTCCTCCTCTTCCTCCTCGCAGGGGTTTTCCGAAAGTTAGTGGATATCAATTTCCTGTGCGCCATGGGCCCACCAGGAGGTGGCAGGAACCCCGTTTCTACTCGGCTCACCCGGCACTTTAACTTTTTGTCCTTCACTGAGATGGCAGACGGCAGCAAGAGCAGGATCTTCTCCACCATCCTGGGGAGCTGGATTGGTGAGTGATTCGGGTTGGATCCCTCGGTGCAGTTCGGATAAATGTAAACGTTGGTTGAGAAGATGATTAGTCGATGAAAGAGAAGACGATATTGTTTACGGTATGCAGGATACAGGGCTGGAAAACATTTAAGTCTGCACAGCATAATACTCGCACTACGGACGAATATGTAGAAGCCATTAGTAAGAATGGAGAGAGGCAAGACGACGGGAAGAGCTGGGAATGAGAGAAACAGATGTAGAGGAGGGATGAGTACAAGGGGTGTGAACATTATGTGATGATCTACTCCGCCGGGTCCAAAACAAAACATGCACTGTAATATATGGTTGTGTCGCTTTTGCTGTGATCGCGGCATGCATTCGCCGCGGCATCGTGTGGATAAGCTCATGCGATGTCACAGCATTTATTGGCGTCCAGAGCGGCATTAATTTGTGGCCAAGATCTTGTATTGATGATGGGAGAGTCGCAGCGCTGCGTAAATGGGGTTAAGGTCTGGACTGTGCGGTGGCCAATCCATGTGTGAAAATGATGTCTCATGCTCCCTCAACCACTCTTGCACAATTTGAGCCCGATGAATCCTGGCATTGCCATCTTGGAATATGCCCACTGTGCCATCAGGGGAGAAAAACCACATTGATGGAAAAACCTGCTCATTCAGTATATTCAGGGAGTCACATGACCTCATTTTATGCTGAAACATATTA
Source organism: Leptobrachium leishanense (assembly GCA_009667805.1). Classification (NCBI taxonomy): domain Eukaryota; kingdom Metazoa; phylum Chordata; class Amphibia; order Anura; family Megophryidae; genus Leptobrachium; species Leptobrachium leishanense. The sequence goes on along the minus strand of CM019070.1, from coordinate 147,974,594 downwards.
ATCACTGCAGTAATTATCCAATGGAAGGCGAGAGCACCTATTGGCTGAGTTACATCCGGTGGAGGCTTATTTTTGGCCAGGCGGTGTAGTAACGCTCTGTTAACCTTTTATAACACTGTTGGATGTTATACCTGTCGCTGTCGCTGCTGTCAGTAGAGTTTGGCCTCAGTTTTCTCTTTCTTCTTTCTTTTTTAAGCGGGGGCACCAGCAGTACAGAACCTGACAGGGCAGTTGGTTGATGCCACCATCAAGATGTACAACACGATCACGTCTCAACTGCTCCCAACCCCGGCAAAGTCTCACTACACGTTTAATCTCCGTGACCTATCCAAGGTCTTTCAGGGAATGCTCATGGCTGACCCGGCTAAAATGGAGGTGAGTGCTCCGGGTATCCTATTCTCAAGTTGCCACCTGATGGCCGATCTTATTAACCGCTTCACTACCATGGTCGTGTGTACAAGATCAGCAGTAGCAGACACGGCAGCCCAAGATCGTGTTAACACCACATGGAGCTGTGCTGTGTGATTGTAAACAAAATTTAGTTTCTTGCAAACACATTTCGTTTGCTTTTGGGTTCCAGAAGGTGCCCCCAAAGTTTTAGCCCTCTGGTCATGTTGCCGAAGGTGCTAAAACGGCTTAAAACCAGCTGGGAATGTGGACGCTCCGCAGCCGATCCTGCACAACGGCTTAAAACCAGCTGGGAATGTCTCTACTGGATGATCCGCAGCCGATCCTGCACGGAGCCCAGAACTGCAGTAACTCCTTTTGGCCAGCAGACGGTGACATTTCCCTGTCACATAAGTTATTACAGTGAGGAATACACTGGGAATATTCCCAAATATTTCATGTAAAATTAATTAAAAATGATTTTCCATAAAAGCTCTGGTTCCTGTCTGTGGATTTTTGGAAAATCATTTGGTAGTGAAGGGGTTAAGAATGCACATTGTGTATAAGCCATTAAATATTTATTCAGGTTATATTTACTATATTGCGCTCTTACCATGTCTGCTTTGAAAACGTTGGCAATGATAGCAATGTAAAAGGTAACGGTGTAACAGTACATCACACGGAGGGTTCCGGCAGCACCATGTGACACCCAGAAAGTATCTCCTGACTTAAGAATATGAATTTCATTGTTTCTGCTTATATTATGTCAGCGAGATCACTGGTGTTTTCCGTTGTATGCCTTCCCAGAATAAATTTCAGCTCTTGAAGTTGTGGTACCACGAGTCCTGCCGCGTGTTCCAGGACCGGCTAGTGAACCAGGAAGACCGGAGCTGGTTCGATGAGCTAATGAAGGAGAGGATGCAGGAATTCGGGGCCGGCTTTGAGGAGGTCGTTCCTGAACAGCCGGTGCTGTTTGGGGACTTTATGTCTCCCGGGTCAGATGCCAAAACCTACCAACTCGTTACAGATCGGGAAAAGGTATTTTAACAGACGCGTCCTTTAACATATCTGCTGGCTTTATGCTCTCTGTGTGCGCGGAGACTGTAGGGGTAATTCAGAGAGCACCGAAATGTCAACGATATATCTGGGCTCTCTCGTTCGGTGTACTTCGGCAAGTTCAATTTGCCGACCCTGCGATGAATTCAGCATTCACTGCAGAGTCCGCGAAGTGCGGCAAATCGACCCGCCGAAAGCATCTGATAAACCACCGAATCAAACCACAGAAAAGCCGAATTGTTCCAATAACCGGCGAAAAACCACTGAATCGACCCGATAACCCACCGAAAAAATGCAGAATCGACCTGATAACCTGCCGATTGCATCCGCCGAACAAACTGCCTAACGCATCTGAAAAAAGCCGACCAGCCACCGAACAGGGGTAACAAAAACAACTTTTAAAAGGCATTTTAAAAAAAAATAGTGCATGAAAATGCCTGGAATTAATATCCCTATGAATTATTCTATGAATAATAGAAAGGTCCGTTACAGAATAAAAAAATAAAAAACCGCCATTTACAAAACTCTGAATCAAAAACTTTACTGAAAAATACCTAAAAAAATTTATCAGTAAAGAGACTTTTTGCTGCAAATGAAAAGAATAAACGGTTTAATAAATATTTAATAAAAACCGGAATATTTTTAACATTGAAGCTTATGGGATTCGCCTGATTAAACCTGCCGAATGAAACCACCAAACACCAGGGCATTTCAATGACATTTCTCTGCTGTTCGGTCTCTGAAATAGATTAACCATTGCTTCTCTATGGGGATTTCACTGCCGACGAACAGGCACCGTATTTGCTGGCAATTTGCCAAAATTTGGCGAACTGCCTGCTCTCTGGATAGCCGAATGGACACGAACTTGCACCGTACGTGGAAATTCACTGTTCGGTGGCCAATTCGGTGCTCTCTGTGTAACCCCTTCTGTCTTTGTAGTTTTGCACATGTAGATAAACTCTTGCTATTATGTTTAAATGGATATTTGTGGCAAACACTCCCTTTTTTTTCTTTGGCTTTATAGGAGGAGCTTCCCATTCTTGGCTTCATTTAATCTAGATATCCTGTATGATACTGTTTTATAGATTATTATTTGTTTTATTCAGTCAGTTTTATGCCATGAGGAACAGGGCGGCCCTCAGTCCGTGATATCTTCAGGGCCCAGTGGCTCCAGGCGGCCCTGGCCCTTCCTGGAACCCTATGCAGCTTGATTAAATGCCGCACATGCCAGACCCACCAAGATGGCAACAAATTTCCCGGTGGGCCGCAGCATCTGGGCCCGGCCAGAGAACTCTGACTCCTCACTGAGGGATCGGTTACTATAGTCTGTGCCAGATTGAGATGATCTCCCACCAGGCAGCACATTTTATCCTTGCTGGACCACTAGAGCTTTAGCCCAGTCCCTGTAAAATAAGGTAAACAGAATAAGAGGCAAAATGCATCATTGTTTAATTATTTTGCTGAAATTGGCAGCTGAGAAAAAGGGGGCCGAACCCGTGGTTCAGTAAGGGGTCCAACGATTTCTGACGACAGCCTTGCTGCAGGACATTGGGCCTGGTTCATGTGTTCCTGCACCTCCTAGGAGGGTGAGATCATCTCACTGCTACAGTATATGTGGGTCAGAAACCCTACATTACTCTGTAAAGGATACTGTTACTGTCTGTGTCATTGAGTCGGGTCTCCTGGTATAAACGGTCGTTATTGATCACTCTCTCCTCCCTTTAGCTCCATCATGTGATCGAGGAGTATATGGAAGATTACAACCAGGTCAACACCGCAAAGATGAAGCTGGTTCTTTTCCTGGACGCCATTCAGCACATATGTCGGATCAGCCGCATCTTACGCCAGCCGCAAGGAAACGCTCTGCTGCTCGGTGTGGGAGGCAGCGGGAGGCAGTCGCTCACCAGACTGGCCAGTCACATGTAAGGACAGCTCAGATCCTGCTTATATTAACATCCAAGGCATGTGCGCAGTGTGTGTTGGCATCCAGGGAGTGTCAGTTCTGGGGGTTCTAAGAGCAGTTATCCTATCAGCATGTCGCCACCTACTGGCCGCCAATAGAAATGCAGCTTCAAAAATAAAGCCGACAGAATCCAAACGACAGTATTAAAATTGCAACACTTTTGAGGCTGCGTTTCTTTTGGCAGCCACAAGGGGGCAACTTGAGGTTAGTAAACCCTACAGCAGGGATCTCAATCTCTGGCTCCCCGGATGTTTCTCCGTTACAGCTGCCACGATTCGCTGGCCATCTGTTGCATCCAAAGAATTCTGGGAATTGTAGGCAATCAACATCTGGGGGGTCGGAGTTTGAGACCTCTGATTGTAAAGGGGCCGGTGTCTATATGTATTCATACAAATCCTGAGCAAGTTTAGGGTAAATTGCACAGACAGTTCACGCTGATTGCTCCATGTTCTAGGAGTTTGTCTTAGCATTGCTGTGGCTTCACTATTTGTAAATATGATCCTGTCCCTTCCTTCGGCCCTGTTTAAGTCATCGCTGCTTGTGGTTCGCGAGTGACATCACACTCTCTTTCCAGGTCGGAATATGAATGTTTCCAGATCGAGCTTTCCAAAAATTATGGAATGTCTGAATGGAGGGAGGATATTAAAGGCATCCTGCTGAAAGCTGGGCTCCAGAACACCCCCGTAACCTTCCTCTTCACAGACACCCAGGTATGTGGCACAGAGATCCTACACGCCCGTACAGATGTCATGGCATGTGGCTGATTTATATTTTTAAGGGGTCTTTATTTCAAGACGTCTTTTTTTCAAAGCATCATTTCCTCAGAGTCTTTTTAAAAGAATCGCCCTTTTTAAATATTTAATATTTAGCTTTTTAAAGTGACCAGGGTGTGTGGCGTAACCTCCCCCCTCCTCCCCTGGTGCCCCGAACTCTTTAAAATGCAGGGTGAAGTGGAGAGATCCCTACAGCCCTCAGGATCAGGCAGCCGGGAAGTTTGAACTTCCCGGCTGTTGGTCACTAGTTCGTTCACTCCTCTCTGAGACCTGAGGGAGAAAGCAGATGGATCGGATCTGCGCATGCGCATGTTGCCGCGGTCCATCATTTTGCGCAAGTGCTACGGGACTTGCGTACGTAAGGTTTGCAAGTCACGTTGCGGTGTGCAATTTGTGCTTCTTGTGCCACGCAAGTGCAGTTTTCAGGGAGCGCAAATTGCACAGGAAAGAATCGGGGACTTCCGGGTTCGGGAGTCCCTGAGCAGAAGAGGAGGAGCTGCGCGCGTCAAGGGTAAAAGGTGAGTAATATCAGCTAAAATTAAAAAAAATTCAAAATAATTAGGCAGAGACTGTCAGCACCTCTGACCGATTTTTTTAAGGGCAAAAAATGACACTATTTTTCAGTAGTTTGTTCCTTTTAGGGAGTCCATTTTTTTAAGGCTCCTTTTTTTACAGGCTGCGTCTTTTTTTTAACACTTTTCTTTTAAGGTTCCTTTTTTTTCAGGCCGTGTCTTTTTCGAAGAGGCATCTTTTTTAACACTTTTCTTTTAAGGTTCCTTTTTATTCAGGTCGCGTCTTTATTTTAACACTTTTTTTTTTTTTCAAGGTTCCTTTTATTTTTCAGGCCGCGTCTTTTTTGAAGATGCGTCTTTTTTTAACACTTTTTTTCAGGCCTTGTCTTTTTTCGAAGATGCGTCTTTTTTAACACACCTTTATTTAAGGTTCCTTGATTTTTTTTTCAATCCATGTCCTTTTTTTTTTTTTTAAGGGACGTCTTTTTTCACGTGTTTTTTTTTTTTTTTTTACACGACTTTTTAATGGTGTAATTTCCGTAGGACACCGGCTGAAAGTCCTCTGCGGTCGCAAATATCAACACGCTGTTTCTTAACACAAGGTGTGGTAATACTCCGATTCAGTGCAGATACGTTTCTTCACCTTTAGATTAAAAACGAGTCCTTTCTGGAGGATATAAACAACATCCTGAACTCCGGGGACGTTCCCAATCTGTACGGGCCAGATGAGCAAGACCAGATCGTCACCGTCATGAAGCCGGTTGTGCAGGATATGGGACAGCAGCCGACCAAAGCCAACCTCATGGCGGCATACACCAGACGCGTCAAGGGCAACATCCACACTGTGCTGTGCATGAGGTATTGGGCTGTTTGGATTGTCAGAGTAACTCCGCTGCTGTTTTATGGAAATAGTATCACAATACAGGCGGAGTGCCCCTTATCAGAAACGCTCAGGACCAGAAGTGCTTTGGATTAGAGATTTTTGGGGATTTTGGAATATTTGAGATATCTTGGGAACTCAAATCTAAACTGGAAATTCCTTTGTTTTACGCACACCTTATACACAGCCTGAAGGGCGCTTTATGCAGGATTCCAGTAATTCTGACCCCATCACATGAGGCGGGGGAGATTTAGTACTTTAGAGGGGTTATTCACTAACCTCCGAATTGGCCCAGAATTGCGGCACTGAAATTGCCCCATAGAAGACTATTGTGTCTTCTATTCCCAGATCGCCGAAATTCCAACAAAATGCCCAGATTTTCGGTGTTTCAGTTTGACAGGTTTAAACAGACGAATCCCATAGGATTCAATATAAAAACGTAATTTTTTGGTTTTTAAGACCATTTAATCTCGTTTGACTTCTTTGCAAAAACCCTTTTCATCTTTGAATTTTTTTAGAACACATTTTTGTCGTCTTTCTTATTTTTTAAAAGGCTTTTTTTTATCCTCTAAAGGACATTTTTATTATTTTTTAATTTTATTTTTTTTTAATGATATTATTTTTATTATTTAGACACATTTTGATACATTTTTATTGGTTTAAACCCCTCTTAGGAGATCTCCCTTTTTTTTTTTTTGCTCCTCTGTGAATGTCACTGATGCTAATTCAGCGGTTATCGTCGCAATTTGGCACATTTTGCCGACACCAAAGAACTGCTGCGGCGACTCCAATTTCAGGAAAATACGTTGACCATTTGATAAATTATCAGGTCTATTCAGCAATAGGTGAACCTCAGGAGAATGACTGGAGAATTGAAAATTCTAGGTCAAAATAGCCAAACCAGAAAATTCTCCCATTTATCTCCCTTTCCAAATCGGCTATTTGGTCTAGATTGTTCTCTTCTCCTACAAATTCTCCTGGTTTTCACCTTTCTCTGAATAACCCTGAGTGAGTTTACTGTATTTTCGGCGAAATGGAATCGCTGAAACCTTGTGAATTGCATGCAATTTCAGCACTTTGTGAGTAGACCCTTAGGTGACATTTCGGCATTCAAAAAAATCTCAAATTTTGGGTGATTTTCCACCTTTGTTACGTTATCATTCCTTTCCCCTTGACTTCATACATTCGTCTTTTACCAGTGATACTTTCACTTAGGCCGTATCCACGGCTCATTTCCACCTTTTTGCCTTTTTGTGTCATATCTGTTTATCCAAATTCATTCTTTTTTTTTCTTTCCAGTCCAATCGGAGAAGTGTTCAGGTCTCGTCTCAGGCAGTTCCCCGCGCTGGTAACTTGCTGCACCATCGACTGGTTTAATGAATGGCCAGAGGAGGCTTTGCAATCTGTGGCTTCCTCTTTCTTGGTGGACATTCCTGAGCTTGACTCCAAGGAGTCCGTCATTTCGGGCATGGTGAGTGTGAAATAATACATCATTAATCCCATGAAAGGTATGATTTGTGTCAATCGCTGCCTGGCCAAACAAAAGTCACCCCCTGTAATATGTGGTTGTGTTGCCTTTTGCTGTGATCGCGTCACGCATTCGCCGCGGCATCGTGTCGATAAGCTCATGCGATGTCACAGCATTTATTGGAGTCCAGAGTGGCATTAATTTGTGGCCAAGATCTTGTATTGATGATGGGAGAGTCGCGGCGCTGCGTAAAGTCTTCTCCAGCATATTATCCCAAAGATTAACCTCAATGGGGTTAAGGTCTGGACTGTGCGGTGGCCAATCCATGTGTGAAAATGATGTCTTATGCTCCCTCAACCACTCTCGCACAATTTGAGCCCGATGAATCCTGGCATTGCCATCTTGGAATATGCCCGCTGTGCCATCAGGGGAGAAAAAACCCATTGATGGAAAAACCTGCTCATTCAGTATATTCAGGGAGTCACATGACCTCATTTTATGCTGAAATATCTTAATCACTGCAGTAATTATCCAATGGAAGGCTCAGAGCACCTATTGGTTGAGTTACATCCAGGACGTGACTCTTTTTGTCCAGACATTGTATATTATTATACTGTTATGCTGTAAAAAAACAAAACACACAATACTATTTTGTTGAAGCGATGTGACTCTCCGTCTCCTCTTTATGTATTTCTGTCCGTGCAGATCACGATGTGTGTGGAAATGCACCAGTCAGTGGCTCTGAAGTCCAAGGAGTACTTGGCAGAGCTATCACGGCACAATTATATCACCCCAAAGAGTTACCTGGAGCTGCTCGGCATCTACTCCAAGCTCATCGGGAAGAAACTGATGGAGATAAAAACGGCCAAGAACAGGATGAAAAGCGGCCTGGACAAGGTAAGAGGCGGCTGTCAGGATTTTGGAAGCAATGACTGGACCAGCCCATTACTGACAATCTCCCATCACCTTCCTTTCACTCCATCTCCTTCACAACTTGACCCTTTGCTGTTACTTTGTATTTCATCGACAGATCTCTTTCCTATGACATGTAACACCCACCCTTGTTACTGTTGCTCCTTATTGATACATTTTCCACAATCCTGATCCGTTAAACCATTATGTTTTCTTCCTGCTCACATTCACGCCAAGGGCTGCCATCAGAATTCCTGGGGCCCCTTACTGATCCACTGATCTGGGCCCCCCCTTCCCTCAGCTGCCCACTTTAACAAAATAATTAAACATTGTGGCCCCAGATGCAGCGTCCCACTGGGAAATTTATTGTTATCTTGGTGGGCCAGTCCTGGCTACGTGCTGTATAGGAATTGAGAAATACGTATCTGGCGGCGCGATGGCAGTCGCTATGGATCATATGATGGTTCTCTTCAAAGATAACATCCACACGTACATGAAAGACAATAAAAAATACAATAGTGCAGAGCGACACGATTATGTTAAATATGTTGGTGATACTGTTCCCACTCACAAAGAAAGAGCCCCAACACTGGCTCTGAGCGGGTCAACGCATTTGGTCATAAATTTCTGTTTTTGAAGGAGGCGACCCACAACCTTCAAAGATGACAGTCTTCTTCTTGTACCGATATGTATGAAAACATGCAATAGAAGGAAAATTTTCCTGTGTAGGATTGTTGGCAATCAAATGTAAATATATGCAAGGGAATCACACTCACATGCGTTGGAGCTTATAGCCAAGCTCTGGGATAAAACGCCTGTGGGCTTGTTTGAGGTAAAGCCCATGGAAAACCTCTATTCCCAGCAACACATCAGGGACTGGTGCAGTAATAAAAGTATTTATTTACATAAAATCAATTAAAATAAATCGGAAACCGACTGAGGAAGCCACGCTACGTGGCGAAACGCGTCTAGGTACACTGGCTGTGCCAGTTTTGATTTATTTTAATTGATTTTATGTAAATAAATACTTTTATTACTGCACCAGTCCCTGATGTGTTGCTGAGAATAGAGGTTTTCCATGGGCTTTACCTCAAACAAGCCCACAGGCGTTTTATCCCAGAGCTTGGCTATAAGCTCCAACGCATGTGAGTGTGATTCCCTTGCATATATTTACATTTGATTGCCAACAATCCTACACAGGAAAATTTTCCTTCTATTGCATGTTTTCATACATATCGGTACAAGAAGAAGACTGTCATCTTTGAAGGTTGTGGGTCGCCTCCTTCAAAAACAGAAATTTATGACCGAATGCGTTGACCCGCTCAGAGCCAGTGTTGGGGCTCTTTCTTTGTGAGTGGGAACAGTATCACCAACATATTTAACATAATCGTGTCGCTCTGCACTATTGTATTTTTTATTGTCTTTCATGTACGTGTGGATGTTATCTTTGAAGAGAACCATCATATGATCCATAGCGACTGCCATCGCGCCGCCAGATACGTATTTCTCAATTATTGTACACTGGTTTGGGGGAAACCACTGATTACTGGCTGGCTTTGGAGATTTGGTGGCGGTACAGGCAGGGGCGCCTACCACTTTGTTTGCACGTGCTGTATAGGGTTTGGCCACTGGGCCCCTGAACATATCATGAGCTGTCACCTCCCCTCCCAATGGTGGCCCTGTTGACACCTCCAAGATGCCTCTCTGTTTGCCGTCCAGCATCCTATGTCTCTGTCCCTCCACAGCTCCTCCACACAGCTGAAGATGTCGCGAAGATGCAGGAGGAACTGGAAACCATGCGTCCTCTGCTGGAGGAGGCAGCGCAGGACACAGTGATTACGATGCAGAAGATTGAGGTGCGTTCTTTCTTCTGTCTCCGTTTCTGCTTCTCTGACCTGACATCCTTTACCTTTGCACGATGAAAAGTTTATTTCGCTTACGTTTTCTCCTTTTACACGGACTTTTGTTAACTCCGTCTTTCATTGCTGCAATTGGGGACGTTTTTATTACTGGATTTATTTTTTTGCTTTGGTTTTGATTTCGTTTGTTTGGGCCCAATTTGGACATTTTCACTTAGGGGTGTACTCACTTCTGTGAGATACTGTAGATAAATAATCCACGTGGAAATGCTCAAGGTCTCAATAAAAAAACGATTTTTAATCAAGGCTGCATTAAAAAATTCTGACATATCGACCCGGCATCGGGTCTTTAACACCTTGATATAACCCCTATGCCGGGTCGAAGCGTCAGAATTGTTTTAATGCAGCTTTAATTAAAAATCATTTTTTTTGAGACCTTGAGCGCCTCCAGGTGGATTATATATATATTGGTTTTGGATACTGGCACCAAGGCGTTATTCATAATCTGCTCTTATCTACAGAAATAGTGCTGGTTTTCTGATGATATATATATATATATATATATCATCTCATCATTTTGCCCGTACATTATTTTTTAAAATCGTTTTGTTTTTTGTAATGCCTCTCAGGAAGATACAGTTGTGGCGGAGGCCACTCGGCGTTCGGTGCAGGTGGAAGAGGCAAAAGCCACCGAGAAGGCTCGCATGGCTCAGGAAATCGCAGCCGATGCTCAGAAAGACCTTGACGAGGCTCTTCCAGCCCTCGACGCCGCCCTGGCCAGTCTGAAGTCACTCAACAAAAACGATGTGACCGAGGTGAGTGATTTCATCAAGCGAGAAGGGTCAAAGTTGATGGATCAACTGGTGACGACTGCATGGACATTACTGTCATTACTAATTTTTCCTATTACCATGACGGAAAGTTAGAAGTTTAATAATGACTCGGAGGCGAGAATTTGCTTCTCTTTTCTATATTTTACTAACCGCAGCAAGAAAGCTTGAACAAGTGAAAAAAAAAAACGTTTTAACATAACTTTCCCCATAACCCTTGAGATCTAAGTCCATAAAAGACAGGAAAACCGGAAATGCTTCCTCTTTTCTTGCTGCTGCAGCAATTCGAGAAGAATATAGGTGTCTATAAGAGGGTCAGGAGCATCTGAGATACCCGAGAAGACACTAATTAAAGCGTAAGAAGTGATGGAATGGCAGCATTGAGCAGGAGGAAGAACAAATGCATGAGGAATAGAAAATGCTGTAAGGAATGGGGGTCAGTACTGGGGTAAGGGGTTTGGGGTTGACCCTCTGCAGAGTTCAGGGAGCGTTTGCAAAGGGAGATGCCTCGTTAATTTGAGATGTGATGTTGCTATCTCTATGAAAGACTGTAATATCGCGTCACTCACTCAAAGCTATGGGTCTCTCTGTATAATAAGGCACGTGACTCGCACTTTTCAGGTGAGAGCAATGCAGCGCCCCCCCGAAGGCGTCAAACTTGTGATTGAAGCTGTCTGTATCATGAAAGGAATTAAACCAAAGAAAATCGCTGGAGACAAGCCGGGGAGCAAGATCGATGATTACTGGGAGCCGGGAAAAGGCTTACTGCAAGACCCTGGCAAATTCCTAGAGGGGCTCTTTAAATATGACAAGGTGAGTGTCCCAGAGACATATACATATATACCGTATACACGAGACGTTATAATCATGTGACAAATGTACCGTTACACCAATCCAAGCTTGAGGAAGGCTGCGATAGCCGTAGCGTTCCAATAAAGCTGCTGTATAGAAGAAGGTAGAGCATCCGGGCCAGCTTTTCTTTTGCTCTGTACATACACTGTCATTTGCTGAGGGAAGCTGGGATAATACCATGTATTTACAAGAAATGCTCTCTGCGATATCTACAGGACAATATTCCAGACGCCGTCATAAAAGCCATCCAGCCGTACATTGATAACGAGGAGTTCCAGCCTGCAGCCATCGCTCGGGTCTCCAAGGCCTGTACCTCCATCTGCCAGTGGGCACGAGCCATGCACATGTACCATTTCGTGGCTCGAGGTGTAGAACCCAAGCGGGTAAGTGACACAAATCGGCTCTCTGTCAAATGCCAGATCAGAAACACATTGCACTCTACTAAAAGACGTTATAATCCACATAAACACATTATAATGTTATAAAAGACACTACAATCCACATAAACACACTATACTTTATTAAAAGACATTTTAATCCACATAAACACACTATACTAAATGTTATCCTAATCCATATAAACCCAGTATATTCTATATATTACATGTCAGAAAGCAGCAGCACTGTTATCCCTTACTCCCTCTTAACCCCTATAACACAATCAAATTAACTCCATCTTCAGGTTCTTCAGGTGCCATAGATCGACTTAACTTGATGTGTTCTCATTTTGAAGGGATGTCATGCTAATGAATTTTGTTGCAAACGGGCTCTAGAATATGTTCCTAAAGCTCTGGGAAGACTCTTTGAAGTGTCTTTTACAAGGCTCAGGGCTCCCCCAGCTGCAGTACTGTGATATGGCCAGCAGAAGGAGCCCTCGGCCTGTCAAACAGGGCATACAGTTTGCAAATGCACTTTAGCGATGCTACATTGCATATTCATTGCGTGTGTGTAGGCGTGGGTGATGTAAAACGAATGTGGTGTGGCAACACAACAATATCCTCTGTACTCGCTTACCAGTCACTCGTTGCTTATCTGCCCATAGGCAGCCCTTCGAGAAGCTCAGGAGGACTTGGCAGTGACCCAAAAAATCCTAGATGAAGCCAAAGCCCGTCTGAGCGAGGTAGAGGATGGAATCGCCACCTTGGAAGCAAAATACAAAGACTGCGTGTCCAAGAAAGAGGAGCTGGAACATAAATGTGAACAGTGCGAGCAAAAACTGGGTCGTGCGGACAAGGTAAGTTGGGTTTCTGTATCTCGTGGATCTCAAACTCCGGCCCCTCAGATGTTTGTTGCCTACAATTCCCTTTGAATGGAATAGATGGCCAGAGAATCATGGGAGGTGCAGAAACATCTAGTGGTCGAGTGTTTGAGGTCCCTGCTGTGGGGGGGGGGGGCACGGCATAGGTTGCAGCTTGATGGTCTAGATCCATGTTATTAAAGAGACCTGATACATGCGAGGATTTCAATATGCACTATAATGAGCAGAAAACAAAGCTTGCGACGAGTAATAACGTACAGAGTAGGTTCTTCAAGGTCTTTGGAAGTGCCAGCACCCCACAGGGCTCCCTTTTGAGGAATGAGGCACACACCCTCACCAAAATATGATACAGTGTGATTTAAATCCCCTTTGTATGGAGTATTGATCCACAAACCTGGTATAAAAGAATATCTGTGGCCTGATCCCAAGCTTATGTGTCAGAGGATCCATCAATGTCAGGGACCCCAGACTCCGGACGGGTAAGGTGCAGCCAAATTAATAATGACCATTTATCTTACACCAGGGCTGTCAAACTCCGACCACCCATATGTTGTTGGTCTGCAATTCCCAGAATTCTTTGAGTGCAGAGAATCATGGGAGTTGTAGTTTAGAAACATCTGGGGGAGCCAGAGATTGAGACACCTGCCCTGAAAGGTTCTCCTCCATCTCCACCGCTCCGGCAAGATGGACAGAGACTCCAGCGATATTCAAGAATTCATCAACAACCTTATTTTCTGAGGACACTAATAAACCGCGGTCTCTTTTTATCACTGTCTCCTACATACGGATTGTCCTCTCGTTGCGGTATCTCACGGCATATTGTTGTCTTTATCTCCCGGTCACGTCACGTTCTCCTCCGTGGTGACAGCTCATCTCCGGCTTGGCAGAAGAGCGGCAACGTTGGCAAGAGACAGTGGTAGATCTGGAGAACCTCCTGGTTAATGTCACCGGAGACCTGTTGCTGTGCGCCGGATTCCTCGCCTATCTGGGACCGTTCACGGTAATAAACGCCACGCACGGCTCCCCATCTTTTTATATTGTTATGCAGGGCGCTCACCACATGGTTATTCTGATCCTTAATCCATATACCCCGGTGCAGAAAACTCTTCAAAAGCCAAAAATATATAAATCTATAAAGGAGGCACTGCTGGGTCTTTAATAAACATCATTTTTATTTTATCCACATAAAATAGCATCAACGTTTCGGCTCTCTGGGAGCCTTCGCCAAGATGTGATAATGTGATAAAGGCTCCCAGAGCCAAAATGCAAAATGTTGATCCTATTGTATGTGGATAAAAGAGAAGTTATGTTTTACTGAAGATCCAGGAATGTGGCAGCTCAGGAAAAGCCATGAGGGTTGCGGGTACGAGGATAGCATAATATAAGATCGAAGTGACCATGATGGAGCATACCTGCTATAAGGGAGGAGGTGTAGGCAGGGGCTCGGTTATGGAGAGCTTTGTACGGGAGCACCAGCATTTTGAGTTTGCAAGCTCAGAGAGACTTCGCACGTGCGTCGTGTTGTATACCACAATCCATACATACATGTCAGACGTGTATGCTTTGTCTTTATAGGGATCCTATCGGACAGCGCTCTTTGACCAATGGACCGAGAAAATGAAGGAACTACAAGTTCCCTGCACGGCAGAGCCCTCCCTGATCGGGACCCTGGGTGATCCTGTAAAAATCCGCTCATGGCAGGTGAGACGACAGATCTTGATGGCGATTGATGTGCGGTTTGTGGTACATTGTATATTGGCTGATGTTGTGTACAGCTGATATGCCTGGATGTGCAATGTTAATGACTGATGGACATTGCTGAAGACGCAAAGTGACAGCTTGACGAGTATTTCGTCTCCTCAGATTGCCGGACTCCCGAACGACACGCTGTCTGTTGAGAACGGTGTGATAACGCAATATACCCAACGTTGGCCTCATTGCATTGACCCACAAGGACAGGCAAACCGGTGGATCAAAAACATGGTGAGTACACGGGGAGATACTGAATTAAAGGCACACTTTGATAAGACTCCCCGAACTGGGGGGGGGGGATGAAGTTTCACATTCTCCTAATAGGAGCTTAAATCAATCAAAATGTGTCTAAATAATAATTTTTAAAAAAAGGTCCTTTAATAAATAATTTTTAATGTTTTTTCAAAAAATATAAAGAATAAATGGTCTTTAAAAAAAAAATAATTGAAATCTATGGGATTCGCCTATTTAAACCGAATTGAAACACCGAAAACCAGGACATTTCACTGCAATTTCGGTGCAATTCAGCGTTTTGTGAATAGAAGACATGATAGTCTTCTATAGGGTCATTTCGGTGTTGCCGAACACCACCTAACGCCGGCGAATTGCTCCATAATTCTGTCAATTCTCGTGTATTTGGCCAGCAGCTTTCTATGATTTTGTTCCTTTTATAATGTCTGTTAAAATGTAAGCTCACTGGCCCATGTCATGTCACTCCTCTTATTTGGGTAAGGAGTCACCGTGTTGCTCTATGACTGGTCGAGGAACCTGCTGTCATATTGTATCAGTGAAATTTTACCCAAATCCATGCAGGAGAAGGACAATGGTTTGGATGTGGTGAAGCTCAGTGATCGTGACTTTTTGAGAAGTTTGGAGAACGCCATCCGTTTCGGAAAACCGTTCCTGATGGAGAATGTCGGGGAGGAGCTGGACCCGGCCCTGGAGCCCGTGTTACTCAAGCAGGTATGGGGCAAAACACAGGACCCTGATCTTTTTACCAAGTGACACGTGCTGGATAACTCGCGTTAAACCTTTTCTGTCGTCCTGTATTTTGCAGACGTACAAGCAGCAGGGGAGCACGGTGCTGCGTTTAGGCGACGCCATCATCCCATACCATGACGACTTTAGAATGTACATCACCACCAAGCTACCGAACCCGCATTACCCCCCGGAAATTAGTACAAAGGTCACGCTGATCAATTTCACACTTTCTCCAAGGTAAGAGACTAATAAGCTGCCACCAAACACCCTGACAGTGTGATCTGTGTATGCGAGGCTCCCCAACCAACACACACACACACACACACACACACACACACACACACACACACACACACACACACACACACACACACACGTACACACACGTACCAGTACTAAGTGATGGGGCTCTGATTGACTCAGTACCTTCGTCTTACTTTACACGTACTTCTAGCAGCTCACTGATCATTTACACCAGCTACAAAGTCCCAAATCTGTTTTCCAACATCTACTACCCAAAATGCCTCTACCCCTAAAAGCTAGTCATGTTATCCGCGTCGGTAGCAAAGCGCCAGCCCAACTTCATCCTGAAAAAGCTCTAAATAAGATTTAGTAGCCATGCGGGAATCCTGTTATCGCTCTGTATATCAGGGCTGTCAAACTGCTTCCCTACTCTGACGTTTCTGAACTACACCTCCCATGATTCCCAGGTCATCTATTGCATTGAAGGAATTCTGGGAATTGTAGGCATCAACATCTGGGGGGGTGAGTTTGACAGCCTTTCTATTTACATTATCTTTATACTTGTTATATATATTACTCAGGATTTCACAGTCTGCTTTTAAGTCTGGTCGTCCACTGGGTGCGAAGTCGTACGTATAGGTTAGACTAATCCCCCAACAAGGGAGGAGGTTAAACCGCATCCATTGCGTCCGACGTCGTACGATTTCAGCCGATTACACCCAACTAGCGACTGCTCCCATTTGAATGAGATTTTCTGCTTCAAGTCAGACAACCTGGGCCAGTTACTATAAATATATCACACAGAGTACATATATACATAACACACACACACCTACATAGACAGAACATGTGTATATATAGATAAATACAGCTTACACATACACAACACACACGTGTATTATATACACAGCAAACTTAAACACATAAACAAGTCAGGACTGTTAAAAACATGCTTCATGGCGGTGTCTGTCGCTCTGAGCCTTGTTCATGCAGGGGTTAAATTTAAAAGCACACTTTACATACTCTTTATCAATGAGAACAAACAAATAAAGTGAGTCGCGTCTGATGCCATCACCTCCAGTGAACAATATACGTTGTACGGTCTGGGTCGTCCATACTCTGAGGACCAGTTGGTCATAAAACTATGCATCCAGTGGATGTCCAGCCTTAGTCATTCCTCCAATCTGCCCTCGACAGATTTCCTAACACATGCTGAAAGCGGTAGACGTGTTTCACCCGTCCGTTCACCCAATAGATTCCCTTAAGCTGCTTCTATGCATTTGTTGTCGTTGTCTACCCCGTAGTGGTTTGGAGGATCAGCTGCTCGGGCAAGTGGTGGCAGAGGAGAGACCCGATTTGGAAGAAGCCAAGAACCAGCTGATTTTGTCAAATGCTAAAATGCGTCAGGAGCTCAAGGAAATCGAGGACCAGATCCTGCTGCGCCTGAGCTCCTCACAGGGGAACCCTGTGGATGACGTGGACCTTATCAAAGTCCTGGAGGCCTCGAAACTGAAAGCTGGAGAAATCAAAGTGAGCAGAGATTGTTTTTTGTTGAGTGCTGCTGCGCGCAGGACGAGCGTCACTCGCGCAGGACGAGCGTCACTCGCGGAAGACGAACGTCACACGGGCAAGACGAGCGTCACTCGTGCAGGACAAGCGTCGCACGCGCAGGACGAGCGTCACACGTGCAGGACGAACGTCGCACGCGCAGGTTACAGGCGCAGTATGAGCGTCACATGCGCTGGTTCAGTTGTTGCTACAACATAATGTAGACAACCTAGTTTCAGAAACAGATCCTGCACATGATCCAATAATCAGGGAAATTGCTGGAGAACTGCACATTTTAGGTTAAAATAGCTGCACTCCGATATTACCTTAGTTTGATTTTAAAATGTTCTATTCCTTTTTGTTTCTTTTCTCACGGCTGGGATAGCAGCCCCTGCCCCGGCACTCATATCATATGAAAGTGTGTTTATTTTCCATCAGTGGTCCCCCTAACAGGCCAGGTTTGCAGGGTATCTGAAGCACAGCACAGGTGATATGATTCGCTGCTCAGTGATTGCAGGATTCAGTCTGCTTTTCCCCAAGGTGATCCTGAAAACCTGGCCTGAGGACCAGGGTTGGAGACCAGTGTTGAACATATTGTACCGTCTTCAGATTCCCCTCTACAGATTATTGGGTGCAGAGTCCCGTGTTTGCGTATCACCTGTTTTTACAGCATGAACAGATTTTAATATCCCATAATGCTCTTTTTTTTCTTCAGACAAAAATGGTTGTGGCGGAGCAGACGGAGCGGGATATAGACATCACCAGGGATCAGTACGTCCCTGTGGCCGTCAGGACACAAATCCTCTTCTTCTGCGTCTCGGATTTGGCCAACGTGGATCCCATGTACCAGTATTCCTTGGAGTGGTTCCTCGGCATCTTCTTGGCATCCATCGCGAACTCGGAAAGAGCAGGTAACGCTGCAACACGCCAGTCTATGGATTTACCCGGCTCATAGACAGGATAGACCCTCTGTGCACGTGGGATGGGTAAGAAAACGTGTAAAAAGGGGGAAGGGGAGCATTATACACACCTTCTCTATCATTGGAGCCCTCAAGACCAGCATCACATGTTGTGCTCACTCAATGCCGTATCCGGTATTATTTTAAAGCAAGGGATCTCAAACTCCGCCCCCAGAGGTTGATGACCTACAATTCCCAGAATTCTCTGGATAGAATATATGGCCAGAGAATCATGGGAGCTGTAGTTCGGGCACATCTGGAGGGGGGGCGGAGTTTGAGATCCCTGTTTTAAAGTGTTCTTCGTCTGTATCACTTGTCCCCTTCCCAGTTTGTCCGCCTCAGGTCCCACCTCTTCTCCATTCATGGGATTGAACGCTGGTCCTTGCAACATGATTTTCCTCTTTGCTCTCCAAACACTAAGTGCAGAAACGAAAACACACACATTGTAGTGGATCACTGACATGTACTCACACTGACTCGGTGGGTCGTCCTTAACCCTTTCCGTCCCTTTATATACATTATATTGCATACAGTGAGGTTTCAGCCTGTAGTGTTCAGTGCTATACGTGGAGGATGCCATACGACTCCATCCTGCAGGTACCGGACACAGGGGAGCCGAGGTACCAGTTGTAAGGGTATGGATGATAATGTGCATCCTCATGGAGAAGGTTTGAGATCTGCCCTCTGATTGGCTCTTTCAGATACGGTGGAGAAAAGAATCGAGAACATCAACTCGTACTTCACCTTCAGCCTGTACAGCAACGTGTGCCGCAGCCTGTTCGAGAAGCACAAACTCATGTTCTCCTTCCTGCTGTGCGTTCGCGTCCTCATGGAGCAGGGCCTCATTCACATGGTGAGCGTCTGACATCTCCACCAAAGCACCTGGGTCTATGTATGTTCCTCGAGGCGAGAACTAGCACGGACGCGGAGTCAAAACATCGAACATCTGAGAGGGTTAATCACTAAACTCCCAATCTGCCCCCGAATTGCACCGAACGGCGAATTTTACCATATCTGCAATTTCAGAGCAATTTGTCTAATCACAAAGCTAGACCTTTATATAGATATATAGATATAGAAAAAGTATGGATATAGGGAGGCACTTGAGGGCTTAGGTCAATAAAAATAAACTTTATTGAATAGTCATATAAAAATCGACGTTTCGGCCCCTAGAGGCCTTGAAAAAGGCCGAAACGTCGATTTTTATATGACTATTCAATAAAGTTTATTTTTATTGACCTAAGCCCTCAAGTGCCTCCCTATATCCATACTTTTTCTATAGATCTCCTCCATGGGAGCTAAGCACTGAGGCCAAAACATATTTACTTTCTCTGTGGGTCTCTTAGGTAGTCAGCCACCTGGGAAACGAGTGCTCGGTTGATCCATTTTTTATATATATATATATATATATATATTTATATATTCTTAGAGATGGCTGCACACGCACAATTGTTGATAAAAATAATTGTGTGTGTGCAGCCATCTCTAAGACTTTCTATATTACCCATGCATAGTGGCTCGCACCGCTTTCATTATTGGAACATTGGATTGTGAACAAGGAGTAGCGGGAACAGACGTTCGAGATATATATATATATATATATATATATATATGTGTGTGTGTGTTTGACATAATCCAGCACTCTCCTTTAGTAAATCGATAATATGCCCGGTGCAAAAAAATCTAAAAAAAAATGTATATACGCACTCTGGGACCCATAAAGTATAAAACAACTACATTTATTACATCATTTAAAATACATGTAGCCCGACGTGTCAGCTCTACCTGAGCCTTAATCAGAAATCACCGCAGGGTCCCAAAGTGTGCCTAATCAATCCACCGAACACCGCTGATTAAACCCGCCGAACGCAGCAGCAAACCGCCAAAAAAACATTGAACAAATCGAAAAACCGCCAGAATAATCACCAAACGCATCCGATACACTGCCAAAAAATCAACACATTGATCTGATAAACTGCCAAACGCAGCCGACGACCCACCGAACAGGGGTGAAAAACACAAGCAAAAAACCACAACTTTGGGGTGGGTTTCGCTGGCGCGCGGTCAGCACAGGTGCTGTCGCGTGGCCCACCCCGCAGCCTGCATGCGGCGTGCGTCATTGGATGCAGGGGGACAGCTTGAGTTCAGGCTGTCCACATGCAGCCAATGACGTGTCGGCCCGCACAGGCTGCGGGGAGGGGCCGAGGTGGCCCATTGAAGACAACGGGGCGTACCTGTACGTCCTGTGTCTTCAAAGCCCTCCTGCCGCCAGGACGGCATGGAACGTCCTGCAGTGGGAAGGGGTTAAAATGAGTTTTTAATAAAAAAAACAACAACAAACTAATGCATGAAAACCTCTGGAAGTAATGTATAAAGTCTCTATGAATAAAAAAATTCTAAAATAAATTAATAAAGAGACTTTTTGCCTCAAATGAAAAGAATAAATGGTCGAATAAATTTTTTATAAAAACAGGGATTTTTTTTTTGACATTGAAACCTATGGGATTCGCCTGATTAAACCTGACGAATGAAACCACCAAACATCAGGGCATTTCACTGACATTTCTCTGCTGTTCGGTGTCTGTGAATAGATTAACCATTGATTCTCTATGGGGGATTTCACTGCTGCCGACTAGCACTGTATTTCTCATTACTCATGTACTTTGGGACCCATAAAAAACATTTATTACATCATTTAAAATAGGTGTAAGCTCGACGTTTCAGCTCTGAGCCTTTATCAAGGCTGATTTCTTAGCAGGGTTGGCGAATTGAGGTCGCCGAAGGTGGGGGCACCAAAATTTCACTGCTGTCTGAATAACCCCTGAAGTGACAGTGCACTTGGCTAAATGTTCCAAAAAAGGCCCGGAGTGACTGAGCCCTGCCGGAATATATCACGGGCGTCTCTCATACCCCTGATGGCGGCGCTGTGCCTCCAGGCATATAACTGATTGGATAGGACGAAGCATCAATAAAACCGTATCCATACAGGATATCCTGATTAAATGAAACAAAGTATGAGACGTTCCTCCAAAAAGAGTGTATGGTGCAGAGCATGCTAATCGCTCCCTCAGATAGGGGTCAGAACGCTCTTACTGACCTCAGATGTAGCGGCCCACCGGGAAATTTGTTGGTATCTTGGCGGGTCAGGGCCCCCATGAAGTCACAGGGCCCCTGAACATATCATGGGCTGTCACCCCCTCCCCGATTAGGCTTAGGCCCCCTTTAGCGACGGTAATAAGAAACTCTGCGTCAACGATAGAGACACCAGACTGAGCCGTCGCCAGAGAGGAAGATCGTATGTCATGTACCTGGAGTAGGAATTCCTATCTGAAAGGATACGACCTCCTAGGAGGGAATTGGGGGGGATTAAAGAGAAGCTAACCCTCTCCTTTTATCTGACAGGATGAATGGCGCTTCCTGCTCTCGGGGGGCATAGCCTCCACGTTGGCCGGCAATCCTTGTTCTGATTGGCTGCCTGAGCGAGCGTGGAGGGACCTGCAAGCCCTGAGTGCGCTGAGCAACTTCAGCAACATCACCGACGAGATCACAAAACACGGAGCAGAATACAAAGCGATCTGCGACAGCCCGGAGCCGCATCGGTAAGAGCGCGTCACGTCACGACATCACGACCTGCATTGTGAAATCATGCGGCGCGACGGATTGGGACAGGAGGCTTCTAATATTTCAATGATATGACGGTGCTCAGCGATTAACCCCTTATGTTATTATTATGTTCTATACTGTTACAAAAAGTGTAAACAAGTTTTGATTTCTGCATGTCCGTCAGGAAACATTAACCCGATGCGGTGCACTAGAGCTGTGGTGACGTGCGTTTGTGTTGTGTTGTGTTGTAGCGAGTCTCTGCCTGGGGAATGGGGGAACTCTCTGGATTCCTTCCAAAAGCTCCTCATCCTGCGATGCCTGCGTGGAGACAAACTGACCAACGCCATGCAGGACTACGTGTGTCAGCACCTGGGACAGCGCTTCATTGAGCCACAGGTACCATCCTCCTCCGTGAAATGTTGGGGGGGCTCTTCCATTCCGGTGGGAGAGAGGATGCAGATATTATGCTGGGCATCTTCCCTGGTCCGGTATTAAAGGGACACGATCACGAACATAAACTGTAACTACATTACTCGCGCATTACAAACAAAACCACATTATAAACACATTATAAAACAAAAAAACACATTCTAATACACATTATAAAGCACATTATAGAGCACATGCTACTTTTTTTTTCTTTGTTTGAAGTAATTGCATATGAAAAGGAAAAATAAAGTTAGGTTTTTATCTCCTTATCCATCTCGTGGATTTTTCCCATGATGCAACATTTACAAAAATCTATGCAAAAGCTTTACTTTGTGGCTGTGGTTTATCTTCTACAGTATTTAACAGTTAATAAGGTGGAGGAGGAAATGTTTAGATAAGGCTGCAGGAGGTCTATTGTTCTCCAGGCTACCTGAGATAAGAGCTGGCAGTTGAATGAGATAAAACAGGGAGCTTAAAACACTTCTAATCTACTCCCTGGTGATGTCCTTTGAATACATCCCATACAATGCAATGATGTGAGTCGGTGACTGACACATTCACTTTATTCTATGACCAAAGCCACACAGTGAGGAGCAAGTGATGGAAAGATACAACACAAAATATCACACAATGGATGCGCCCAGTGACACATAGGGGAAAATATCACACAATGGATGCACCCAGTGACACATATAGAGGACAATATCACACAATGGATGCGCCCAGTGACACATATAGAGGAAAATATCACACAATTATTATTATATTATTATTCTTTATTTATAAAGCGCCAGCATATTCCGCAGCGCTGTACAATAAGCACAGTATAGACAGGGTTACAATACATTGAACAACATTTGACAAACAGTACAGGAGGAGATGAGGGCCCTATTCCCGTAGGAACTCACAATCTGGGAGGGTTGGGGTTGGAAACAGGAGGAGAGGACTGTAAGGTGAGAGTGATTGATGGTTGCGTCAGTGAGTTGGGTGGTCGCTTCCCTAAATAGGAATGTTTTCAGGGAGCGTTTGAAGGAAGAGAAGTTAGGGGAAAGTCTGACAGTACGAGGGAGAGCGTTCCAGAGAGTGGGGGCTGCGCGTGAGAAATCCTGCAGTCTATCATGGGAAGAGGTGATGCGGGGAGAAGCTAGGCGCAGGTCACTGTTTGACCTTAGGGAGCGGGCCGGGGTGTATTTGGTGATCAGTGAGGACAGGTAGTGGGAGCTGAGTTAGTGAGGGTTTTGTAGGTAAGGATAAGGATTTTGAACTTAATTCTGCAGTGGATGGGGAGCCAGTGAAGGGACTCGCAGAGGGGAGCGGCAGAGACAGAGCGGCGGGTGAGGTGAATTAGCCTGGCGGAGGCGTTCAGGATGGATTGTAGGGGGGAGAGGCGGGACAGAGGGAGGCCAGATAAGAGATTATTGCAATAGTCGAGTCGGGAGATTACCAGGGCGTGTATGAGTTGTTTTGTGGCGACAGCGGTAAGAAATGGCCGAATTCTGGAAATATTACGCAGTTGGTATCGGCAGGAGGAGGAAAGAGACTGGATGTGGGGGATGAAGGAAAGAGCAGAGTCAAGTGTAACTCCAAGACAGCGAACTTGGTTTGATGGGGAGATGGTGATACCCTCCACCGTGATAGAGAAGTCAGGAGGTGGGGAGGCATTGGAGGGAGGAATAAGTAGGAGCTCAGTCTTTGACATGTTGATCTTTAGGTGGTGGGAGGCCATCCAGGAGGAGATGCCAGATAAACAGTCACTGACTTTTGAAAGGACAGGGGGAGAGAGATCAGGGGTAGAGAGGTAGATCTGAGTGTCATCAGCGTAGGTGGGGGAGAGCAGGGTGTGCGGGGTGGGGGAGAGCAGGGTGTGCGGGGTGGGGGAGAGCAGGGTGTGCGGGGTGGGGAGAGCAGGGTGTGCGGGGTGGGGAGAGCAGGGTGTGCGGGGCGGGGGAGCAGGGTGTTTAGGAAGTCCAGATAGGTTGAAAGAGAGAAGGTGGTGGTCAGAGATGGGGAAAGGGCGACAGGTGAACTCAGAAATGGAGCAGAGGTTGGAAAAGACAAGGTCAATAGCGTGACCATCGTGGTGGGTAGGAAGGAGGGAGGATTGTGTGAGTCCAAGGGAGGACGTGAGTGAAAGAAGTTTGGAGGCAGCAGGGGCAGAAGGAACATCAATGGGAATGTTGAAGTCCCCGAGAATTAGGCATGGAAGATTAGAAGACACAATGGATGCACCTGACACCTATAGAGGAAAATATCACACCATGGATGCACCCAGTGACACATATAGAGGAAAATATCACACAATGGATGCGCCCAGTGACACATATAGAGGAAAATATCACACAATGGATGCACCCAGTGACACATATAGAGGAAAATATCACACAATGGATGCATCCAGTGACACATATAGAGGAAAATATCACACAATGGATGCACCCAGTGACACATATAGAGGAAAATATTTTCTTAACTAAACAAACAAGAGAAAAACAAAACACATGTAAGATATCAGCAACATCAAATAAACACAATAAGGACATGACATTTTTTGGTGGCGCTTTAAGATATAGGGATAAAGGTTTTAGGACCCCCAGCCTCATTGGAAGAGGTAATGATGTTAGGCCGGCAGTTGGAGGGGGGGGGGATCACCCTCTGCCGGACATTAATATCATTTCCGGAGCATCTCCTGCGTCCCCTGTGATATAATGATTAAATAATCCGCTTTTCCTTTCAGACCGCTGACCTGGGAGCCGTGTACAAAGAGTCCTCTCCTGTCACCCCGCTGATATTCATCCTCTCTCCTGGCACCGACCCGGCTGCTGACCTCTACAAGTTTGCTGAAGAGATGAGATTCTCTAAAAAACTGACCGCTATATCGCTGGGGCAGGGACAGGTAAAGCGCTGACCCATCATCACCACCAGCCGTCAACAGACGATCAGCGCCCACCATATTCGCAGGACGCCCTCCCCTGACTACGCTGATCCGTCCTCTCTGCATTTCTGCCTGTAGGGTCCGCGGGCCGAAGCCATGATGCGCAGTGCAATGGAACGTGGGAAATGGGTTTTCTTTCAAAACTGTCACTTGGCCCCCAGCTGGATGCCCTCACTGGAGAGACTGGTCGAGGGTATTGACCCTGACAAGGTATGCGTGCCGCCTGTATTCTGACAGTCCCGCGTGATGCCAGCATCCCGTACCCTACTTCCCGTGCCAACTCTTTCATTCGACTTGTAGGTCCACCGGGATTTTCGCCTTTGGCTGACCAGTATGCCCAGTAACCAGTTTCCAGTGTCTATTCTGCAGAATAGCTCCAAACTCACCATCGAGCCACCGAGAGGCGTGAAGGCCAACCTGCTGCGTGTTTACATAAGTCTCAGCGATGCAGAACTGCATGAGTGCAGTAAAGTAAGGGCCGTTTTGTTTTTTGAGTGGTCACAGTGCCCCCTGCAGGGGGGGACGACTCTCACAGGGCTGATTCAGCTCTCCTAATTGTATTATTATTCCCAATGTATTCTTTACTGTAATAACCTATTTGGCATGGAGACGTCGCCATCTGCTGGCCACAAGCAGTTACTGCAGTTCTGCGCTCCGTATGGGATCAGCTGGGAAAAGTCCGTTAGAGACATTCCCCAGCTGGCTTTAAAAGGTGTTGGCACCTCAGGTATCCTGCCCTGGCACCTCAGGTATCCTGCCCTGGCACCTCAGTTATCCTGCCCTCACTGCTGAAACATTGAGGGCACCTTCTGGAGCCCAAATGCAAACGAAATTAATTTGCAACAAACTTGGGATCTCTAGGTGTGCACTTCCTCGCTCTCCTACCGATATGCCTTACATTGTTGCCTCTTTCGACCACCAGGCTCAGGAGTACAAGGCTCTGCTGTTATCCCTCTGCCTCTTCCATGGCAGCACATTGGAGAGAAGAAAGTTCGGACCATTAGGATTCAACATTCCTTACGAATTCACAGACGGAGACCTCCGAATCTGCATCTCTCAGCTCCGAATGTTCCTGGAAGAATACGCTGACATTCCTTATAAGGTCCGGCACAAAGAATGACGACGGATACATGTGCAAACACCAAACCGCAAACACGACTGTAAACGTACAGAGGATTTTATGTCAAGGGTGTATTCCACATCCTACCTGTTACATCATAGATTACGCATGCGCATTCTTTTTTTGTTTGAATTTTCAGGTGAAATATCGACATTTCGGCGATTCGGAAGCATCTGAAATTCCAAAATCCTGAATCAACTGAAAACGATAACATTTTAAAATCACAGTACCTGTAACTCTAACAGTAACCCAACCCTAGACGTAACCCTAAAACAACTATACCTGTAAGCCTAACAGTAACCCTAACCCTAAAACAACTATACCTGTAAGCCTAACAGTAACCCTAACCCTAAAACAACTATACCTGTAAGCCTAACAGTAACCCTAACCCTAAAACAACCATACCTGTAAGCCTAACAGTAACCCTAACCCTAAAACAACTATACCTGTAAGCCTAACAGTAACCCTAACCCTAAAACAACTATACCTGTAAGCCTAACCGTAACCCTAACCCTAAAACAACTATACCTGTAAGCCTAACAGTAACCCTAAAACAACTATACCTGTAAGCCTAACCCTAAAACAACTATACCTGTAAGCCTAATAGTAACCCTAACACAACTATACCTGTAAGCCTAACAGTAACCCTAACCCTAAAACAACTATACCTGTAAGCCTAACAGTAACCCTAAAAAGATATACCTGTAAGCCTAACAGTAACCCTAACCCTAAAACAACTATACCTGTAAGCCTAACAGTAACCCTAACCCTAAAACAACTATACCTGTAAGCCTAACAGTAACCCTAAAACAACTATACCTGTAAGCCTAACCCTAAAACAACTATACCTGTAAGCCTAATAGTAACCCCAACCCTAACACAACTATACCTGTAAGCCTAACAGTAACCCTAACCCTAAAACAACTATACCTGTAAGCCTAACAGTAACCCTAAAAAGATATACCTGTAAGCCTAACAGTAACCCTAACCCTAAAACAACTATACCTGTAAGCCTAACAGTAACCCTGAAACAACTATACCTGTAAGCCTAACCCTAAAACAACTATATCTGTAAGCCTAACAGTAACCCTAAAAAAATATACCTGTAAGCCTAACAGTAACCCTAACCCTAAAACAACTATACCTGTAAGCCTAACAGTAACCCTAAAACAACTATACCTGTAAGCCTAACAGTAACCCTAACCCTAAAACAACTATACCTGTAAGCCTAGTAGTAACCCTAACCCTAAAACAACTATACCTGTAAGCCTAATAGTAACCCTAACCCTAAAACAAGCATAATCAGGAACTGTAATAATAACAGTAACCCTAACGCACAGAAGTAAGCCTAACCGTAACCCAACCCTAGAAGTAACCCTAACCCTAAAACAACTATACCTGTAAGCCTAACAGTAACCCTAACCCTAAAGCAACTATACCTGTAAGCCTAACAGTAACCCTAAAACAACTATACCTGTAAGCCTAACAGTAACCCTAAAAAAATATACCTGGAAGCCTAACAGTAACCCTGAAACAACTATACCTGTAAGCCTAACCCTAAAACAACTATACCTGTAAGCCTAATAGTAACCCTAACCCTAACCATAAAACAACTATATCTGTAAGCCTAGCAGTAACCCTAACCCTAAAACAACTATACCTGTAAGCCTAACAGTAACCCTAACCCTAAAACAACTATACCTGTAAGCCTAATAGTAACCCTAACCCTAAAACAAGCATAATCAGGAACTGTAATAATAACAGTAACCCTAACGCACAGAAGTAAGCCTAACCGTAACCCAACCCTAGAAGTAACCCTAACCCGAATACAAACTATTCCTGTAAGCCTAACAGTAACCCTAACCCTAAAGCAACTATACCTGTAAGCCTAACAGTAACCCTAAAACAACTATACCTGTAAGCCTAACAGTAACCCTAAAAAAATATACCTGGAAGCCTAACAGTAACCCTAACACAACTATACCTGTAAGCCTAACAGTAACCCTGAAACAACTATACCTGTAAGCCTAACCCTAAAACAACTATACCTGTAAGCCTAATAGTAACCCTAACCCTAACCATAAAACAACTATATCTGTAAGCCTAGCAGTAACCCTAACCCTAAAACAACTATACCTGTAAGCCTAACAGTAACCCTAACCCTAAAACAACTATACCTGTAAGCCTAATAGTAACCCTAGCCCTAAAACAAGCATAATCAGTAACTGTAATAATAACAGTAACCCTAACGCACAGAAGTAAGCCTAACCATAACCCAACCCTAGAAGTAACCCTAACCCGAATACAAACTATTCCTGTAAGCCTAACAGTAACCCTAACCCTAAAACAAGCATAAACCGTAACGCAACCCTAGAAGTAATCCTAATACAAACGTATGCAGTAACTGGAACCCTAACAGTAACCCAACCCTAGAAGTGGCTCTAATTCTACCCTAGCATTTGGGGGTGCAGCGGAGGATATAGTAGAAAAGGGGGAGGGTTGGAGACAAATGTTTCAGATCCAAAATTTGGCAAATCGGAAAAACAGAAGTTTTGGGCTGTGCACACGTCTTCCACGGATCCTCCGCTCTGCAGCCCTTCATGCAGGTTCTGATCTCTCTTCTGGCAGGTCCTGCGTTACACCGCCGGAGAAATTAATTACGGTGGCCGCGTCACGGACGACTGGGATCGCCGCTGCCTCCTGAGCATCTTGCAGGACTTCTATCAACCACCGGTTCTGACAGAAGAGCACAAGTTCTCAGAATCCGGGGTGTATCACCAAATCAGCCCGGCGTATGACCTGAATGTGAGCAGCGTGATACCGGGTTACTAGGCATGGATAGAGAGGGCCCTGCTCGCCAGGGAGCTTACCATCTAAACCTGCATTGTGGCTTCTCATTCACAGGGTTACCTGCAGTACATCCGCTCGCTTCCACTCAACGACCTGACAGAGCTGTTTGGGCTGCACGAAAATGCCAACATTACCTTTGCTCAGAATGAAAGCTTCTCTCTGCTCGGCTCTCTCGTCACCTTACAGCCCAGAGCGCAGTCCAGCGGGGGGAGCCGCGACGAGGTCAAAGAGACAGAAGACACAGGGGGGAGGTAAGGGGGGGTTGGTTGTTTCTGCCGCCATTAACGCTCCTCTTTCTCCGGCAGATGGTGGAAGAGATAGCGGAGAACATCCTGCAGAAGGTTCCCAAACCCATTCCTGTGCAAGACGTCATTTCAAAATACCCCGTTCTGTATCAAGAGTCCATGAATACTGTGCTGGTGCAAGAGGTTATGAGGTACGGAGGCGAGAACAAGCGCGAAGAATTCTGCATGCCACAGCAATGACAACATCAGATGTTGTCATGTCTCAATGTATTTTTGTAATTCTGTCTATGTTTTACTTATTATTCTGCGCTGCGGAATATGTTGGTGCTATATAAAGAATAATAATAATAAAATGATATATATATATAATTATAAATAATGCTCTGTATCCTCAGGTATAACCGCCTGCTGTCCACCCTCTCCCAGACGCTGACAGACCTGTTGAAAGCCATGAAGGGTCAGGTTGTGATGTCTTCTCAGCTGGAGCTCATGGCAAACAGCCTCTATAACAACTCAGTGCCAGAGATCTGGAGACTGAAGGTAAGCGCCGGCCAGTCCCCAAACCACATTTCCCATGAATGGATTGGTTGAGTCACCACATCACCAGTGCATTTTACACCCTTTCGATTGAGATAACCCGATCGTCAAAAGCGTCGCCAGGAGCCCTAGATCGAGTTAACTCAATCGCTGCGGATTCTGGAGAAATGCAAAGAATTCTGTTTATTGCAGACGGGCTCCAGAATCCGGCCTTAAACTTACTGTATGTCGGACGTGACGGCCCATGCGCTGCAACGAGCTGGAGCTGCTGTTTCAGTCTCCGCTTCTTAGAGACTTGCCAGCAAGCCAAGCGCTATACCTGGACTGACCAGGAGAGGGAGCTCTCTGCCAAATGCATTGTAATGACAATGAAGGGGGGAGGGGTTAGTGCTGTGCTCGGTAAATGGGTGTTTGTTATAGGGTTAAAGCAGGGATCTCAAACTCTGGCGTCCCAGATGATCGTTGCCTACAATTCCCAGAATTCTTTGAATGCAACGGTGGCCCAGAGAGTCATGGGAGATGTACATCAGAAATGTCCGGGGGGGGGGGGGGCAGGGTTTGAGATCCCTGGGTTATTTTATTTTTTTTATTCCTAAGAAACTGTTCTTCGAGTGGTTTCAGGGGGGGGGGGAGAATAATCACATGGCAGTGAAAGGGTTAAAGCAGGGGTGATCTTGGAATGCAATAGATGGCCAGAGAATCATGGGAGTTGTAGTTCAGCAACATCTGTTGCAACATCCGAAATGGTTGTGAAGCTGCAGACTTTTCATTCATTCAGAAAACACTGAAACGCTTGTGCTTTGATCATGTTTTGCACAGGCTTATCCATCGCTGAAGCCCCTGGCCTCCTGGGTGCTAGATCTTCTCCAGCGGATCGAGTTCCTTCAGAGATGGATCTCGGATGGAATCCCCGCTGTGTTTTGGATCAGCGGGCTGTTTTTTCCGCAGGCGTTCCTAACCGGCACGTTGCAAAACTTCGCCCGGAAGCACGTCATCTCCATCGACACCATCTCCTTCGATTTTAAGGTGGGAGACCTTCATCCAGTAGTTCAGGGTTTCCCAAACCTGTCCTCAGGGTCCCCGTAACAGGACAGGATCCTGCAATCATTGAGCAGCAAATCATATCCCCTGCGCTATGCTTCACATATCCTGCAAACCTGGCCTGTTAGGAGGACCTGAGGAGCGGTTTGGGAACATCTTTACCTTTCTTTATGAAATCATTCCTTCCATGTATTGTAAATGAGAGGTAAAAGGAGCGATCTCCCTTAATCAGATCCGTCTTATTCTGGATAAATGCAAATTCATTTTATTTATTACAAAGAAACGTGATATATTGGAACGCTTAATAAGGACATCGCAGTTTTGGTGGTTAGTAGCCCTTTGTGTTTATTTGATGTTGCTGATATCCTTACATGTGTTTTGTTTTTCTC
Source organism: Leptobrachium leishanense (assembly GCA_009667805.1). NCBI lineage: Eukaryota > Metazoa > Chordata > Amphibia > Anura > Megophryidae > Leptobrachium > Leptobrachium leishanense. The sequence goes on along the minus strand of CM019070.1, from coordinate 147,943,215 downwards.
TTGTATGTTTAGTTAAGAAAATATTTTCCTGTGTGTCACTGGGTGCATCCATTGTGTGATATTTTCCTCTATATGTGTCACTGGATGAATCCATTGTGTGATATTTTCCTCTATATGTGTCACTGGATGAATCCATTGTGTGATTTTCCTGTGTCACTGGGCGCATGCATGGTGTGATATTTTCCTCTGTGTCACTGGCTGCATCCATTGTGTGATATTTTCCTGTGTCACTGGGCGCATGCATGGTGTGATATTTTCCTGTGTCACTGGCTGCATCCATTGTGTGATATTTTCCTGTGTCACTGGGCGCATGCATTGTGTGATATTTTCCTCTATCAGGGTTATCCAAAGAGATTCGAAAAGTCACTGCACGTTCGGTGACTTTTCGTTCTCTTCAATTCGGTTCCTTTTGCCGATCCCATTTCGGTGACCCTGCGGTGTATTCAGCAAACACCACAGGGTCCCCGAATTGAAGGGAAAAGTCACCGCAAACCTGACGAAAACTAACCGCACAACCCACCGAATGCACGCCGAAAACAAGCAAAAACATCTGGATTAACCTTTGAAAAACCCGAACAGGAGCCGAATCACACAGCTGAGACGAAGCAGCTGAGACGTAGAGGAGGCAGTGAATAAATTAGCAAAACCGTTTTTGTATGAATCTGTGAAAATGAAACGCTGTTTGCAAAGAAACTACTGAGCTAAAATGTCTGAAATTTACACAGGATGTCCAGGGAATGATAATAAAGAGGGCTGTTATAGAAAGAAAAAAAAAAACTGAAAAACGCTTAAAATATCCTAAAAAAATCTATAAATAAAAGAGACTTTTTGCTGCAGAATTTTATAATGAATGGTTTATTAGATATTGAATTTAAACGGGAATATTTTTAACATTGAAGTCTATGGGATTCTCCTGAATAAACCTGCCGAATGGCAGGGCATTTCGGGAACCTTTCACTGCTGGTTTTCGTTCTCTGAATAGATGAAGCAGTGCTTTTTTAATGGGGATTTCACTGCCCTCGAACAGGCACCGAACAGGCACCGTATGTGCAGGCAATTCGCCAGGATTTGGCGAATTGCCTGCTCTCTGGATAGCCGAATGGCCGAGACAGGTAACCGAACGCTGATTTTCAGCGTTCGGTTACCTTTCTCAAGCAATTCGGATCTCTTTGGATAACCCTGCGTGTGTCACTGGGTGCATGCATTGTGTGATATTTTCCTCTGTGTCACTGGGTGCATCCATTGTGTGATATTTCCATCACTTGCTCCTCACTGTGTGGCTTTGGTCATAGAATGGAGTGAATGGGTCAGTCACCCACTCTCACATTGTATTGTGTGGGATGTATTCAAAGGACATCACCAGGGGGTAGATTAGACAGGGAGTTTAAAAGATTCTAATCTCCTTCAGCTGCCATCTCTTATCTCAGGTAATGAGATATAGTCTCAGGTAGCCTTGAACAATAGACCTCCTGCTGATTTATGTAAACATTCTCTCCTAAACCTCATTAACTGTTAAATACTGTATAGAATAGAAGAACTGCCTCAAAATAAAATTCACCATAAGATTTTGGTAAATGTTGCATCATGGGGGGAAAAAAAGAGATCTCCAGTTCCTGCTAGAGATATTATGGAAAAACCACTGGGTAGTGAATGGGTTAAGTTGGTCCTTACGGTTCTCCTTGGTTTCTCTGGAAGGTGTTGAAGGAGTCGGTGACGGAGCTGAAGCAGCGGCCGCCAGAAGGATGTTACATTTACGGCCTGTACCTGGAAGGAGCGCGTTGGGACAAGTCAGCGATGCAGCTAGCGGAGTCCCACCCAAAGGAGCTCTACACGGAGATGGCCGTCATATGGCTGGTCCCGGTCCCCGACCGTAAACCCACAACCTCCTCCATATACTCGTGTCCCATTTACAAAACCCTGACACGCGCAGGTAAGCGCATCGTGCCGCTTTTCAGATTTCCCGCTGCTTGTTGTTTGGGTTTATGCTTCACATTCCCTTCAAAACTTTAATTTCAGGAACACTTTCCACCACGGGACATTCCACCAACTACGTCATTGCCGTGGAGCTTCCCAGCAGCCAGCCGCAAACGCACTGGATAAAACGCGGCGTCGCGCTCATCTGCGCCCTCGATTATTAGCCGTGACGTGGGAGACTGATTCAATCAACATCATAAATAATACATATAAACTTCCCTTTTCTCCTGGGTTTTGTTTCTCTTTCATTCTAGAGGGATGGAGGGAACGTGTAATAGGAGGGGAGCAGGTACACGGAAACCTCTGATAAAAAAAAAAGGATCTTACAAGCTCACGTCTTTATGAATTCGAGGAGAAATCTAAAAGGGGGTCAATTCACTAAACACTGATATTCACTGTTCAAAACTGCAGCGACCTTTGTCAATCAAGGCACAAAAGAAATACAACATCGGCAGATAAACGTTTAGATTGTAAGCTCTTGAGCAGCGTCCGCTCTCCTACTGTACTGGGTGTTGAACCTGTATTTTTGTTATTCTGTCTCCCATTGTACAGCGCTACAGAACTTGTTAGCGCTTTATAAAAACTTGTAACCAACTAAACTATGCAAAAACCTGAACAATGATCCTACCACATTATAGGGGGTCATTCACTAACCTCCGAATTGCAAACAACAGTGAATGTCGCCGTGCAATTCATCCATGTAAATACAGGCGAATGGATGGCGAAATATGGTGCAATTCATTAGCACCGAAATTGTCCCATATAAAATGATCCTGTCTATTCCTGGAGCGCAAAATTGCACCAAAATAAACTTGTTGAAACACGGAAATCAGGTCAAATTAGGTTTCAATGTAATAAAAAGGACATTTCATACGGTTATTTTATTCTTTAAAAAAAAAACAAAATACAAAAAGGGCCCTTTTATTCTGTAACCGTTATTTTTTTAAAAAGACTTATTATTTAGACACATTTTTAATTGATTTAAACTCAAATTTGGGGGATTTCGCCAATACTGTAGTTTTTGGCAAAATACAGTGTCCATTCGCTAAATAGTGAAGTCACCGTATTTTCGGCGACATGGAATGGCTGTAATGCGTCGTAACACAAAGCACTGGAGTTGCACGCTATGTCAGTGCTTTGAACAGACCCTTGAAGCAGCAGCTATTCTCAATTTACGGTTTGATCGGTGATTAAAAGCACCGTATATTCGCTGGTGTTACATCGTGGTGATCTCAGTGACTTTCCATGCAAACTACAGCGAAAACACCGGGGACAACTACAGCGACATCTGCTGCTCCGTTATTTAACGGTATAACAGAGGGGGGGGGGGGGGTTATTCCCTTTAGGAGCGCGTTCCTTAATGACCATTGAAATCCCTGCAGACACATGTATCGTGATTTACAGGAGGTCTAGAAGCCCCTGAAACAGATCCACACGCTCGGCGTTTTACGTACAAGGTTTATTAGGTCAGGAAGCTCCGAAAGGTCCAACAGACTTTCCTCAAAGTGACGCGAGATCGAGACGGCTACAGAAACGGTCAGTTATTGGTTACAGTCATTAATGATGGGACCTGCCCAAGAGTGCAAAACTAGCAAGCGTGATCTGCGTCTCGGCCGACCCTCAGCGCCGATAACATGATATGACACGTGTCACTAGATACAGACGCGGCCAGGGACCGCGGAGCACGCGGGACTGAATCCCGAGCGATCACATGATGCGAGGGGGAAAGGGTGTTAAAATCCACTGGATGATTTGTAGCAGGTGCGGGGGACGATAGGGAGGTATAAAAACTGGTATATGTACATCATATACATGCGTGAAGGATAAAGCCTCACTGAAATGGTACGGAGGAGGTAACCTTCAGCTCTATAAATAAAAGCAGATTTTTGGGGTCACTGTCGCTTAGCTTTGTAAGGACGTGATCGTTTACGTCGGTCTGGTTTCCTCTGCTTGTGGAGGCGGCCGATGCTGACTCCCTGCCGTCTCCTCACGGAGATGTTCTGCTCCACGAGGCTGGCCAGCATCCCTACAAAGAAACAGAGCGAGGTGTCAGACGTCGCATGAGAGCAGGTCCTGCACGTTCTTAAGACTTTATCGATGATCACTCACCTTCCTGAGCCAGCATAGAGATGAACGCGCAGATAAACTCGTCGTAGTTATGGGTCCTTCTCTGGTCGTCGATCTGGAACAGACGGTCAAAAGACAAGAAAAGGTTGAGACCAGCGCAGGAGACCAGCGAAGGAAAGCGCAGGAGACCAGCGAAGGAAAGCGCAGGAGACCAGCGAAGGAAAGCGCAGGAGACCAGCGAAGGAAAGCGCAGGAGACCAGCGAAGGAAAGCGCAGGAGACCAGCAGAAGCTTCTGACGGGGAGATTGACCTTGAACTTCTTGCGTTTGTCCAGCTCTTCTCTCAGACAAGCTTCGGATGCGGAAATTTCGGCTTCGACGCACTTCAACAGCGCAAGCAGCTCCTACAGCGGGAGGAAGAAGAAGCACGGTCTGACTCTGCAATACACGTTACAACCTACTGCAAACCCATCCAACCACACTTAACAGGACAGGCTCCTCTGCACGTGTTTGAAATGGCAGGGGTCAAGCTCTGAACAGACACGGAAACACCGGGAGCTTTATCCAAACCCTGCTGTAATCTTAACCACAGCCATTAAAGTCTTGGAGCCGCTAGGTTTACACCAGACATGGAGCTGAATTCCAACCCTGGTGCCAACTTAACCAGAGCGGTGATAAACCACACAACTCCAGAGACTAGAATGGCTCTGGGAAGTTTACAGCGGGGTTGGAATACAGCTCCTTGGAAAACATACCGGGCTATATTCCATATTTATCCATAAAATAACAACTACGGGAGACGTCGCACACAGAGCGTTAACATAACTACGAGAGACGTCGCACACAGAGCGTTAACTACGGGAGACGTTGCACAGAGTGGTAACATAACTAGGGGAGACGTTGCACACAGAGCATTAACCTAACTAGGGGAGATGTTGCACACAGAGCGTTAACTATGGGAGACGTCGCACAGAGCGTTAACATAACTACGGGAGACGCCACACAGAGTGTTAACCCTCTGTGCGATGTCTCCCGTAGGTATGTTAACAACTATGGAAGACGCTATGTGTAACACCATGTGTAATGTCTCCTGTAGTTATTTTATCAACAGGAAACGCCATTCCATTCTTGCTCACACAGTTTAATATGTATATTATATCATTTCTTTGGCACAAAGTGACAGCGCCGCCACGTGGATTACCTTCGGAGAAAACTTCTCGCCCTGAGGCGCCTCCACAGATCTGCATCGCTCTCCGTCAGGTTCGGCGCTCTCTCTCCCTTCCTCCGTCTTGATGCTTTTAGGAGAGGTCTTAGACGGCTCTTAAAATAAATGATAGTGATGGAAGTGACTCTCGAGAGAAGAAAATAAACATATATTATATATATATCCCCTCCCTCTGGACCAAGACAAATGCAATCTGGCTTTTTACACCCCATTCATTTGCTATTAAACGCCAGCATTTCTATTCAAATGTTACCAGGGTTTCTCCTACTTTAACAAATCCTCATCAGCCATAACCTTTAACCCCTTCACTACCAAGTGATAAAACAATAAAGTCAGTAATCGGTTTTTTTTGTAAAATCATACGGGGAATATTCCCAGTGTATTCCTCGCTGTAATAACCTATTTGACAGGCTGATGTCGCCGCTTGCTGGCCAGAAGAAGTTACTGCAGTTCAGGTCTCCGTGCTGGATCACCCGGAGAAATGTTATTCAGACAGAGCGACTCAGGCATCATGCAAAAAAACCTCTTCTCCTGGGCTCCAGAATGTTCCCCCAAAAGAAAAAGAGTTTAATTTGCAATGATGCAGCATCGCTCCAGAGTGTGTTAACTCGATCTCTGGCTGCTGCCGTCCTTTTCTACATACACCACCACATTAGTGAAGGGGTTAAACACAAAAAAGGTCTGGAACACCGGCAGTCCAGCCCATTTTCTCCCCCCTTTGCTACATACCCAGTCTGCTGAGGGGGCAGAGGTGCCCATCCCTGCTCAGATGCAAAATCCCAGTGCCAATGTGGGGACCCAACTCGCGGACAGCCCGGTTGTAGCGAACACAGTCCAGGCGTGACAGAGGCTCTTCCTCACCGAAAAGGACCTTTGAGAGGTGGGAGGTGACGGGGCTAGAGGGACGAGTGGTGTTGGCGGATCTCAGAGGGGAACGCAGAGGGGAGTTAAACGCGCTCCCGATTTCCGATGCGGTGTCTGTGCTCTCGTTGCTGGGTGTGGGAGAGGGCTGAGAGTGAGGGGCGGCAGGAGCCCCCGTTTTTATAGACAATGGGGAGCAGAGGTCTCTCTGAGTCTCCTTTAGCTTCTCGGCCAGGACATTTGCTGGCAGCTCAGGTCCAGAAGGTGGGGCCAAGGACTCTGAACTTCTTGTCTTGAACCTGCGGAGACACAAAGATGCTAAAACTCCTCTCATTGCAAACGGAAGGGGGCGATAAGCCAGATCGACACCCAGGCATACCCCGAATGAGCAGGGGGCGCTCTACTGCTCTCTGTATCCTCCTCTTCATCATCAGAATCTGGACATGGTGGTGGTGGTGCAGCCCGAGCACGGTTCACTCCAGCGGCCAAGTCCTCCTCCTCCTTTACAGCAATGAGCGTTTAAATTAGTAGATGTTAACACACACAGAACACAACATACAGCTACAGAAACCATAAGAAGAGGGTAATGGACCACCTGCTCGTCTTGTCACTGGGCTTCAGTAACACCAACCTACAATACATCAAATTTACAGCCACCTGCCCATGCAGACACGATTGCACGCATTGAATTTGGTCTCCACGTCTTCCGTACCTGCATTGGTGACTTGGCATAGTTGTGGTTATCCAGGAAGGCCGGCAGACGGGGGGCCGGAGTTGGGCCTCCATTCTGAGCTTGTGCGTTAGGTTTACCATACGTGTTAAGGACAGTTCCTCGAGGGACGGGTCCCGCGGCTTCTCCACTCAAATCTAGAAAGAACACACCAATTTGTGATTTTATCTACTCGCACGCGTTGAAACGGGTAAATCTGAATCGGCTGCCTGCAGCGAGGACGCGCGCACGATCTTCCTACCCGTGCTGCTCCGGTGGGAAGTCAGGTTTGCACGAGGAGGTTCCGAGCAGGCAGCGGCATTCACAGAACTGGTCTTTGTGTCTTCGGGAGCTGGACCGTCGGACGGCTTCTGGTTCTGAATCGACTCTGGCTGAGTCACTCGGATCAACTGCAAGCGTCAAAAAACCCAGAGAAAGTGAATAAAGACTAAACGTAGCATTACAAGACGGGACAGTGCGTGCAAGTAGAATATAAAGGAGAAGGTACTGGCCTTGTGTACCTGCTGCAAGGCCTCCAGCACCGTCTGCCTGTTCATCTTCAAGATGTGGAGTTTGCTCTCGTATTTCAGCCTCCTGTCGGGCACTACAGCCATCAGGTTAAAGCGGATATCGTGGTACGGCTCCCTGCACGAGCACATGACACGCTTAGCTACACGAACTTTGCTACTTGCCCCATGACATCACCCACTGACCCGTGCCCTTACCCAGCCGTCGCCAGTCCAATCCTTTCCATGATAACTCGCCGAGCCTTGTCTGTCCACTCCTCGTCCTCGGCCCATGGACCTGAGATAAAGAAATAAGATGCATGGAATGAAATGCCAAGAACTAAACAGGTCAAACCAGCTGGAAATCCATCACCAAGAGACCTGGTTAATGTGCCGGACAGAGAGACGGACGATTGTCCATCTCCACCAGGTCATTATCCATCAAACCGTTGCCTATGCCGCTGGTGCTGCAGCAGTGTGTCTCGCAGCTCCCCTCCTCCAGCTTTCAGAAACCTGGCCAGATTCCCAAAAACCCAAAATCCAGAAAGCTTGAGACCCCGATAACAGACGCTCAAACGGTATATTGTGCATGACTTACCGTGGTCGATGGGATAAACCTTCAGCCCGTCCAGCTCAAAAAGCCGCCCCTTGATAGGTACATAGCTGACGAAATGGAAGGCCTCCATGGTGCGGACCGCGCTGATCCCGTTCTGCTTCTCAGGGAGGTGTCTGGGTTCAGGCCTGAAAGGAGACGGAAAACAGAATCAGACAGAAGAGATTTTAGGTGAGATTAATGAAGAAATGAGCGATCGAATCCTCGTCAAACAAAGTATTGAGATCAATACGTAACAATAAGACTCCGCTATCCCTGCCCTCATTCCTGAGCCGGGTTAAAGGGATATTAACCAAACGATAACGTGTACCTGGGTTTATTAAAGAGATATATATATATATATCCACACGAATAATGACCCTTTAAACACAGAGCATTGCTGCGCAAGCTGACCAGCAGATAAACATGTGATGGGTTGTGCTCCAACACGTTTAACCAGTTCCTGCTCAGACGGCTCCTGCAGGAACCATGGACCGGCTGCACGAAACTCCAAGTCATTCAGTAAAAGATAAAAGGACCCGGCCCTCAGATCTGTAAGGAGTTTAACCAGTTGATTTGGCTATTCAGCAAAATTGGGCTAGCAGCGGCAGGATTGGGCTAACGGCTCGAGTACTGCCGGTACAAAGTTTGAGAAAAGCAGCAACGTTTCAGCTGTAGAACAGCCTATGGCCCAATAAACGGCTCCTTCCCTTTTTATTGAAGTTGAACAGGAGAGTCAGAGCGGACACAATAACACGGTTAGCGCTCTGCAGGACGCCTTGTACGGGAGACAGGCTCTCCTTGTAGCTGCAGACCACAGCATCCATAGCACAAATCTTCCAATGCAGTCGCCCCATCTCAGAGCGGGGTCACCAACACACAGGAAAACATATCAGCCTGGATCTTAATGCAGGTAACTGGCACCCGTCGCGTCCGCTCCTTACCTGGCGTGGCTGTTGTGAGCTTTTGCCAGTTCCGGAGCGTTTCCAATCGCATAACCTTTACTCTGAAAAAAATCCAAAATAATCTCAGAACATGCAGTAACAGGGACAGAGCGCTTTCACGGCGAAGGAAGAAAAGACGGCTGCATAAACAGAAAACACCGTATTATATACAGTCCGGTCCAGAAATATTGGGACATGGACACAATTGTAACATCTTTGGCTCTATACACCACCACAATGGAGTTGGAATGAAACAAACACAATGTGCTTTAACTGCAGACTGTCAGCTTTAATTTGAGGGTATGTACATCCAACTCAGGTGAACGGTGTAGGACTTACAGCAGTTTGCAGATGTGCCTCCACTTGTTAAGGGACCAAAGGTAATGGGACAGAATAATAATCATAAATCAAACTTTCCCTTCTTAATACTTGGTTGCAAATCCTTTGCAGTCAATCACAGCCTGAAGTCTGGAACGCATAGACATCACCAGACGCTGGGTTTCATCCCTGGTGATGCTCTGCCAGGCCTCTACTGCAACTGTCTTCAGTTCCTGCTTGTTCTTGGGGCATTTTCCCTTCAGTTTTGTCTTCAGCAAGTGAAATGCATGCTCAATGGGATTCAGGTCAGGTGATTGACTTGGCCATTGCATAACATTCCACTTCTGTCCCTTCAAAAACTCTTTGGTTGCTTTTGCAGTATGCTTTGGGTCATTGTCCATCTGCCCTGTGAAGCGCCGTCCAATGAGTTCTGCAGCATTTGGCTGAATGTGAGCAGATAATATTGCCCAAACACTTCAGAATTCATCCTGCTGCTTTTGTCAGCAGTCACATCATCAATAAATACAAGAGAACCAGTTCCATTGGCAGCCATACATGCCCACACCATGACACTACCACCACCATGCTTCACTGATGAGGTGGTATGCTTAGGATCATGAGCAGTTCCTTTCCTTCTCCATACTCTTCTCTTCCCATCACTCTGGTACAAGTTGATCTTGGTCTCATCTGTCCATAGGATCTTGTTCCAGAACTGTGAAGGCTTTGTTAGGTGTTGTTTGGCAAACTCTAATCTGGCCTTCCTGTTTTTGAGGCTCACCAATGGTTTACATCTTGTGGTGAACCCTCTGTATTCACTCTGGTGCAGTCTTCTCTTGATTGTTGACTTTGACACACATACACCTACCTCCTGGAGAGTGTTCTTGATCTGGCCAACTGTTGTGAAGGGTGTTTTCTTCACCAGGGAAAGAATTCTTCGGTCATCCACCACAGTTGTTTTCCGTGGTCTCCCGGGTCTCTTGGGGTTGCTGAGCTCACCGGTGCGTTCCTTTTTTTTGAGAATGTTCCAAACAGTTGTTTTGGCCATGCCTAATGTTCTTGCTATCTCTCTGATGGGTTTGTTTTGTTTCTTCAGCCTAATGATGGCTTGCTTCACTGATAGTGACAGCTCTTTGGATCTCATCTTGAGAGTTGACAGCAACAGATTCCAAATGCAAATAGCACACTTGAAATGAACTCTGGGCCTTTTATCTGCACATTGTAATTGGGGTAATGAGGGAATATCACACACCTGGCCATGGAACAGCTGAGAAGCCAATTGTCCCATTACTTTTGGTCCCTTAACAAGTGGGAGGCACATCTGCAAACTGCTGTAAGTCCTACGCCGTTCACCTGAGTTGGATGTACATACCCTCAAATTAAAGCTGACAGTCTGCAGTTAAAGCACATTGTGTTTGTTTCATTCCAACTCCATTGTGGTGGTGTATAGAGCCAAAGATGTTACAATTGTGTCCATGTCCCAATATTTCTGGACCTGACTGTATCTAGGCGTGCACGGCAGGGGATGCCAGCTGGATGCCAGCTGGATGAGAGGACTGCAGGAGTAATGGCAGAGCCAGATGGTCCATGCACCCTGAGCCGAGGGGATTTTCCTCCAGCGCGAAGGTCTGTGCCGACTAGTCCTATTGTTGGATCATACGGTCACGTTACTTTTAGTGCTCCATCTACAGGTTTTGGATGCGGTTGTGAGGCTTGGCCAGTAGATGGCGCCATCTGTTTCAAATACAGTTTGAAAATGTGCTTTTAGAGGTTTTCTGGCACATTTCCCATTCACGCCCGCTGCAAATCTTTTTTCCATAAATACACTGGATCCTGGCAATGCTTTTATAGAAAGAAAAAACAAACTAAACAATGTGTGAATGAAGCCGTACATCACCTGCAGCTTTATTTTTTCTATTGTTGTGAAACACTCTGTTTTATGAGAGCTCGAAGCTGCACCAGCATTTATTACTGCTCAGCGTCACCGGATTCCCACCCATCTCCTTGCTTTAGATACGGAGGGGAACGGCTTCCATCATGGCAGGAAGCCTCGCTCTCTTACCTCGGGGCTGAAACCTTTGGTGAAATCTTTGATGCGGCTCAGAGTGGGTCCCAGGTGAACTCCGCTGCAGTTCAGCAAGACGCTCAGCAGGGCATGTGTGGCGCACGAATTCGGAATCAGCTGGGAAGAGTAACAAGGAATGTGAAAAAAAAGAAAATATAAATGATTATATAAAATCGGGACAATACAAAGCTCTCCTCCTCCTCCTCGTCATTCACCTTCACTTTACCTGATGTGCAAAGAACATGTTGTTGACGACTTCATCTTCCATGACGGATGTGTCATCCAGCAGCGTGGAGACCTTCCTGCGCGAGCGGCGCTCCTCAATCCATTTAAACAGGAATATGAAGCCATAAACGGGCCTGGGGTAAAAAGAAATGAGAGAAAAGACACGTGAGGGAGAGGGGAAAGAAGAAAAGACGGGGAGAGGGGAAAGAAGAAAAGACGGGGAGAGGGGAAAGAAGAAAAGACGGGGAGAGGGGAAAGAAGAAAAGACGGGGAGAGGGAAGAAGAAAAAGACGGGGAGAGGGGAAAGAAGAAAAGACGGGGAGAGGGGAAAGAAGAAAAGACGGGGAGAGGGAAAGAAGAAAAAAGACGGGGAGAGGGAAAGAAGAAAAAAGACGGGGAGAGGGAAAGAAGAAAAAAGACGGGGAGAGGGGAAAGAAGAAAAGACGGGGAGAGGGGAAAGAAGAAAAGACGGGGAGAGGGGAAAGAAGAAAAGACGGGGAGAGGGGAAAGAAGAAAAGACGGGGAGAGGGGAAAGAAGAAAAGACGGGGAGAGGGGAAAGAAGAAAAGACGGGGAGAGGGGAAAGAAGAAAAGAACGGGGAGAGGGGAAAGAAGAAAAGACGGGAGAGGGGAAAGAAGAAAAGACGGGGAGAGGGAAAGAAGAAGAAAAGACGGGGAGAGGGAAAGAAGAAGAAAAGACGGGGAGAGGGAAAGAAGAAGAAAAGACGGGGAGAGGGAAAGAAGAAGAAAAGACGGGGAGAGGGAAAGAAGAAGAAAAGACGGGGAGAGGGAAAGAAGAAAAGACGGGGAGAGGGAAAAGAAAAGACGGGGAGAGGGGAAAGAAGAAAAGACGGGAGAGGGAAAGAAGAAAAGACGGGAGAGGGGAAAAGACGGGGAGAGGGAGGAGAGGGAAAGAAAAGACGGGGAGAGGGAGGAGAGGGAAAGAAAAGACAGGGAGGGAGGAGAGGGAAAGAAAAGACAGGGAGGGAGGAGAGGGAAAGAAAAAGACAGAGGGAGGAGAGAGGAAAGAGAAAAGACAGGGAGAGGAGAGGGAAAGAGAAAAGACAGGGAGGGAGGAGAGGAAAGAGAAAAGACAGGGAGGAGGGAGGAGAGGGAAAGAGAAAAGACAGGGAGGGAGGGAGGAGAGGGAAAGAAAAAGACAGGGAGGAGAGGGAAAGAGAAAAGACAGGGAGGGAGGGAGGAGAGGGAAAGAGAAAAGACAGGGAGGGAGGGAGGAGAGGGAAAGAGAAAAGACAGGGAGGGAGGGGAGGAGGAGGGGAAAGAGAAAAGACAGGGAGGGAGGGAGGAGAGGGAAAGAGAAAAGACAGGGAGGGAGGGAGGAGAGGGAAAGAGAAAAGACAGGGAGGGAGGGAGGAGAGGGAAAGAGAAAAGACAGGGAGGGAGGGAGGAGAGGGAAAGAGAAAAGACAGGGAGGGAGGGAGGAGAGGAAAGAGAAAAGACGGGGAGGGAGGAGAGGGAAAGAGAAAAGACAGGGAGGGAGGGAGGAGAGGGAAAGAGAAAAGACCGGGAGGGAGGAGAGGGAAAGAGAAAAGACAGGGAGGGAGGAGAGGGAAAGAGAAAGCTGAACACAAGGACATGGGGCAGTAACTATAACAAAGGAGCAATGGGAAGAGGGGAAGCAAAGCTGCAGAACCATGTCCTACCCTGGGCACTTGCTCTGTAGGTCATAGATCTCCTCCACCTGCACTCCCTTCACTCCTGACAGAACGAGAAAATTTATTGTAATAGTTATTACAAACAAAAGAACGTGTCGTGTCGTCGTCTCATTCAATGAGAAAACTAGCGGCTTTTACGTTATTCCCCACAAAATGTCCCGTTTCCCAGATCTTCATGTGTCACCGTCAGCAAAGCATGCGACTTACCGAAATCCTCCACTAAGAGTGTGAACAGCCCTATGGGAGACAGAAAAATAAATACATATAGATTGGATTGGAGGGATGTAACACAGTTTGCACCTCCTGATGAGACAATATAAATACATTATATATATTTTATACAACATAGAATAAATGTCCTTTCATTAAGTAAAGCTCCTCCAGACGCAGATAATATCTTCCGTTATACTGAGGGGGGGGTGACGTGACCCTAAATATAACCCACTAGGGCTGCAACTAACGATTATTCTCATAATCGATTAGTTGGCCGATTAATCGATTCATCGGATAAATTTTTTTTGCTTACTTAATAACCACAACCCCTCCCCTTTTTTCATAAGAAATTTGCGTAGTGTATGCAACTTTCGTATGTACATAAGCAAATTGCGCATCTTGCGTACTTTTCACACAATGTATGCGAGTGCTTGGTTAGAGTGATTGATGCTGCATGCGCAGCTTAAGCCCATGTTTGCTTTCTCAAATGAACACGGCTACAAGCACTTGGTCATAGATGTCAGCATGAAATCAGGGTTAATAAATTAAAGTGGTCAGGGTGCGTAGAGCGTCCCTTTTAAATAATTATGTGAACAAACTGAGCGGGAGGAGGGACTGGAGGTGGAAGGGAGTGACTTTGTTAAAGCGACTTGACCTGAGTGTGAGAGGGAGTAGGTATGGACAAAAGACCGGATCTGAGTATGGGAGTGAGTTTGGGGAAAGGGACCAGACCAAAAGGGAGGGAATGGTAGTTCCTAACCAAAGAGGGCGTGGCAGGGAGGATGGGGTGGTGGCGCAGAACTCCAGATTCAACTAAGGATTAAACACCGGCATATACCTCCTTCACCCAGTGGCAGAATCCTAGGTTTTGTGTTCTAGTTTTGCTACTGTTGTAAACGGAATAAAAACAAACAGGTTTTGTCTGACATAACCCTAGAACTAAATCATACCTAGTAAAGCAGCGGCGCGTCTTCTCCAATCCGCTCCGAAGCTGAGGTTATTTACGTTTAACTCAGTCTGACTCTAAACAGGACGATTAATCGATGATTAAAATAGTTATCAACTATTTCCACTATCGATTAGTTGTCGATTAATCGATTAGTTGTTTCAGCCCTATAACCCACCTTCTCGTACAACATAATATAGGGGATGTGAGGCCGCAGCGCATGGAATAATCTGCTTTATTACAGTATATACTGAATGGTATCCTGGAATGTTTTAGAGCAGTGATTCCCAACCCTGGTCCTCAAGTCCCCCCAACAGGCAAAGTTTGCAGGATATGTGAAGCACAGCACAGGTTTGCAGCTCAGTGATTGCAGGATTCAGTCTGCATTTACCCAAGGTGATCCTTAAAACTGTCCTGTTAGCGGGACTAGGGTTGGAATGTACCCTGTATAATAACGTCCTCCTTTCTTACCATAGCATGCTATATATGGGATGGGCAGTTGGAGAGCTCCCTGGATATGTCTGCATTATTATAGCATGCTATATATGGGATGGGCAGTTGGAGCGCTCCCTGGATATGTCTGCATTATTATAGCATGCTATATATGGGATGGGCAGTTGCAGGTCTCCCTGGATATGACCTGCATTATTATAGCATGCTATATATGGGATGGGCAGTTGGAGCGCTCCCTGGATATGTCTGCATTATTATAGCATGCTATATATGGGATGGGCAGTTGGGGAGCTCCCTGGATATGTCTGCATTATTATAGCATGCTATATATGGGATGGGCAGTTGGAGCGCTCCCTGGATATGTCTGCATTATTATAGCATGCTGTATATATATATATATATGGGATGGGCAGTTGGAGCGATCCCTGGATATGTCTGCATTATTATAGCATGCTATATATGGGATGGGTAGTTGGAGCGCTCCCTGGATATGTCTGCATTATTATAGCATGCTATATATGGGATGGGCAGTTGGAGCGCTCCCTGGATATGTCTGCATTATTATAGCATGCTATATATGGGATGGGCAGTTGGGGAGCTCCCTGGATATGTCTGCATTATTATAGCATGCTGTGTATATATGGGATGGGCAGTTGCAGATCTCCCTGGATATGTCTGCATTATTATAGCATGCTGTATATATATATATATATGGGATGGGCAGTTGGAGCGATCCCTGGATATGACCTGCATTATTATAGCATGCTATATATGGGATGGGCAGTTGGAGCGCTCCCTGGATATGTCTGCATTATTATAGCATGCTATATATGGGATGGGCAGTTGGGGAGCTCCCTGGATATGTCTGCATTATTATAGCATGCTGTATATATATATATATATGGGATGGGCAGTTGGAGAGATCCCTGGATATGTCTGCATTATTATAGCATGCTGTGTATGGGATGGGCAGTTGAAGCGCTCCCTGGATATGTCTGCATTATTATAGCATGCTGTATATATATATATATGGGATGGGCAGTCACAGCCAGGCATTGCATTGTCCTGTGCAGGCGCCTATAGGAAGGTACGGTGGCCGGGGCGGGCCATACGGCGCTGATTCGGGGTGAGCCCCCCGGGTGAGTGGTCTCATACCGCCAGTGACATGAAACGGATTTATACCTGGGTCGCTCTCCAGCTCCAGCCAGCCTTTATTCATGTTGTCTTTTCCATGCCTCCGGACCGCCGACGTAATAGAACGGCGCCGGAAATGGGCACAAGAGTATTTCCTGTTTGTATCACGTGACGCGCGGGCAGTTGCAGGGCGCCATCTTTGATGAGGGCATGGAAAAAGATACTGTGCTATACCTTCATGAGTCTCTGTTTCGGTTGAAAATTCCTCCTCACTGTTACTGCTTTCTGATCCAGTGCTTTAAGCTGACATTATAATTCTTTATTTTAAAGGTTTTACAGGTCACAATAGGCAAAAAACAAAAACAACAGTAGACCGCGCAGGGTCAGCACAAAAGTCAGATATAAACAGAAACCGAACTGTCCACGGCAAATCGGAACTGAAGGAGAATTAGGCTGGAAGATGGTTGCTACTATGAACCAGGCAGCCATCTTGTGCAGAATATTGGTTCACCAGTAAATAGAATAGATTTTTACTAGATGTGCAGAGAAGAGTTTACATAGAATTCCAAGAATGCGTGGCAGATTAGAAAGCTAGCAATAAAACCAGGCAGAATCCGGCCGGCTCTTGACACAGAAAGATTTATGAATGGGACAAGGCCAGTGAGATGTGCCGAAGAATAAAGAAAACATAGAAGACCAGGCCCAGGCCACCTGAATAATATATAGCCGATAGGGAGGGAGGCACTGCCCGGAGAAAGACAGCACAAACAAATCACAGACTGTCAAACTAACGAGAAGTGTATCAATTTATAGTTATATGTGGAATGTTCTTTGTGTTCGAATTAATGATGGGAGGTATTAACCCACGTGGGGTGGAATAGAGTGTCATAGGGAGGTGGCTAATGGGGATGTACCTAATTATGTATTTGGGGCATAAAACCTCATGTCTCTGTGTAATCAGGGCTCACTCTAGCGATTCAATCCTGTGTGAGCACTTGTGTGACGACACAATAAACTCTTGCCTTTCCTGAAGAGACTCGTGTTTGGACAATCCTTGCTTGTGTCTGGTCCGGCGCCGTTAATGAAGTGAACCTGTCTGACTCCGGCTACAGTACCAGATTAAGCTGACATTATAGATCCATACACTCAGTGTACAAGATCAAGGGCCTCACGAAGTATTAACCCTCTGCGTTCTGCCCAGGGCTGTATGTGGGCTTGGGGCTGTTCTGGGCAATACAACCTCAGCTGCCAATCATCCATGGGGGGAGGGGGGGTTCAAGTCACATTGTCAACATGAAATTAAAATAATCACAACCTATCGGGTTCATTAATGTTATACATTGGCAGCCCACCAATTCATGGCATTACATGATATTCAGAAATTCCTCCCCATCACGCACCCAGTATCACACTGTGGGGAAGATTTTTTTTCCTGGTGTCTTTAACCCCTTCACTACCAATATCGAGATATCTCAGGCTTCAAAAGGCACCACAATATCGAGATATCTTGGTATGCTGATCTGCAGCCCAAAAGCAAATGCAATTTGTTTGCTTTTGGGCTGCAGAAGGTGCCCCCAAAGTTTTAGCCCTGTGTGCATAATTCCCAAAGAGCTAAAACTGTAAAAGCAGCTGCTGAAAGCTCTGAAATATCGGGCATTCAGCAGCCGATGCAGGGAGAAAAAGAAAAAAAAACCAGATCAGCCGCTCACACTTCTAACTCAATTTGGCAGCAGATGGCGCCATCTACTGGCCAAAATATAGGTTATTTACAGTAAGATTACAATGGGTATGAGATCAAATATTTCTTACTTTATAATTAATTCAAAAGCTTTTACAAAAAAACATTGGTTTCTGACAATGTTTTTTTGGAAAATCACTTGGTAGTGAAGGGGTTAAATGTGAGCTATCAGACCAAAAGGTGAGAGAAGGAAGCCGAGATTGATAACGTCACGAGCCGCAACGAACGAGTGAGGTTGGAATAGCTCATTCTTCTCCAGCAAGCTGCAAATTAATGACTCTTACACACTGTATACAAAGTATAGGAGTCATTCATTTACAGAAACCTTGCGGCTACGGCAACCTCGGAAAGCCAGAGACCAATTGGATGATTAAGGCTGGGGTCAGACCAGCGCACTTTTAACGTGCGTTCTGGCGCACATAATCACGGCCGCACTAGCAGCAGATGACAGGCAATGACGGCCAATATACGATGTACGGCCGCACAAAAGTCTGGCTGCGCAACGCAAGTGGAATTTGAATGCATTTTTCTGAGAACGCTGAACCGCTAGTACTGACGTACTGAGTGCGGTGCTGCGGCATAGCGGCGTGTGTGCGTGATTAGGAGACGTCAGACGCTGCTAATGTCCGGCCTACATAACGTCCAGACGCAAAAAGAGTTTTATTGACGATCCGTACAAAATCACGCACGAAAATGCGCGTCGTCTGACCGTTTTTGCGCATTCTGTGAAAAAATACGTCAATGCGTTCGGACACACTTTTTCACGTTCGCGGGGAAAAATGCTTTCGTCTGACCCTAGCCTTACCCATCGTTCATCTTGTTTAACGTGATTTTTCAACGTATGCTTGGACAGATGTATTACGTGTCGTTATGGCAACATCTGAATGCCCAATACCAATTGGATTACTTACCTGTCAGTCACTGACTGGGGGCACACTAGGCGACTTCTTGTGCGCACTAGCTCGCGTTATGACACACTTACTGGCGCCCGTCACAGCGTTGTGATGCTGCGGACGGAGCTGGCCACATGCTTGCGCGCGCACACTTCGAGCGTAGCATGCGTGCACCTAGAGATCATCACTGTCGGTGCGCTAGGATGCGCGTGGACAGGGCTGCAAAGCGCGATCCTTTGCAGCGCTGTGGAGGGGGCAGGTGGGCATCGAGTGGACGCCAGTGCGTTAGCGTTTTCTATAACACACGCTAGTGCGTTAAAGAAAACACCTAGTGTGCTCCCGGCCTTAATCAACATCCAATTGCGTAGGAAACGTTCTGATAGGCGAAGGAGAGGGGTGTAACTGGAACGCGCAAGTTTAAGAGGCAGACTATCTTCTCACATTCTCTTAAGCACTCCTGACGAGCCTGGTTAGGCGAAAACGCGTGTCGGGTGCGCGGAGAGCAGGGAATCAATTTTCAACTTCAACCCTAGCAAATTAATTGAATCAAATATTTTGAAATTGCTGTGGCATTATTCCATTGACATGGTGTGATGCGCGGTCTTTGCTGTGGTGCAAGCGATCTTCTTTTGAGTGGAATGATTCTGGTGAAGTGTATGGAGGGCAGGTAATCCAGCTTTAATTTCCACTCTAGCAGGTCTATAGCTATTGAACGGTGAATATTGGAAACCTTACAGTGCTATCTTTATTGCAAGATTAAGGCTAGGGTCAAACAAGCGCACTTTTCACAATCCGTCTGACCGCACCGTTTGCTGTCCGTTGTAGCTTTTCAAAGGAGTGAATACAGAACAACACACGAAGCACGTGCGCACTTTTTCACGTGCGGACAACGCGTGATGCAACGGACGCCAAAATGGCATAGACGTGAAAAAGCTACACGGATGTAGAGAAACCCCTTCATACAGCTTTTTTTATTCTCTTCTCAACAGCAGTCAAAACTAACTGATACAATGTAACCACAATCTCATCCGTTACAACGTTATTGTGCGCAATCAGTGCGCTCGTCTGACCCCAGCCTTTGTGCACATGCATATTGAAACACAAGCAACTTTTCCTTTCCTTCTCCTGGTAGTGGGAAGTTTCCTGCTGGGGTGAATATACAGTATCTCCAATTTACAGTGATTGTTAATTGAGTTGATTTATTCTCTTGTTATCCCTTTGTCCACTGTCCTTTATCCCCTTGTGCCTCCATACTGAAGGAGCGTGAAAGTTATTAACATTCCAGAATCTTTGCAGCAATTAACCGAAAAGCACAGGCACCAAAGAACTGATTTAGGGCCCGAGGTCATTAGGGCCAAGTGCCAGGCTATGATTAAGATAAAGGCTTTATACACACAGATGGTACTTATCAGCTGCGAGAAACGATCCTTGGAGACGGCACAGAGTTGTCCTTACCCCCTTAAACAATTAGGTACAGAAATTATTTAACGGTGAGACTGAAATGTGTCTTTTGTCTGAATAAGAGGAGAGGGGGGGGGGGATTTTGAGGATGGGACGACCTTCAAAATGGGCAATGTATAAAGTCTATTGTATCACTGAAAGACGGCACTCCGGATTTTGGATTCCAATCCTACCCGAGTCCTGTTAACCGAATAAACGCCTTTCCTGCAACCAAGGAAAATTGTAGACAATAGAACCCAGATGCTACGCACGAAGAAATGGGTGCAAAAGGAAGGAAATCCTTGCTCCACGATTCTAAATTCAAAGCAGCATAAATAAATTCCAAGAACCCATGTATTAAATCAAAAGTGGATTTATTCCAGCACCAACAAGGACGACGTTTCGACCAGAACTGATAATTTAGACAAAGACCAGTTCTGGTCGAAACGTCGTCCTTGTTGGTGCTGGAATAAATCCATTTTGGATTTAATACATGGGTTCTTGGAATTTATTTATGCTGTTTTCCTGCAATCAAGACTCGCGTCTGAGTGTCACTGACCGAATTGCTCCGATCCTCCTGGGTAAACCACTACCGTTTCCGGTACATTTCCAATCTGGGTATCGTTTAAATTAATGATTTAATTATCAGGTTTCTGCACAAGTGAACCATTTCATGAGATGTATATACACAGTGACGTGTTTTAAGCACGTGATGTGTTATGTTGTTGTTTGTGGATCATGACTTGTCCTAGATTTTAAAAAAGACCACGAGCTTCAAATAAAAGTTAAGTTTTATTATTACCAATATTCTGCCATTCTTCTTCTGCTCTCAGGTAGAAACAGTGGCGCGCCTGTGAGTCAGGTGGATCAGTACGTCTATCTACATAAAACTGCTGCGAATTCTGTCTTAAAGAGCAGGTCGGCCGTTCGCTTAATGGTTTGGATGGAATAGGGACCGAGTGTCCAGTGTAGCCAGAAAGTGTGAAGGCTTGTTCCTACTCCGGATTAGGGATGAGCGTTCTGTTCAGAGCTCGATTCGAACATCGCCCGTTCAAACTCCGAACATTTCCGCGTGTTCGCCCACAATGGACCATAATGCACTTTGGCTACAGCCTTGCACCTGACCACAGGTCAGGTGCAAGACTATGGGCAAATTTTGCCCACTCATGGGCTCACAGAGCCAAGTTCCCGGCCTGCAGCCCCAGCGTGTTTGTTTGCAGGAGTGAATCAGAGAGGAGAGGAGATTGTTCTGTCAGGGTGTATCAGTGACGTTGTAGGAGATTTCTGGGAATTTGAATCTGTCTTGGCACTGCCAGGCTATCAGTGAGGTCTACCAGAGTTCAGCAAATTTGAATCTGTCTTGTAAAATAATTGGGTGCACTGGCTGCCACTGACGCCTAGATTACCAGATTCATATCATTTTAATATTGGACCGCAGGGTCCATCCCTGTAGTCTTCCACAATACCACAGAGGGGTTACTTACGGTGTGAAGGCACTTGCTACCACCAAAGGCAAAATATTTGGGTGCACTGATGCCTATATCAGATTCATATCATTTTAATATTGGACCGCAAGGTCCAACCCTGCACTCTTCCACAATACCACAGAGGAGTTACGGTGTGACGGCACTGTTGCCGACACTAAAGGCCCAATTTTAATGCACCTGTTGTTACCTTCATCCAAAGCCTGCATAAGTTTCACCATAATTTAGCCCAAAAAAAAAAAAAAAAAAATCACTAAACTTGTTCTGCGTATCCTAAAACGTTTCCTATTTTCATACAGGCTGCCGCCCCAAGCAGTTGTTTATGAATAGATTAAAAGGAAAACAATTTACCGTCATTTGAAATGTCATTTTTTTGTTTTTAAAGGTTTCTATACATCCTACAAATCCGCCACTTCACGGGCAGGTTATGGGGACCTACTAGGCACGATATTTGAAGGAATTTTTCGTTTTTATTAACCTTTATTTCATGGAAAACTCACTGTTCCTTTAAAAACGTCTTTTTTTTAACTTTTTGTCCTTGTAATTGCCAACATTGGGATTAGAGTGGACAAACCAATGGGCGCCGTGCGTCACTGATGACACCAAAAAGGTGGGCCCATGCACAGCCAGTCTGCGCCAGTTCTCCAGGCAATGAAAGGGGTTAACCTGCCCAGAAAGAGGGCATGCTAGCAAAGTAGAGAACTCAGCCTACACCGAAAAGGCCACCACCTCACTGAGGAAGCAGTGACATAGTCCTCTGAATTCAGGAATAAAGCAGGACATGTAGGGGGTATGCGGGGCCTGGTAGATCATCTGGACGTTGATTCACTTTATCCAATAAGTCGATCATTTTATCGTTTAAACCCAACACAAATTGGAGCCAAATGGAGACTGTGTAGCTCTGTGTTGTGTGATACACACCGCACATTACTGTGAGTTTTATTGCTGTGGAGCTCTGTGATACAGTAATGTGCGGTGTGTATGAGCATGAGTTTTTGTAACGAGAGGGGAGTAGCGCCCACTAGAGAGTAGCAGAGTTGAGATCCTTAAATCTTTGACGTTTAAACACTGCTTGGCATACACAGAATTATATACTTTATGCAACGAGGATGAACAAAACACGGAGTTGCTACTAAGCTCTAAAGGTTTCGAGAGCGATAGAGCACGTTCAGAAATACAATGATACGTCAGTCTCAGACAGTTGGTGAATTGTGCGGACTGCAGGGCAGTCAGGAAATGTGGCACTTTAACGTTTTCTGATAATCAGTGACAACACATACACCTTGGGGTCTGTAGTAAGCACAGTAACGAGTATTGTTGCTGGTGAGCGCACACTGAACATGAGCTGCACATAAGCGGTACCTCTCGATCGCAGATTTTATCAATTTATGTGGCTGGAGAACATGAGCCCTGGTTTGGGTATAGGAACCTAATGAGGCCACAGCCGATACCCACAACTTAGAAGGGACGCTTTCCCAGTAACGTGTAAACACCCCAGCGGCAAGCATGGGGGTTAAACCACCAAAGCACCACACAGACTATCGTAATCGAGCAGCAGGAGAATGGTCAAAAACAAGCCTGGTCAAAAAGCAGGAGCAGGGATCGTATCCAGAAAACGGGTTGGCAACAGAAAATCAATACAAACGAATGGTTAGCGATGCGGGAATCAGACTCCACGACAGGGCAACGAGGCAACTCCTCGCGCCCTGCTTTAAACCCCGCGGCTCCTCGTGACCACGCCAGGCCCCGCCCGCTCGGCCATTCCCCAGTGCTGGCAGCCGACCAGCTCTTGGCACAGGACCTTGCCCAGACCCCCCAGGCAGCGCAGCAGGGGCTGAGGATATGACAGTTTTATTGCGGTGTGATATCAGCATAGGACAAAGAGACAAAGGGATATCATTTCAGTACACTGACTATTGGGATGTTTATTTTTCTTGGAATGCACATAGAACGCTACACCTGGGATGTAAAACACATCAACATGACCTGGTTTAGGTTGGCGGGTGTGGCGTGCCAATGATGACACAACAGGTGCCACTAGACCCCAACCATGCCACTCGCTTTTGGGCTTTCCACCTGTTTCTATAAATTTATGGTAAAACCCAAAGAACTTAAGATGTGCAAGAGACGTTTCAACCCTTCACTTTCTATACTGTAGATTTTCACTCCAATAGGAAATGGATTTTAGCCCCGCACATGCGTTACTTACCTCGTGCCCCGATACTTACCAGGGACCCCACGTTCCAGCAGGGTGTATGTACAAAGTAACTGTGTGCGTGTCCTCATGTAAGGTCTCTGTACCTTTTTGTCATTAATCAGGAGGTGGCTCTAGAGTAAGTGTGACTGAAGGCAAACATCAAATCTGAGGCCATATTATTGTTCCAAAAAAATAATAATGCAGAAATTAGCCCAAAAACCCAATAACTAATGGCGGCTCAGACGGCTGTCCTGGCAGATCGGTGCATGTTAATGTAGGAGTATATTTGTGTGGTGTATCAGTGCATACTGAAATGCCACATCTTACGAGGCACCTGCTTTATGGGGCTTTAGGCGGCTGCCTATTTGGCCTAATTATAGAGCCGTCCCTGCCATTAATATTATTAAATCATCAAAATGAAACACGTGGACATGTCGATTAGTCGTAAACACGGTGATCACAGACACATGGTAACAGACAGACCGTGTACATGGAGATTCACGCAGGAGGTGCGCGGTGATGTAATATTAAACACACGACAAGTGATGAGTGCATGATATGCTGTATTTAGCACAAAGAATGAGGATGGTGTATTTAGATACAGGAATATATCATAGATCAGTACATGGATACATTGGATCGGGGGAACAAACAAAGGGTGGATTTGATCGACGTACAATATTTGTTCTTCCAGCTGGGAGTGCAGGAACGGAAATCATGCGATATACCAAGGAACATTAAATATAGGATCTTAGCTTTGCTCTTTGACTTTTTTATGGGGGTGTTGAACGTTTGCTGTAATCCCCAAATCTATATATTCTTTATTAGCGTTAATAAAACAGGTAGATTTCCACTCTATTTGCCGCTCGGCGAGGAAACCAGCGGATCCCATCAATGGCTAGTGTTCAGGTGCCATGGACCAGAAATGTGGATCCTGATTGGACGAGTCACTTCCTGGTCTGGGCAGAGCTCCCTGCAGCTGCTGTAAAGGCTGCAAATCCATGATAACTTCATGGACTATAAAGCAGGAATCGGAAACCCCAGCCCTCCCAGAAACTCATGGGAGTTGTAGTTCAGAGACATCTGGGAGGGGCCGGAGTTTGAGACCCCTGCTCTAAAGGCAAGAATTATTTATTTGGATATCCCGCCCCCCATAATGATGTTTTTTTTACTGGATTACAGACATAGTCCCTTTACATTGCGTGAAATTACAAAAGAGATATAGAGACAGGTTCCCGGATCAAGCCTGGGCAGGGGACAGGTCTACAAGTTGACTGTGGGAAGGGACAGAGCTCCAGACTCGATTCGACCAATCGTGATGGGATGCCAGAGTTGGTCCAGTCGGGGGGGTGATGATCGCATCCCTCTACTGGCCATATCCCTGGTCTTTCATTACGTTAACCGGCAAGATTCATTGTCCTCCCCAATCATTCAACACCCCCTGGCCACAGCATATTGGGCTTGTGCATGGTTTGCCCAATGTCCAGCCCAGAATGGATAACCCCAATATCTGATTTGACACACAGCGTGCATTTAGCACGTTGTTGCACTGGAGGTCAAGGCACTGTATGGTTTGGAAGTCACTACTTGCATTGATTACAGAAATACACAGAGCTGTGCAGGCTGAAGCGACGGCGCGTCGGTCCGTACAATCGCCCATCTTTGGTTTATAAATGGATCTGTTGGGTTAAATAGTGCATTAGGTGTAATGTGTCTAATCTAAGTGGAGGCACCGTTAGTTTTTGGACATGGGAATCAGTCTGGTGGCAGGTAAACATGTTATTAAATGGCACATGTGACATTGTTGAAAAACAAATCATAATTTTTCCCCATTTTGTTCTAAATGTAAACGTACACAATCCCAATGAGCGGTGATTGGGTGCATGTCATCCCTTTGTGAAGATCCCTGAGTGTGGCCCCTTCTTTCCCTGCCCGGAGTTTGAGCTAGCATGTTGTACGCATACCACCCCTTCCGGGTCTGGTCTTCTAGATCAAAGCTCTTCATCGAAAGCTGGGACACTGGCAAGGGAGGAGATGATCTTGTTGTAGATGTGGATCCCTCGTAGGAAGACGTCTTCGTTGAGATACTCATTATGATCGTGCAGCAGGATCGGCGTGTGGTTCATGGGAGAGAAGCCGAGAGCAGGATACCCAGCCTAGAAGAAGCAAACAAGAAGAACCATGGCTGGTCAGAAGGTTGACTCAAGGGGGGGAAAAGAGGAGAAGAGGAAGAAACGAGGGGGAAAGAGGAGAAGAGGAAGAAACAAGGGGGGGAAGAGGAGAAGAGGAAGAAACGAGGGGGAAGAGGAGAAGAGGAAGAAGAAACAAGGGGGAAAAGAGGAGAAGAGGAAGAAACGAGGGGGAAAGAGGAGAAGAGGAAGAAACAAGGGGGAAAGAGGAGAAGAGGAAGAAGAAACGAGGGGGAAAGAGGAGAAGAGGAAGAAACAAGGGGGAAAGAGGAGAAGAGGAAGAAACAAGGGGGAAGAGGAGAAGAGGAAGAAACGAGGGGGAAAGAGGAGAAGAGGAAGAAACAAGGGGGAAAGAGGAGAAGAGGAAGAAACAAGGGGGGAAGAGGAGAAGAGGAAGAAACGAGGGGGAAAGAGGAGAAGAGGAAGAAACAAGGGGGAAAAGAGGAGAAGAGGAAGAAACGAGGGGGAAAGAGGAGAAGAGGAAGAAACGAGGGGGAAAGAAGAGAAGAGGAAGAAACAAGGGGGAGGAGGAGAAGAGGAAGAAACGAGGGGGAAAGAGGAGAAGAGGAAGAAACAAGGGGGGAAAGAGGAGAAGAGGAAGAAACAAGGGGGAAGAGGAGAAGAGGAAGAAACAAGGGGGAAAAGAAAAAAGGGGGAAGAAACAAGGGGAGAGAGGAAGAAGAAACAAGGGGGGGATACATATTAGTTTGTAGAATGAAAACAACAAACAAGTGACAGCAGTGAAAGGACTATGTCAGGTAGTCAAAGTAAAAATGAACAGAGGGTCCACGGGGGGGGGGGGGGAGGGAATCCTCCAACCAATTACTTAATCATCATTAGACATGTGCATTATTTTCCGTCCATAATATCGGCATTTTGAAAATTCAAAAACACCCAAAATGCCGAATCACCAACAGGTCGAATTGAAAACAAACAATAAAATGTGTTTGTACTTCGTGCAATACTGTCCCTAACCCTAATACACGCAGAAACAAACACTCAAGCAGAGACAGTGACACAAACCCAAGCAGAGACAGTGACACAAACCCAAGCAGAGACAATGACACAAACCCAAGCAGAGACAGTGACACAAACCCAAGCAGAGACAATGACACAAACCCAAGCAGAGACAGTGACACGAACCCAAGCAGAGACAGTGACACGAACCCAAGCAGAGACAGTGACACGAACCCAAGCAGAGACAGTGACACGAACCCAAGCAGAGACAGTGACACGAACCCAAGCAGAGACAGTGACACAAACCCAAGCAGAGACAGTGGCTGTGACCCTAATGCTAACCCAAAGCGAACCAGTGATCCTAACACTAACCCTAACTAGCATTAGGGGGGTATGTGGGGGTATGTGGGGGTATGTGGGGGGGCTGGAGGAGGTAAAGAGGGGGGTATAGAGAAGGATAAGGGTATAGGGGATAAAAATACACGTGCCTCCAAAAATGTTGACATTTCCAAAAATATTCGGATTTGTCAGAAATTGCTTAAACATTGATCTGAATTGGCAAATTTGGAAAATTCCTAGTTCTGGATCCCGAAAGCTGCAGAAACAAAAACCAACCGAAATTTTGGGATGTGCACATGTCTATTATTCTACATATTGTGCCGATTTACCAGCGCGGTGCGGAGGTTACAATAACAACAGGTAGTAAGTAGTGATACAGAAATGAGGTGCAGAGGGCCCTGCTCAACAATAACAACTCCTTTACCTCATTATTCCTCAGTTACTGGAGAAGAACGAGACACAGACAAAAGGTTTGAAATTAAGAGCATCGATACGAAGAAGCGGAATGTGTCCCCCCCCGGCGTCTCATCATACTCACCTGTCGGATGTAACGACTGTCTGTCCCGGCTGGGAAAATCTCAGGTTTCAGCTTCAAACCCCTGAAAACAAGACAAAACAGAGTCACATACTGGAAAAGCCAAAAAGCCAGAGTCACATACTGGAAAAGCCAAAAAGCCAGAGTCACATACTGGAAAAGCCAAAAAGCCAGAGTCACATACTGGAAAACCCAAAAAGCCAGAGTCACATACTGGAAAAGCCAAAAAGCCAGAGTCACATACTGGAAAAGCCAAAAAGCCAGAGTCACATACTGGAAAACCCAAAAAGCCAGAGTCACATACTGGAAAAGCCAAAAAAGCCAGAGTCACATACTGGAAAAGCCAAAAAGCCAGAGTCACATACTGGAAAAGCCAAAAAGCCAGAGTCACATACTGGAAAAGCCAAAAAGCCAGAGTCACATACTGGAAAACCCAAAAAGCCAGAGTCACATACTGGAAGAAGCCAAAAAGCCAGAGTCACATACTGGAAAACCCAAAAAGCCAGAGTCACATACTGGAAAAGCCAAAAAGCCAGAGTCACATACTGGAAAAGCCAAAAAGCCAGAGTCACATACTGGAAGAAGCCAAAAAGCCAGAGTCACATACTGGAAAACCCAAAAAGCCAGAGTCACATACTGGAAAAGCCAAAAAGCCAGAGTCACATACTGGAAAAGCCAAAAAGCCAGAGTCACATACTGGAAATCCCAAAAAGCCAGAGTCACATACTGGAAAACCCAAAAAGCCAGAGTCACATACTGGAAAAGCCAAAAAGCCAGAGTCACATACTGGAAAAGCCAAAAAGCCAGAGTCACATACTGGAAAAGCCAAAAAGCCAGAGTCACATACTGGAAAACCAAAAAGCCAGAGTCACATACTGGAAAACCCAAAAAGCCAGAGTCACATACTGGAAAACCCAAAAAGCCAGAGTCACATACTGGAAATCCAAAAAGCCAGAGTCACATACTGGAAATCCCAAAAAGCCAGAGTCACATACTGGAAAAGCCAAAAAGCCAGAGTCACATACTGGAAAAGCCAAAAAGCCAGAGTCACATACTGGAAAACTCAAAAAGCCAGAGTCACATACTGGAAAACTCAAAAAGCCAGAGTCACATACTGGAAAACCCAAAAAGCCAGAGTCACATACTGGAAAACCCAAAAAGCCAGAGTCACATACTGGAAAAGCCAAAAAGCCAGAGTCACATACTGGAAGAACCCAAAAAGCCAGAGTCACATACTGGAAGAACCCAAAAAGCCAGAGTCACATACTGGAAGAACCCAAAAAGCCAGAGTCACATACTGGAAGAACCCAAAAAAGCCAGAGTCACATACTGGAAAACCCAAAATCTGTAAAATGCAGAAAAAAATAAACCCAACACTCGCATGAAGTGTTCATATTGGAATCTCATGACGCCGAGACTGATACTTTCCGAGCGTCGAGTCCCTTTATCCTTTTAACACATGCAGAAATATTATCTATATTCTACTTTAATCTCATAAATCACCGGTCGTCACTAAATACAGCGCAACGCATTTTACTTAAAGTGGACACATTTATGGTATCCTTGGTTAGTTATCATTTATCTATTCTACATTTTTGTTACTTATTCTTAGAAATTGGTCTCCTTTATGGCTGGAAGCTCCATTCTGTCCTTTTAACCCCTTCACTACCATACTTGTGTTTATACAGTGAGCAGTAGCAGACGCTTGAGATAATTTTAACGCAATCTGGGGCTCGGCTGGATCACTGCAAATACATTTAGTTTGTTGTGCTCAAATTCATTTGGTCTCCATAACGCGTCCCTAACGTTTTAGCAGCATCGACACGATGCCTGAGGTTCTAACACTTTATAAACCCGGCTGGGAATGTGTCTGAATGACATCTCCCCAACTGATCCTGCACAGAGACCAGAGCTGCAGTAACTCCTTTTGGCCAGCAGATGGCGACATCTCTCTGCCAATAGGTTATTACAGGAAGAAATATACTGGGAATATTCCCAAATATTTATTGATGTAGAATTAAAAATGACAAAAAAACCAAACACGTTTAAGTCAGTCGGTAGTGAAGGGGTTAAATACGTATGTTTAACAGTCCCCCTCTTTTCTCTCCAATGCTACTCCTGGTTCTATTCAGCCATATAGTACTCACAGCTCATTGCACGGCTTGCTAAACGCTTTCCACCAGGGGTAGGATTCATCGATAGACGTTATATTCTGGTTCATACATTTCTGTAAAAAAAAAAAACCAAGAAGATGAATAAATGAAAAGAGAAGACGTGAGGTCACCGGTTTCTGTACTCGTAGTCCCGTCTCACCTGATGATATTCCCAGGTGACATCACTTCCCGCTTCCCGACACCAGCCCTCTATTCGGCTTTCGAATTCCTATGGGGAGAGCGAGAAAGGAGAGATCATCATATATATAGCGCCACCAGTTTCTGCAGCGCTGTACAACCAATGGGGACGGAGACAAATATCACAAACCTAGAAACAGTAATGTGAGGTGTAGAGAGCCCTGCCTAGAGGTGACACCATAACATATCCAGGAATATATTAAATTCCATGTAAATGACGGGGGGGGGGGGTCCTAAAGCAGACACCGTGTAGAGCAGAGGTTTTGGCGACCAAGCTGGACGGTTAGACACAGCAACCACTAGCAAACCGACGAGACGAAGGGCCACGGAATCCGGCATCCATTCATGGGCCATTTGGAAAAGATTAAGGGCTCTATTACATTCTTCGCGCATACGTTTGCGCACACGCAAAAACGCATTAACGCGAGAGGGGCAAAACACTTTGCGCTGAATGTCCACGCAAAAAAAAATGCGCGTTAACGTCTACCGCGGGTGAATCTTCGTGAACGCTGCGCGAGCGTACTGTACTGTGCGCGTCATATACTTAACATTGTGAGTGCAAATGCGTTTGTAATACCATCCGCGTACCAGCGCACAATCTATGTGCAAAATTTAATGCACAGCGTTTGCGCGCATAATTTTAACGTCTTTAGAAGCAGGTGGTAACGGCAAATCTGAACGTCCTGGACGAACCCAAATACACCAGCACAAAAAAAAAAAAGTATAGTTACACATTCTACACATACCCAAACAATAAAATGGAGAGGTTGTGTGTGTTTTTATTATTGCTGCAGCATATATACACAGATTGGCTGATCTGCGTGAAAAAAAAACAGTCCGCACACTGATTTCTGCACGCGCGTTATTTTTTGACAGATGAAAAAATGCGCGAGGATTGTAATACCTGCGTTGTTTTACGCACGTTAACGTTTAACGCTGCACGCAAAAATTCACGCCTTCTGCGTGCGTTTTTGCGCGAAGAATGTAATAGAGCCCTAGATATGGGATGTTAAACTCCGCCCCTCCGGATATCTCAGAACTACACCTCCCATGATGCCCTGGCCATTTACTGCATTCAAAGAATTCTGGGAATTGTAGGCAATAAACATTTGGGGGGGGGGGGGTCCGGAGCGTGAGAGGTTCTCTTTTAAAGAGCCCAGTACGATGATCTTGTGTTGAAGTGTGGGAGCGATGGGGAGGACAGGAAAAGTCTGAGATACAATGTATTCAGTGTATATTTTCAGAGATTTATGCATTTCACTGCAAATGGTAAAAATGGCGATTTCTATAAAGTCATGTTCTTTACAGGATCCAGCTCTGAAAACCCGCGTGACGACAAATCGAAAACTCCAAACAGGGACAGGTGTTACATCATGCTACCTTTAAGTTCAGGGTGGGCTGGACGCGCAGGTCGAAGGTCACGGACATGATAGACGGGACGACGTTATATAAAATGCCTCCGCTGAGTTTAGTGAGGTTGACGGTGGTGACGTCTCCGATTGAGAGGCTCGGGTCGGACTCTAACCTGGGAAACAGAGGGCGAATCACAGGTCAACGGAAAATAACATCACTAAGCATTAGGGCTCATCGACCGGGCAGTGATTTGGGGCGAATCGGCAGGGAATGGAGATTAAGGCAAAATAAAAAAAAAGTCAAAATAGCTGAATATATAGATCTTAAAACACGCAAATCCCATGCGATTCTCCACAGATTAGTGAGATGGACCAGGTTTGAGGTGGTGCGCCGCACACACTGAGCCCACGCCTGCTCAAACATTGATCTCAGCCAGATTTTAACTCATCACTTCTTTTTTTTTGTGCTTTTTGACCCTACAGGACACCGTACTTGGTGGGGACGCATCTCGCTGTCTGGAAGAGTTTTTTTGCTCCTCCTGCGTGTCTGTTAATTTGGAAATCAGACGAGTGTGTGAAAAAAACGTCTGGTTCTGAGGTCAGAATCCTTGGTCCAACCCGGTCTTTTGTCCCGAGTGCCAGTTTTAGGTAGAGATGACCGTGAGGGCAAGCAGGGCCTCGGTTAAACAGGTATCTTGCATGACAAAAATATATACACACCAACCTGTTACAGAAATGACATGTGTGTATGCACCGACATCCCACACAAATACCCCTCTGCATGCACATACACCTGTCTCCCAGGAGAGCCGTGTGGGCCATCCTGATTAGGCCGATTCCACCCACAACCTCTGGGTGACGGATCCGTCCGCCCACACCCCAGTGCTGAGTTCATACTAATGGAACGGGGTGTGAACGGGGAATAACGGCTGCGCGGGTACCGCGTCGGAGAATCCCAAGGCCCATTGGCCAAGACCCTCACAATATGAACGTGCGATACATTGTTTACCTTTTTTTCTCCTTCTCTCGGAATTCTAGAAATTTGGTGATCACCGAATGCTGAAACAACAAAAGCAGACGCGCTGAGCATTCATTCACAATGGCGGAGATTTAAACGCGGCGCAGGCGAGGAGCTGCAGGCGTAAAGCGAAGCATGATGGGAATCTTTGTTTTCTCGGTCACAAAAAGCAAAAACAGAAATATTTTGGAAGATCCTCCTCAAGGGCAAGTGGAGCGTAACTCCTATCATGCTCAGCCGGGGCTTCACTTGGCTCAGATCTCTGGTGGGCTTACAGCCGACCTCACCTGGAAAGCAAGTAGCCGCCGAAATAAAGACCTCGTGGCTCTAACCACCCATTAAATTCAGTTGCCGGAATGGCCGCAGCTTCTGGAAGACACAGGACGGTCATTCCGAGGTTTAGTGGACGTTGTATCTAACGTGGTAAAGGTTGTGATGGTTTTCAGTAATTTTTGCCGCTGTCCTATCAGAAGACCCTCTTTTTTTTGGGGTGGTCGGGAGGTGGAGTTACAGGTTTTTTTGGGTTAATTTAGGGGTAAAATACTAATTCCTCATTATGAAAAAAAATCGGAAGAAAAGCAAAAGCCATAGCTGCGCCTCCGTGCGGACTCACCAATTTCGTAGCAGCAGCGTTTTCAATGAAGAGTGACCCGTGTCCTGGGTCTCCTCGGCAGTGAACCGTGATCCCTGAAGAGACCAGAGAGACAAACAGGTCTATTCAAAGAGAGGTGAAACTCAGGAGAATTTTTTCTGGTTTGGCTATTTTGATCTAGAATTTGCACTTCTCCAGTCAGTCTCCCATTTATCTCACTTTCCAAATCGGCTATTTGGTCTAGATTGTTCTCTTCTCCTGCCAATTCTCCTGGTTTTCACCTTTCT
Source organism: Leptobrachium leishanense (assembly GCA_009667805.1). Classification (NCBI taxonomy): domain Eukaryota; kingdom Metazoa; phylum Chordata; class Amphibia; order Anura; family Megophryidae; genus Leptobrachium; species Leptobrachium leishanense. The sequence continues at coordinate 147,909,940 of CM019070.1, read as the reverse complement.
CTGAATAACCCTGATAGTAACCATGTAACATTACGGGAGATTGACGTGTTGGATGCTAGGAGTGACCGCGGCACAATCCCTGGATCATAATTTGGTTGGAGTGGCCTTCTCGTGGCACAGGGGAGTGAGAAAGTGACGGGGGCATGCAGGGCCGGACTGGGGATAAAAACCAGTCCTGGAAATAATTTCATACCAGCCCAACGTCATTATTATGTTATTCATAAAAGGGAAAACCCTGAATTTTAAAAAACACATTTGAAGAGTATTATATATAGATAAGACAGATGTGAAAGCACATAGGGACAAGAACAACCCACTTATAGCTACGGTGATATATTACAAGAATAAAGAATAATCAAGGAAGGTTTCTTCAAATACGGAAGATGCAGTTTCAAACCTTTTTTAACATAAATAACTGAACAAACACACATTATATAGATAGTGTGCATAAAAAAGAAAAATAGGGCAAATGGTTTACATAACAGTAATTAAATATTGGAACAGTTACAATAAACCTTTTGGAGATAATAAAAAGTGCAAATATGTTGCTGTTAATTCTTCGACAGTACAAAAAGTGCAAAAACCTTTTGAATTCCACAACTCTGAATACCTAGAAAACATATTCAGGAGTGTGGAAATTTAAAAAAATCTACTTGTCCAACGGACTAAGTGGTAGTCCGATCTACTTGCCCTGATAAGAAAAATAATTTAAAACAAAATAGTGTTTAGAGGACTTTATTCATAACAGCACGCACATAATTTATAATGCCCACAGATATAGACCTCAGACCAGATAATGCCCACAGATATAGACCTCAGACCAGATAATGCCCACAGATATAGACCTCAGACCAGATAATGCCCACAGATATAGACCTCAGACCAGATCATGCCCACATATATAGACCTCAGACCAGATAATGCCCACATATATAGACCTCAGACCAGATCATGCCCACAGATATAGACCTCAGACCAGATAGTTGACAGCTGGTAGGCCTCACTGCCATGTGGCATGATTTTAATTAATTGACTGTCACCTGCAAACTGAGCAGCACTGAATAAGAAACCATAATGGTAAGCTGAGTATGCTGCGCAGTTTGGATCCTTCTTCTCCTTTCACACCTGAGACAGGGAAAGAAAGTTTCTCCACCACCATGACCTCCCCACCATGGAGCCTGATCCGACATCATGCAGGATCAGGCACCATGGTGGGGAGGTCATGGTGGTGGAGAACCTTTCTTTCCCTGTCTCAGGTGTGAAAGGAGAAGAAGGATCCAAACTGCGCAGCATACTCAGCTTACCATTATGCTGGAGGCATGGCGGCGGTGAGAAGGTGGGAAACTGCAGCGGTGTGCCTGGAGCTGCTGGCACAGAACTTCCCAAGCTACATGTCCTCGGGTTACGTGTCTCGGGGATGCTCTGCCTGCAGCTGGATGGCTGGGGGTCATGGGCGGCAATATGTATCCCCGGGAGAGTCGGTCAGGGCCAGGCAGATTCCGCTATATACATATATTCACCTTACCACCACCAGCAACCTGCTGTCTCCAAAGTCCTCTCGTCCTGTGCCGCACTGACTCGCCGTGAAATAAAATGGGGACGGAGGTCGCTCAGGTCACTCGGAGCTCTGGAGGAGTTGGCTGAGTGAGCTGCTGGCCTCGCGCTGGGTGGCCTCCCGCTCTAGTGAGTGCGTCACACTCACATCTGCCAGCCTCCTCCTCGTGTGATTCGTCTCGAGGGTCTTCAGCGCGGCACCTGCGCAATGTGGCAACGTAGGGAGGGCCGAGGGCAGCGCCAATGCAGCGTGCTTGCCATTTCCCATCCCAGCCTTGTTTTTGCTGGGTGGGACGCACGCTGCAGCGGCTATCAGCCCGGCGGCCCCTCCTCCCTCATGAGTCAGTCACTCACTAGCCTGGCCGCAGGCACTGACAGGCGGAGGCCAGCTCGGCCGCTGCCGGCCACTAGTACCAGCCCGCGGTTTCTTGATTAATGATGGGGCGGCACAATGATTGCCGCAGCCTACCGGGATTCATCCCGGTAGGCCAGTCCGGCTCTGGGGGCATGTTATCCAGTGACTGCCTTAAGAGATCCCAGATTCTCCCTCTGCATCTGTTATGAACGTCTGTGCCAGACTCCTCCACCTCCCGCACCTCACCCCTTGGTCAATCTCTACACTGGCTCCCTGCTGCGGGGAGTACCAGGCTTGTAGGTGTAGTCGTTTGACCATCATGGTTGGAGACTCAGTGTGACGGCGTATCAGGCTTGTAGACTCAGTGTGACGGCGTATCAGGCTTGTAGACGCAGTGTGACGCGTATCAGGCTTGTAGACGCAGTGTGACGGCGTATCAGGCTTGTAGACGCAGTGTGACGGCGTATCAGGCTTGTAGACGCAGTGTGACGGCGTATCAGGCTTGTAGACTCAGTGTGACGGCGTATCAGGCTTGTAGACGCAGTGTGACGGCGTATCAGGCTTGTAGACGCAGTGTGACGGCGTATCAGGCTTGTAGACGCAGTGTGACGGCGTATCAGGCTTGTAGACGCAGTGTGACGCGTATCAGGCTTGTAGACGCAGTGTGACGGCGTATCAGGCTTGTAGATGCAGTGTGACGGCGTATCAGGCTTGTAGACGCAGTGTGACGGCGTATCAGGCTTGTAGACGCAGTGTGACGGCGTATCAGGCTTGTAGACGCAGTGTGACGGCGTATCAGGCTTGTAGATGCAGTGTGACGCATATCAGGCTTGTAGACGCAGTGTGACGCGTATCAGGCTTGTAGACGCAGTGTGACGGTGTATCAGGCTTGTAGATGCAGTGTGAGGCGTATCAGGCTTGTAGACGCAGTGTGACGCGTATCAGGCTTGTAGACGCAGTGTGACGCGTATCAGGCTTGTTAGACGCATGTGTTGTGACGGTGTATCAGCTTGTAGACGCAGTGTTGACGGCGTATCAGGCTTGTAGACGCAGTGTGACGCGTATCAGGCTTGTAGACGCAGTGTGACGCGTATCAGGCTTGTTAGTGTAGTTGTGGGACAATCATGCTTGTTGGACCTCACATTTGCCCCCAGTCTAGGTTTAAGTGCTTTGTGTGACCCCTGGTGATATTGGGGCCCCGCAGGTACCCAGTAGGATTTTTGACCTTTTCTCTTGTGGAATGAGCTGGTAAAGTAGGACTTACACCAGGGGCATTTCTCCCCGTAGAACACGCTGAATTCTTCCGTGGGGCTGGCGAGTCCTGAAACCACAAGAAAGTATAAGAGTGAATGGAGGAAAAGCTCTCAGGGGAAAGCGAATGAACGGGAAAAAACGAGCGACTCGTACAGACATCTTCCCAATCGATTCAGTTGCCCAAAAAGTTTGTTTTGAAGCCCAAGAGGCCCATTCTAACACGGTGACCGTCAATGGCTCAGAGACCGGTGACGAGGCGAGTTTAATAGCCAGATCAGACCTGACGTTAAACAATGTTATCAAGCAAACCAGACAGCTTGCCCTGTGGGCCACCATGGTCAAGGATCTCCCCAGCTTGATCACGTGGAGTCGGCAATGAGGAGGACACGATGCCATTCTTTTGTGTCGAGAGGGAAATCTAAAAGATCCATCTGACCACCAGTACCCAGAGCTGGTCTTGGAGTTAATGAGGTCTTGGATAAAGCTCTAACGCGCGGAGCCGTCTTTACATTGAAAGAGAAATCAGCCAAAGACATTTTAAAATCTCCCCATGAGCTTTCTGTGAATGTCGGAGTATATTTGTGTGGACACACTGACATTCCACATTATTCCAGCAGGCGAGGCCCCAAGCAGCCGCCTACTTTGCCCAATTATAAAGTCACAATCGCCTGTACCCCTTTACTGGTGATCAGCCCGTCCAGAAGGTGTCGGGGCATTTCCCTCGTAACCCTGCAGCAACGTTTTGATATCGTGAGGTTCCATGGTAGATCGTGTGGGGGGGGGGATACATTGTTTCAAAAAGTGAGATTTTGACACTGGCTCGAGGATTCAGGACAGAACGGAGAGGACAGCAGGTCTCACCTTCATCAAGTGTGATTCCTGGGTTAAGATCTTTGAATTCTGGATAATCTACAAATAACTCCATCCCCGTGTGACCCCCGGTCTCTTCATCTGTAAACAAAGATCACATGGTGTCACGATACCGGCTGCCAAGATACAGAGTGTACGGAGCCTCTCGGCAATAAGTCTCCACCCAAAACTACCCCATCTCACCTGGCACTAATGTTAGGTGAATGGTCCGGGGGAAGTGGCTTCCGTCAGACTTCAGCTGGCGCAGAGCTTCTAGGTACCTGTGAAGAACAGAAAGGAGCAATAGATACATCTCAGACCGTCACGCTATATGTTATATAGTGCAATACCGGGAAGGCAGGGATTACCTGGAACCTTATATCGAGGCGTCGGTCCCCCTGGTCATGGTGCATGTACATGGGGTGCAGGAGCATTTGAGGGTCACCAAGTTGCCCCGTGGCATCATGAATCACTACAGATTACGGCATTAGAGGCCTTTAAAAATGGAATCCTAAACCTTAAATAGTGAACGCCGGCGAAAACGAAAACCATTACCGTACACCCCGAGGCGCAATAGTTTTATCAAAGTCAAAATTAACTGATACATTACAAAAAAAAAAAAAAATCATACCCTACTCTACATAGATGCCAAAGATTGTGTTTTTTAACCCAAACATATTGACTGGACGTGCACACAGATACGAATGCCATTTAAATTCAGAAAAATTCTCGATACAAGATTTTGGGATTTTCAAAATTTGCCGATTCGTATCCATCTGAAAAATCTCAAAATTTTGGTGCTGTGAGTATTTTTAGCTCCTACACCCCATCTCTACACAACTCCCTCTTTACTTTCTCCAACTCCCCCCCCCCTATAAACCCCCGAAATATCAGTTCGGTTTAGGTCTAGGCTTATTGATTCTGTTTTTTGGTAGGATCAGAGTTTCTGTATGTATATGGGCTAGGTCTAGGTCTAGGTCTAGGATTAGGGTCGGAGGCTAGGTCTGGGTATAGGATTAGGGTCGGGGCTAGGTCTGGGTATAGGATTAGGGTCGGGGCTAGGTCTGGGTATAGGATTAGGGTCGGGGCTAGGTCTGGGTATAGGATTAGGGTCGGGGCTAGGTCTGGGTATAGGATTAGGGTCGGGGCTAGGTCTGGGTTTAGGATTAGGGTCGGAGGCTAGGTCTGGGTTAGGATTAGGGTCGGAGGCTAGGTCTGGTTTAGGATTAGGGTCGGAGGCTAGGTCTGGGTTTAGGATTAGGGTCGGAGGCTAGGTCTGGGTTTAGGATTAGGGTCGGAGGCTAGGTCTGGGTTTAGGATTAGGGTCGGAGGCTAGGTCTGGGTTTAGGATTAGGGTCGGAGGCTAGGTCTGGGTTTAGGATTAGGGTCGGAGGCTAGGTCTGGGTCTAGGATTAGGGTCGGAGGCTAGGTCTGGGTTTAGGATTAGGGTCGGAGGCTAGGTCTGGGTTTAGGATTAGGGTCGGAGGCTAGGTCTGGGTTTAGGATTAGGGTCGGAGGCCAGGTCTGGGTATAGGATTAGGGTCGGGGCCAGGTCTGGGTTTAGGATTAGGGTCGGGGCCAGGTCTGGGTTTAGGATTAGGGTCGGAGGCTAGGTCTGGGTATAGGATTAGGGTCGGAGGCTAGGTCTGGGTATAGGATTAGGGTCGGGCCAGGGTTAGGATTAGACAAACCGTGGTGATTTTTTTTCCCCAGTTATCAAAATGATTCCAATTTGATCTGAAGACGCCATATTTTTCGTTCCTTTCAGTTTTTTCAGATGCTCCCAAACTGCTCCAAAAACCAATTGAGATGAAACTAAACAAAACGCTGATACCTAATATTGCATATATTTCTATTGGGACCCCCCTCCCCGATACAAAGCCTAATCCTGTGACTCACTGGATGGTGACGCACTTCATGTCCTGCGTCCCCCTGGCGTAGATATTCCCCGCTTCATCCTTATGAGCAGCGAATGGCGGGTGCGTCCAGAGGTCCTGCAAGAAGAAGAAACATTCTTGTAACATAGAATTTCTTGCTTTTTTTCACGCCCCCCCCCCCCAAACACACAAATAAACCCCTCCTCACCTCATATACAGGGACCACGTCTATGTGGGAGTTTAAAATCACAGACTTGAGCTTTGGATCCGTTCCCTGCCACGTCATGACGAGAATATCGCGACCGGAGGAGAGCTGCGCGAAAAGGGGAGAGATTTGTTTGGATTACAAACTGGTGGGGGGGGGGGTCATCAACTAAAAGAGTTTTTAATCTTTGTTGTGCCACAGTGTCACATCACATCAATACAGAACGTCTCAGGATTCCACCAATACGTTCCTTCAACGATTTCCTTCCTTTATTCTCAGTATAAGTAATCCAATTTTTTGATAATTTTCTGCTATACTTGATGCTTTTTTGTTACTTCTCCATACAGTATCATTTTCCTCTTCTGACCAACAGAGCCCCCCCAGGACCATCAGAACTCAACCCCCCCCCTCTTGAACCGCCAGAGCCCATTTCCCTCCTGACCAAAGTTCCTCCGCCCCCCGGACCACAAGACCTCATACCCTCAGAGCCCCTTCTCCTTTTTGTTCTTTCTCAGACCTTTTTATCTTTGCCCCTTTACCGTATTGTGGGAAATTGTCCATGCAGTGACGTTGCGAGAGGGGGGGCAGGGAGGGGCACATGCCCCCGGGTGCCACCCTCAAAAGTTTCCCTCCTCTCAGTCCCCCTCATTACCTTCACTTTTCTGCTTTCCAATCCAATATCTTTTGCCACGCGCACCAGGAATTCTTCTGCCCCGTCTAAAAAAAGATTACAAAATCATAAATAAATATATAGATATAGCATCGGTTATTTTAAAAAGCGGGTTTTCTTAAAAAAAGGGAGGAGTAAAAGCTGAGATTGCAAACTCACCCAAAAACCTGTGGCCCATCGCCACGCTTTCAATGACACACCCCTTTACCTACCCCCCCCACACATACAATGACCCCCCAAAAAGGATCGATCTTCAAACCTCGCCACAGATAAACAGTCCCTTCACACCTCTCCATAGACAGAGGTGGCGGTTGCTGAATCTTGTTATCAAAAGTAGCCTGGAGGGTGTCAGCGGTGGTGCAGAGTCCCCCAATGTGTGAGGCCCAGGGTGTGCGCCCTGCTCGCCCCATCCAAAGCGGACGCCTGCCCCATACATATTATAACATTATAATATCAGGAATTGGGAAGACGAAGACGATGTTTTGGAACTACATCTCCCATGATGCTCATTCAGTTGGACTTGGAAGAGACTCATGGGAAATGTAGTTCCAAAACACCTGAAGGGCCACCTTTGTTAACCCCTGATTTATGGGATCATATTACTAGTGGCCTGAACACACATATTTGCCTGGAGGGCGTTTTTGTGTCATTAAACACGGTTACCATAGTCGGGGTCTGGGTGGACGGTTCGTATCCTCAGATACTCCCGGAATAGGCTGGTGGATGGATTCTCGCTGGAAGACATTGTATCCACCTGCGGGTGATAGAACACGACGTGTCAATAAACACATATTAATGTTACGCACGCAGCGGGCTGCTGCAACTATACTATATGAAAGGCAGTTTCCCGTCACGTCACCTGCTCCGGTCTTGTTCTAGGGCAGAAGAAACCCCAAAAGATGTCCCTAAGCTTCCTCTACCACCAGTGAAAGGAATTGTAGTCACTAAAAGCCATCGTATAATTGCATTACTTTAAAAAAGAGAGTGTGTGTAAAAAGATACATATTCATAACAGGAAACCCCTGCACTCGCAGACTTAAAAAAAAACAGATGCCTGACGAACAATACATGATCAGATATAAGAGCTAGCACTCTAAAATATCAAAGAAATGGTTTTAGGTTTTAAATATATTAAAAATAATGGGTGTTTTACCTCTCCATTGCAGCCTTCATCATATACCGGATACATCCAATAGAGAGCGGAAACACCATTATTTTTAATAGATTTAAAACCAGAACGTTTTACCTGAGATATTAGAGTGCTAGCTCTTTTTTTTTTGTCATGTATATGTCGTCAGGCCAAGCACCGGGCATCTATGTGTGCAGGGACACACACACACACTCTGGGGATATTGCCATATAACAATGATATATCTTTGGGACCCGAGTCTAAACATGAAATTCATTTATGTCTCACACACACAGCCCAATGGGCGCTTTATACAGGATTTTAATCATTTTCTTCTGTCACATGATGTCGGGGGGTTTACAACTTTTGGGGTCATGTTGGCGCTCAAAAAAAAAATATTAAAATATATATATATTATACACACACACACACACAGTTGTGTTCAAAATTATTCAACCCCCACTGAAATTGAGTGTTTTGGCCAGTTTGACATTGATTTTGATCATTCAGTCATCTTGCTTACAATTAAATCAAAGAGGCACGTGTAGGTCAGAGACAAATATAACATAACATTTATAATGAAATAACCACAAATGTCTTTTCTGTGCTCACATCATTATCAGTTTTATTCAACCCCCAGTGACATTCAATCTTAGTACTTAGTACAACATCCTTTTACAGTTATAACAGCTTTTAAACGTGAAGCATAGCTTGACACAAGTGTCTTGCAGCCATCTACGGGTATCTTCGCCCATTCGTCATGGGCAAAAGCCTCCAGTTCAGTCACATTCTTAGGCTTGCGCACTGCAACTGCTTTCTTTAAGTCCCACCAGAGGTTCTCAATCGCATTTAAGTCAGGTGACTGCGATGGCCACTCCAAAATGTTCCAGCCTTTAATCTGCAACCATGCTCTAGTGGACTTGGAGGTATGCTTGGGATCATTGTCCTGTTGAAAGGTCCAACGTCTCCCAAGCCTCAGGTTTGTGACGGACTGCATCACATTGTCATCCAATATCTCCTGGTACTGAAGAGAATTCATGGTACCTTGCACACGCTGAAGCTTCCCTGTACCTGCAGAAGCAAAACAGCCCCAAAGTATGATTGCCCCCCGCCATGCTTCACAGTAGGCAAGGTGTTTCTTTCTTCATAGGCCTTGTTCTTCCTCCTCCAAACATAGCGTTGATCCATGGGCCAAACAGTTCTAATTTTGTTTCATCAGTCCACAGAACACTATCAAAACTTCTGTGGTTTGTCCACATGACTTTTGGCATACTGCAGTCAACTCTTCTTATTCTTTGGAGACAGCAAGGGGGTGCGCCTGGGAGTTCTGGCATGGAGGCCTTCATTACGCAGTGTGCGCTGTATTGTCTGAGCTGAAACTTCAGTACCCACATCTGACAAATTTTTCTCAGTTCCTCAGCAGTCACACAGGACTTTTCTCCACTCTACGCTTCAGGTAGCGCACAGCAGTCAAAGTCAGCATCTTCTTTCTGCCACGACCAGGTAGCGTTTCAACAGTGCCCTTTGCCTTGAATTTGCGAATGATGCTTCCTATGGTCTCTCTTGGTATGTTTAACATCTTTGCAATCTTCTTATAGCCATTGCCCTTCCTGTGAAGAGTAATCACCTCTTCTCTTGTCTTCCTGGACCATTCTCTTGACTTCACCATGTTTGTAACCACACCAGTAAATGTCTAGAAGGAGCTGAGTATCACAGTCATTTTAAAGCTGCCTAATTGGTGCTTATTATGCTTTATTGCTGCTCCGTTGAAGAAGGAGAATCAGGCTGGAAGATGGTCGCCATTATGAGCCAGGCGGCCATCTTGTTCAGAATATTGGTTCACTTGAAAATAACTAGGTAGATTTTAGCTGAAACTAGAATGAAGCATACATAGAAACTTAGGCATGTGTTCGAAAGATCCGGACCGTTCCTGGCACGGAGGGACAGGATGAGGAATGGATACACCAAGGTCACAAAAGCCTGAGAGCCAGAGAGACAAAGAGAGCGTAGAAAACAGACCAGGTCTTATCTACAAATAAACACAGGCTCTAGGGAGGTGGGCACAGCCCGGATTGAGCGCAGCAGCAAATCACGTTCTGTCAAACTAACATGAAGTTTGCCAATTTACGGCCAATGTATGGAATGCGTTTGTAATTAACCAAGGGAGGTATTAACCCACGTGGGGTGGGATAGTGTCACCGGGAGGTGGGTTAATTGGGATCTACCTAATTATGTATTCGGGGTATAAAACCCCTTGTCGGGGTGAGTTCGGGGCTCACTCTTTGCGATTCAATCCTGTGTGAGCATTCTGTGTGACGACACAATAAAGTTTGCCTTTCCTGAAGAGACTCGTGTTCAGACAATCCTTGCTCGTGTCCGGTCCGGCCTCGTCCCGAGTGAACCAAGTGGATTCCGGTAACACCGTGACATCCACAGGTGTTTTCAATACCTGATTGAAAACACTTGAATGAACCTCTGTTCTTCAGAGTGGTAGTCTTTAAGGGGTTGAATAATTGTGTCAATGAAGAATTCACAAAAGAAACATTTACTACTGTATTACAAAACCAATTGATGTCATTTTAGTTGCATATGGTTCTTTAAAAAGTCCTTGTAGGATTTCATTCTGAATACAATTACAAATGTACACTAAATTCCCTAAAACCCTTTACAGCATTGGGGGTTGAATCATTTTGAACACAACTGTATATAAATATAATTTTGGAATTCAAGATAGGGGATACTCAGCCTGTGCACATACACACACATTATATATTCATGTTATGCTCTGCACAGCTTATATTAATTCCAGATGTTTCCTGCAGTGAAAAAAAACATCCATAAATAAATAATAAATATTAATGTCGTGTTTCCCATCCTCAGTAAATCCGTCTCTTGCCTCTCGTCGGTCACGTTGTCGCCCTGTGTCACTATGTGACGTCACTCTCCGTGCAGGACATGTTACAGCAGATTTGGGTGGCGTGGGGGGGGGGGGGGGAGGTCTCTCTCCGCTTGGTACCTCGTGCCCCCACTCCGTGCGCTCCTCTTCTCTCCCACGAGGGTTTCTGCTCCGGGGAAGGGACTCGTCGCGAGGTCAGGCGACACTAATCCGACCCAGAGAGCATCCGCCGGCAGCTAGCTATGACGCAGCGAGTGGAGAGCAGGGGGTTTATAGAGTCATTACCAGTGACCCCCAGGTGGCCGGCGCGGTAACGGCGCTCCGGGTCGCGGCATGCGAAGGAGACAATGCCCGGGTTCTGGGAATAAATGGGCCTTTTGTCCCAGGACTCAGATTCGCAGGTACCGCATTGCGAAGCATCAAGACGACCAAGAGGAAAACGTCCCCTAGCGAGAAGAAGCGCGAGGGCGAGCGCCGGCTCTTGTTATTGTGCGTCGAGGGTTTGCCCTTTGTCCCGCGTCATGTCACTCATTGACCAAGAGATCACTCATTCCCCGACCCTGAAGCATCGGCACTCACAGCCGGCCACCGGCTTGGTGAATCAATACTCAGGTTTAACGTGGGGATGGTTGACCTTGGCACCTGTAGGTGCTTGCGAACCACATTTCCCATGATGGTCAGCCAGCCGTCGGCAAACTCTAGGGCACCCCCAGATGCTGCTGAACTACAACTCCCATGATTCTCTGTCCATCTATCGCAGGGATCTCAAACTCTGGAGACCCAGATGTTGATGCCTACAATTCCCAGAATTCTTTCAACACAATAAAAAGGCCAGAGAATCACGGGAATTGTAGTTCAGCAACATCTGAGGGGCCGGAGTTTGACAACCCTGATTGAAAATGAATAATAATTATATATATATATATATATATAAGATTTCCAGGGGGCTGGAGTCCGGAGAGCTGGCCGAGCATCATGGGAAATGCAGTCCAGCAATATCTGCAGTAGCAGCACTGTGTCACAAGTGGCCGCGGGATGGTTTCATCACTTTATTTGCTGCTGTAAGAACATGCAGAAGCTCGGCCTGACCTCTGCTCGCACAAAAACTGCAAACAATGGGGAAACGCGTGACATGTGAACGCCGACACATCCCAAAAGCTACGAGATCCTAGGTGGATGGATAAATAAACAGACAGATAGACCCCTATTACATTCTTCATGCAATTTCGTTCGCGCAGCTCAAATTTTTTTGCGCGCATCCGTCCAGCGTTATCACGCGAAAATTAATGTGGTATTACAATCCAAAGGCATTTCCTCATCCGTCAAAAAATAACGTTCGTAAAAATGACGCGCAAAACTAAGTAACCTGGCGCACGTAAATCAGTGCGCGGACTGTTTTTTTCGCGGGATTCAGCCAATCAGAATTAAGAACCTTAATTGACATCAATTCACCTTACAATCGACTCACTTAAGTTTTTGAGCCTGTCAAAGTAAATCTGAGTATATATGCTGCAGCAATAATAAAAACACGCACAAATTCTCCATTTTATTGTTTGGGTATGTGTACAATGTGTAACTATACCGTGCTGTATTTTTTTTTCGTGACGGTGTTTTTCGTTTCGGCCAGAACGTTCCGATTTGCCGTTAACAGCTTTTGAAAGACGTTAAAATTATGCGCGCAAACGTCGCTCGTAAAAAGATGCGAATAGTTGGAATACCATCCGCGTACCAGCGCACGAACGCATTTGTGCTCACAATGTTAAGTATAGGACGCGCGCAGTTCATCCCGCGTTAAACGATATCGCGCATCATTTGCGCGAACGTTTAATATGACTTTCTGCACAAAGGGTTTTGTCCCTCGCACAAATGCGCATGCAAAACGCACTGCGCGAGGAATGTAATGGGGGAGAGATGGAGGGACAGAGAGACGGAGGGAGAGAGAGAGAGAGAGACGGAGGGAGAGAGAGAGAGGAGAGACGGAGGGAGAGAGAGGAGAGAGACGGAGAGAGAAGAGAGAGGAGAGAAGAAGAGAGGGAGAAGAGGGAGAGAGACGGAGGAGAGAGAGAGAGAGGAGACGGAGAGGAGAGAGAGAGAGAGAGAAGACGGAGGAGAGAGAGAGAGAGAAGACGGAGGGAGAGAGGAGAGAGAGAGACGGAGGAGAGAGAAGAGAGAGACGGAGAGAGAGAGAGAGAGAGAGAGAGAGAGAGAGACGGAGAGAGAGAGAGAGAGACGGAGAGAGAGAGAGAGAGAGAGAGAGAGAGAGAGACGGAGAGGAGAGAGAGAGACGGAGAGAGAGAGACGGAGAGGAGAGAGAGAGAGAGAGAGAGAATAGAGAGATGAGAGAGAGAGAGAGATGGAGAGAGAGAGAGAGGATAGAGAGAGAGATGGAGAGAGAAGATAGAGAGAGAGAGAGAGAGAGAGAGGAGAGAAGAGAGAGAGAGGAGAGAGAGAGAGAGAGAGATGGACAGAGAGAGAGAGAGAGAATGGACAGAGAGAGAGAGAGAGATGGACAGAGAGAGAGAGAGAGAGAGAGATGGACAGAGAGGAGAGAGAGAGGAGAGAGAGAGAGAGAGAGGGACAGAGAGAGAGAGAGAGAGATGGACAGAGAGGAGAGAGAGAGAGAGAGAGAGAGATGGACAGAGAGAGAGAGAGAGAGAGAGAGAGAGATGGACAGAGAAGAGAGAGAGATAGATGGACAGAGAGAGAGAGAGAGGAGAGAGGAGAGAGAGATGGACAAGAGAGGAGAGAGAGAGAGGGATGGACAGATAGAGAGAGAGAGAGAGGGATGACAGATAGAGAGAGAGAGAGAGGAATGGACAGATAGAGAGAGGGATGGACAGATAGAGAGAGGGAATGGACAGATAGAGAGAGGAATGGACAGATAGAAGAGAGGGATGACAGATAGAGAGAGGGATGGACAGATAGAGAGAGGATGGACAGATAGAGAGAGGATGGACAGATAGAGAGAGGATGGACAGATAGAGAGAGGATGGACAGATAGAGAGAGGGGATGGACGATAGAGAGAGGGATGGACAGATAGAGAGAGGATGGACAGATAGAGAGAGGATGGACAGATAGAGAGAGGGAATGGACAGATAGAGAGAGGGATGGACAGATAGAGAGAGGATGGACAGATAGAGAGAGATGGACAGATAGAGAGAGGGGATGGAGACGATAGAGAGAGGATGGACAGATAGAGAGAGGGATGGACAGATAGAGAGAGGGATGGACAGATAGAGAGAGGGATGGACAGATAGAGAGAGGGATGGACAGATAGAGAGAGGGATGGACAGATAGAGAGAGGGATGGACAGATAGAGAGAGGGATGGACAGATAGAGAGAGGGATGGACAGATAGAGAGAGGGATGGACAGATAGAGAGAGGGATGGACAGATAGAGAGAGGGATGGACAGATAGAGAGAGGGATGGACAGATAGAGAGAGGATGGACAGATAGAGAGAGGGATGGACAGATAGAGAGAGGGATGACAGATAGAGAGAGGGATGGACAGATAGAGAGAGGGATGGACAGATAGAGAGAGGGATGGACAGATAGAGAGGGGGATGGACAGATAGAGAGAGGGACGGACAGATAGAGAGAGGGATAAATAGACGGATAGAGAGAGAGAGGGATAAATAGACGGATAGAGAGAGAGGGATAAATAGACGGATAGAGAGAGAGGATAAATAGACGGATAAGAGAGAGAGGGATAAATAGACGGATAGAGAGAGAGAGGGATAAATAGACGGATAGAGAGAGAGAGGGATAAATAGACGGATAGAGAGAGAGAGGGATAAATAGACGGATAGAGAGAGAGGGATAAATAGACGGATAGAGGAGAGAGGGATAAATACGGACGGATAGAGAGAGAGAGGGATAAATAGACGGATAGAGAGAGAGGGATAAATAGACGGATAGAGAGAGGGATAAATAGACGGATAGAGAGAGAGGGATAAATAGACGGATAGAGAGAGAGGGATAAATAGACGGATAGAGAGAGAGGGATAAATAGACGGATAGAGAGAGAGAGGGATAAATAGACGGATAGAGAGAGAGGGATAAATAGACGGATAGAGAGAGAGGGATAAATAGACGGATAGAGAGAGAGAGGGATAAATAGACGGATAGAGAGAGAGAGGGATAAATAGACGGATAGAGAGAGAGAGGGATAAATAGACGGATAGAGAGAGAGAGGGATAAATAGACGGATAGAGAGAGAGGGATAAATAGACGGATAGAGAGAGAGAGGGATAAATAGACGGAGAGAGAGAGGATAAATAGACGGATAGAGAGAGAGGGATAAATAGACGGATAGAGAGAGGGATAATAGACGGATAGAGAGAGAGGGATAAATAGACGGATAGAGAGAGAGGGATAAATAGACGGATAGAGAGAGGGATAAATAGACGGATAGAGAGAGAGAGGGATAAATAGACGGATAGAGAGAGAGAGGGATAAATAGACGGATAGAGAGAGAGAGGATAAATAGACGGATAGAGAGAGAGAGGGATAAATAGACGGATAGAGAGAGAGAGGGATAAATAGACGGATAGAGAGAGAGAGGGATAAATAGACGGATAGAGAGAGAGAGGGATAAATAGACGGATAGAGAGAGAGAGGGATAAATAGACGGATAGAGAGAGAGAGGGATAAATAGACGGATAGAGAGAGAGAGGGATAAATAGACGGATAGAGAGAGGGATAAATAGACGGATAGAGAGAGAGAGGGATAAATAGACGGATAGAGAGAGAGGGATAAATAGACGGATAGAGAGAGAGAGGGATAAATAGACGGATAGAGAGAGAGGGATAAATAGACGGATAGAGAGAGAGAGGGATAAATAGACGGATAGAGAGAGAGGGATAAATAGACGGATAGAGAGAGGGATAAATAGACGGAGAGAGAGAGAGGGATAAATAGACGGATAGAGAGAGAGGGATAAATAGACGGATAGAGAGAGGGATAAATAGACGGATAGAGAGAGGGATAAATAGACGGATAGAGAGAGAGAGGGATAAATAGACGGATAGAGAGAGAGAGGGATAAATAGACGGATAGAGAGAGAGAGGGATAAATAGACGGATAGAGAGAGAGGGATAAATCGATGAAGGGATGATGGATAAATAGAGAGACACATGGATGGATTTATAGACAGACGGAGACAGACAGACGGATAAATAGATAAAAGGTGAAAGGTAATTACCGTCTCTGGTTGGACTCTCGCCTCAAGTCTGATGATGTTCTCCTGTCGTTCTCCCGGCCGGCTCAGCGCTATAAAACCCAACACCAGGCTGGACTTTGCTCGCCCCGCACGCCGGTAATGTAGGTTTTTTAGGAGAGCTTCTGACCCATCGGAGCGATAATTCCGGCCCCGTCTCCCGCGTCCTGTCTCTGGGATTGGATTAACGCGTCCTGCTCAGGAGTCTGGTGATAATCTGGATTAATCTGTGCGGAGACAAAGTCCAGGAGAGGAGAGATACAAATAAAGTAATTTACAGCGTGAAGTAATATTTAATTAAGGCTAGGGTCAAACGAACGCATTATTCGCAGCGACCGTCAAAAAGTGCGTCCGCATGCATTGACGTATTTTTTCACGGAATGCGCACGAAAATGTGTGACCGTTTTCACGTGATTTTTTTACAGATCATCAATAAAACCCTTTTTGCGTCCGGACGTTATGTTGGCCGGACGTGTGCAGCGTCTGACGTCTCCTAATCACGCACACACGCCGCTATGCGGACGCAGCGCACTCTGTACGTCAGTACTAGCGGCATCACGTTCTCAAAAAAATGCTTTCATTTTCCACTTGCGTTGCGCGGCCGAACTTTGTATATTGCCCGTCATTTACTGGTACTGCGGCTGTGATTAAGTGCGCCTAAATGCACGTTAAATATGCGTTCGTCTGACCCCAGCCTGAAAGGGATAAGCCCAGCACGATAGAACGCAGGATTTAACCAAAACTATGCAAATTGCTCAGGTGATTTGGGAAACCCGACCTCTAATCCATACAATAAAAGGGCCAGAACCACCAAGAAATGCAACGTCCTAATTGTGTTTATTTGATGTTGCTGATATCTTACATGTGTTTTGTTTTTCTCTTGTTTGTTTAGTTAAGAAAATATTTTCCTCTATATGTGTCACTGGGTGCATCCATTGTGTGATATTTCCCTCTATATGTGTCACTGGGCGCATCCATTGTGTGATATTTCCCTCTATATGTGTCACTGGGTGCATCCATTGTGTGATATTTTCCTCTATATATGTCACTGGGTGCATCCATTGTGTGATATTTTCCTCTATATATGTCACTGGGCACATCCATTGTGTGATATTTTCCTCTATATGTGTCACTGGGTGCATCCATTGTGTGGTATTTTCCTCTATATGTGTCACTGTATGCATCCATTGTGTGATATTTTCCTCTATATGTCACTGGGTGCATCCATTGTGTGATATTTTCCTCTATATGTGTCACTGGGTGTATCCACTGTGTGATATTTTCCTCTATATATATGTCACTGGGTGCATCCATTGTGTGATATTTTCCTCTATATGTGTCACTGGGCACATCCATTGTGTGATATTTTCCTCTATATGTGTCACTGGGTGCATCCATTGTGTGATATTTTCCTCTATATGTGTCACTGGGTGCATCCATTGTGTGATATTTTCCTCTACATATGTCACTGGGTGCATCCATTGTGTGGTATTTTCCTCTATATGTGTCACTGTATGCATCCATTGTGTGATATTTTCCTCTATATGTCACTGGGTGCATCCATTGTGTGATATTTTCCTCTATATGTGTCACTGGGTGCATCCATTGTGTGATATTTTCCTCTACATATGTCACTGGTGCATCCATTGTGTGGTATTTTCCTCTATATGTGTCACTGTATGCATCCATTGTGTGATATTTTCCTCTATATGTCACTGGGTGCATCCATTGTGTGATATTTTCCTCTATATGTGTCACTGGGTGCATCCATTGTGTGATATTTTCCTCTATATGTGTCACTGGGTGCATCCATTGTGTGATATTTTCCTCTATGTGTCACTGGGCGCATCCATTGTGTGATATTTTCCTCTATATGTGTCACTGGGTGCATCCATTGTGTGATATTTTCCTCTATATGTGTCACTGGGTGCATCCATTGTGTGATATTTTCCTCTGTATGTGTCACTGGGCGCATCCATTGTGTGATATTTTGTGTTGTATCTTTCCATCACTTGCTCCGCACGTTGTGGCTTCACACATGGAATTTAGCAAAAATATGATAACAGGGAGAGAGAGGATTGAACACAGGCTTTACAGTGTATAGAACCAAAGGGAATGCAGTTTCCTCTCCAAAATTAGTGCAGGAACTCTGTTCCCACAAGTTCCCCCTGGAATTGACCCTGCTTCCATCCCTGGTGCCCGCTGGAGGGCTAGTTATAACACCTACCACTCTAATCCATGCCACGTCTCACCTGCCTCTACCCCAGGGTTCCTCTTGGCGGGCTGCATTCCCCGTCACCCCGGCTATATTATTACCTGGGCTCTGTCATTTAGTGGTTAGGTGGCTTTTCGGATTCCAGTCTTTGCTTTTTCCAGCCTTTATTCCGAGTTCCTGTGTCCTGAACCACTAGATCCACCTCTAGAAGCTGCACAGGTAAAATTCTAAAAAAGGAGCT